>CM060897.1:124740175-125340175 GCA_030762935.1 Hymenopus coronatus | reverse complement strand
ATCTCTAAAAGAAATCTAAAATTCTTAAGACGGTTTCGTTTACATGAGAAACCAACCTTTAGCCTTTTTTGTTTGTTTTTGTTTTGTTTTTACACACACATATTTGGTCTTCAGGCTTAACCTAATTGAGCATCAGGGGAGGGAGAATGACTTGCTACATAAAACACAAACACACTCAACTCCCATGCTCATAGCGGGATTCGGACCCGCGGCCCTTTCGCAGCATATTAGCCTTTGTTGAAGAAAGTAAAACGAGAGGTTCGACGGAGGGACGGATAATAGCTTCATAATCCTAAAGTTGAAGACAGTTAACATTTTAAGTGGTTACTGCTTTCAAGTTTGAAACTTCATCTCAACAACTCTGGACGCAATTTTTACGGAATTTATTTTCTGCTTTAATATCTATAGACACTCGAAGATTTTCTTTTAGCGGAAGAAACCGAATGTAATACAGGCATTAAGAGGTTCTATGTCAAAAAGCTAAATCGAGCATAACTATAGATGCCCGCAATAAAGGGTTAGTGATGTTTTACGTCTATTGGCATTCATAATACTAAAAGAACAACACATGCTTGTGATCAAATAAACAACGTTGAGTGCTTAATGAAAACTTTTCAGAACACAGTTATAGATTAATCTGTATTAATTATTAATACGCTTTAAATTCAAACAGATGCAGGGTTTGCTGAAGCCAAAAGTCATAATTTGACCTTTACTTTACAGTATCTTTCATATTAGGTAAAAGATTTACAAAAGATTTGATTTATGAGCATAATACTCCTGCAGCCCAGCATTACAACGCGCTACGTGTGCTTTTACGTATTATGAAAATGAATAAAAATCTTCAGCAGTAAAGAAAGAACATTTGCCAACAAAACAATAAAAAAATATTGCCGCCAATGGTTTCAAATGAGCATTGACGTTGTTTTGAAGATCTTCGTTAGTTTGAAAGTGCTCCCCTCCTAGCCGCGTCTTCATTCAGGGAAAAGGTGAAAGTTGCTGGGTACCTGGTCAGGACTTAACGGCGGAAAATGTCCCATTGAAATTGTTCAAGGATCCGATGGGATGTGCCAGCAGCGTTGTCATGGATCAACACCATCCTGAACTCGGCATTCCTCTTCGGTTGTTTTGAATGGCTCCCCGCAAACGTCGTAAAGTACGAAGATCTTCAAAACAACGTCATATTCATTTGAAATCATTGGCGGCAACATTTTTGAAGCGGGTATTGCAAAGCTTGTGCACAGGTACGATAACTGTCAATATTTTCGGTGATTATGTTGAAAACTAACCATAAGTGTACAAAACATTTAGTAATAAAATAATTGCTTCGGAAGTTGAAAAAAGAAACGGCCCTCGTACATAGTGTATGGAGAAGGTATTGCATTCCATCCAAAAATGCAATACCAAGATTTCACCGGAAATACACTGAATAAAAAAAGCATTTTTGGAAAAAGGTCTGTGCGTGCGCTCGTGTGTGGACAGCATAGCTCAAAAACGAAATGCCCGTTGAATACCGAACTTGATATTTAAGTTCAGTAGCTTCCAAGGATGCGACACGAAGTTCTTCAAGAAAATCGCCCCACCCACAACTACCCTTTACATGGAAAATTTTTCGAAATGTTTGATTTTCTCAAAATGACTAACAACTTTGATTAAAATATCGTATATTCAAGATATTTACCTGAGAGATAAAATGTATATGTTTAATTTTCTGGGAATAGCCTCTGGAGACTAGTTTATTCTGAATGAATTTTACAGAATTTTTCATACTGATAAACCGTAAATGATTGACAAAAACTTACAAAACAGAAAATGTAGAACACGATTTATGTTATATACAACTGTCCATACAAAGGAACTTCAATCACTTTGGCCTACGCTACTCCTTTATTTCCCTTGGAAGCGCAAGTAATATGACTATTTCTGCTAATTTACTCTCGATTAGCTTCAAGTAAAAATAAGCATAAGCTTTTTAACAATAATTTGTTGCAGAAATGTAGAGCAAGTCATGTGAATGGAACACGTCAGACTTTTTTTTCCACACGGAGACAAGACACACACTAGCAGAAAGAAAACACCAGAGCGAAATATATCCATACTTATAATCGTCGTATCGTAACTTGTCACTCCGGACGTGTGGCAGCAGTATAAATAAAGTCCTTAACCGTGCAAATGCTGTTACACTGGAGTGGTGTTGGGCGGCATCAACGGGGATTGGCTATCTCAGACGTAGCTGCAGTGACGTAATTGTCACTGAGCTGTCTCAAGCGAAAAGTTATAATACGGCGATAGCAACACTACAATAAATTACGTTAGAAACAAGTGCAGAACTTAACATAATAAGTGAACAAGCCTGGAGTGGAACATTATTTTCCATCAGATTCAAAGGGCGGGGGAGGGGGGGGGGGGAGCCTAAAACAACCTGTTTCGACCTGCTCATCGAGTATGCAAACATTAATTCTCGACTCCGAAAGCTCAAGTTTGGTGCCTCATTATTAGTTAATTGGCAAACTACTGTTTCTAATAATAGTTTAGAAGCAACCTGAACAGCGGTTGTAAGAGTTTAATACGCTCTCAACAGCAATGCCAACTCGATTATTACTCTTCAAATATGATTTCTAATTTACAGGAATCTTTCTTTCGGATGGTTAAATCAGTAAAAATTCGGTAACACGAAATCTGTAATGTTTTAAATTATTGAAGAAATGTGTTGATATTTCTAGGATTCAAATGTTAAACCTCTGAACTTAATTAAAGTAAATAATCACGTAACTGTGAACGAGTACACTATCCAATGTTCTGTATTTCAGACACTTTTTACCGAATTCTATTTTTCTTAGACTTTTACACAAACTGGCCAAAAGGTGTATCGGTTAATTTAAAAATGCAAAACTGAAAATTAAACTTATTTAAAAGTATAACAATCAAAAGAATGACAAAAATTTGATATGTACCATTCACATGACTTTCTCTAAATCTCTGCAGCAAATTGTTGTTAAATAGATTATGCTTCTATTTACTCAATGATAATCGAGGAAAAATTTGCAGAAATAGTTTTATTACTTGCTACCTTGTAAGTAAAAGCATAATAAGGGAGTACCATAGGCTAAACTGACAGTCAAAGGCTGGTTGCTATAAAACTGAAGTTCCTTGTTTGTATGTATGGACAGAAGTTCACAAATTCCTGTAAGAGAAAAGTATGTTTTTTAAAGCTGAAACTAAAAGCAAGGAATATCTTAAAAATAACCATCTTCACCAAAAAAAAAAAAAAAAAAATGTATATAACATAGATTATGTGTTTTAATGTGTTCTACATTTTCTGTGTGGTAAGTTTTCGTCAAATTCATCCAAAATATAGTACTCAGAGGCTATTCCCATAAAATTCAAGATATACATTTTATTTGTCAAGTATAAGAGATTTTTATCAAAATATAGCAATTTTTAAGAAAAACCAAATTTTCGAAATTTTTTCCACGTAAAGGGTAGTTTGAGGTGGGATGATTTTCTTGAAAATTTTCGTGTCGCATCCTTGGAAGATACCAAACTTAAATACGAAGTTTGGTTTTTAACGGTCTATTCATTTTTGAGCTATGCTGCCCACAGATACACATACACGGACGTTTTTCTAAAAATGTATTTCCAGTGAAATCTCGATATCGAATTTTTGGGTGCATTACAATACCTTCTCTATACATTATGTACATAGTACGTATAGCGAAAGTAATAAAGAGCCTATTGCGGCATTTAAGAAGTTTTCGTGGCTAAGTTTTCCATATGTTTATTTCACAATTTATCATTCACTTGGTCGTAACCAGAAAAAATCTGATGTGTTCCATTCACATGTCTTTCTCTACATCTCTGCAACAAATTATTGTTAAAAAGCTTATGCTTCTATTTACTTCATGCTAATCGAGAAAAAAATTAGCAAAAATAGTCTTATTGCTTGCTTCCTTGTAAATAGAAGCGAAATAAGGGACTACCATAGGTTAAAATGATAGTCAAAAGCTGGTTACTACGTGACTGAAGTTCCTTTGTTTGTATGGACACGAGTTGACAAAATTCCTGTATGAGAAAAGTATAAGTTTTTCAAAGCTGAAACCAAAAACAAGGAATATCTTAAAAACGATCAACTCCACGAAAAAAAAATGTATATAACATAAATTGTGTGTTTTAATGTGCTCTACATTTTCTGTGTAGCAAGTTTTTAACCATCTCTTAGGGTTTAGCAGTTATGCAAAATTCATTCAGAATAAAGCAGTCTTCAGAGGCTATTCCCAGAAAATTCAAGATATACATTTTATTTATCAGGTAAATATCTTTAATATGTGATATTTTAATTAAAATCGTTAGAGCCATTTTTGAGTAAATTAAAAATTTCGAAAAAAGTTCCATGTAAAGGGTAGTTGGGGTTGGGGGATTTTCTTGAAAATCTTAGTGTCGCATCTTCGGAAGATACCAAACTTAAATACCAAGTTTGGTATTCAACGGGCTTTTCGTTTTTGAGCTATGCTGCCCACAGACACACACATACACACACGGACATTTTTCTAAAAATGCATTTTTTGGATTCAGGGAGTCTCAAAACATAAATTTCCGGTGAAATCTCGGTATCGAATTTTTGGGTACAATACAATACCTTCTCTATACACTATGTACATAGCGCGTATAAAGAAAGTAAAAATATTGGCTAGTTGAGCATTAATACTTAAATAAGCTATACTGTATTATTTTTCTTTTTTCAGTGTGTGAAACATTAATTACTACATGTATTCTAAAGCACTTACCTTTTCAATTGATGTTAAAATACGCATGGGTAAAACCTGAGAAAAAGTTTAAAAGCCAAGAGTAATAATCTACAAGTGCCAAAAATAATCTGTGGCACTTGTAGGCAACACGCTACTACGTTATATAATGGAAAAATTAATATGAGTGTTATTTCCGTTCTAAGAACGGAACTTAACTCTTTGTTGCCTGTTGGTACTTATAAGTCTCGTTTGCTTTATGCGCCAGTCTAGAAATAGGAGTTGATTTCTAGGGTTAATTTCGTATTAAACTAACATTCACCCATAGAATACAAGTAATTGTGACTTTTATATTATCAAAATATTAAATTTTCGTGACTTTCATTTTAAAGAGAAAGAGCCTAATCCACGAAACTGGAGTCAAATGCAGCCCAGTCAGCGTCCACGTGTGACATTACACCGACTATTTTACCTATACCCTCCCTGTCCTTTACCACAGGCACATTTGACTGCAGTTGCTGGCGTTTTAACTTGCCGTTGGCTTTGATTGGATAGCCTGCCCATTATCTATTGCCTTATGCTACATTCACAATGAAATGCAAGCGCAGACGCAATGTAAGCGCAAGAGTTTGGACTCATTATTTAATGTAAGCATTCACATAGAAACACGCAAGACGAGACGCGATGCAAGAGTTTGCAAACTTCAAACTTTATCCTTGCTTTGCATGCAAAGAGGAAGAATTCTGCTTCTGTTCTCTATGCATTGCCTATAAATTCAATAAACGATCGCACTGCATGCTTTTCTATTTGGCCGTGCCGCGCCATCTCTAATCTCCCTCAAGAGGTTATGACAGTCTCCTTGCGCATCCTTCTTTGATTTAATGGATGCAACTATCATCTGCGTAAGATTTATTAGTTCTCATAAATCGAAGACGCAGAGAGATAATTCTTAGTTCATTAAATGTGTAGCTTTATCACTTTGTGCAGTCTCTATGCTTGTACTATTTTCAATACTTTTGAATGAACAATTATTGTGACGTCACTGCCGCGAGCGTCAGTTATTAGTAATGCATTTATTTTGTAAAAGATTGAGTGGATTTTCTTATGTGGTATTGTTGGTTATGTTATTCAGTTTGTAACTTGCGGATCTAGAAACCCGTGACAGCTTCCTGCGTTGCGCTTACAATTGCATTGTGAATGATGTGTCCTTGTGTCTGCGCTTATGGTATGTTACGTCTGCGCTTGCATCTCATTGTGAATGCAGCATTATCCTCACGGCTATTCGAAAACAGCTTCGGTAGCAGTATACTTTCGGAAGGGTTATGAAAGCCGGCTTAGGAAGTAGAGGAAGAGCGGAATATGTAGCAAAATAAGACGGGCAATAAAGAGTTAAAGATTACTGCACCTACAAGGATATGTGTAATAAAAGCATTTCTGGAAATGTTTATTTAGATTAACTGAAGTAGACAAAATACGCTTTTTTAATAAGTAGGCTGAAGTTTGGACAGCGATATTATGGGTATATATGACGCCAGCTGTTATAATAATTATAATTTAATAATGTTTTATATGGTATAACTTCGTGCAAGCAATTGTTTGGAAGAAATAGCATCAATAAATAGTGCGATATTTTGTTGCCAGAGCGCGGACACGCGCCTCAACACATTCCATTCTGGTTTATAAACTGTACGTGACATTCAGAACAAAGAGCAAGTTGCTGACACGTCTTCTTCACCTTTCTGCCGACACTACAAAACAAGGCAAGGAAACAAGTTGGCAGACATTTTACTGTACCTAATATCTATTTAAACACTAGCAATTTAATATAAGATTTTTAAGTAGACAATATGAAAGTATGAAATACCATATATTTGTTCAATTCCTTCAACTTTTGTAACTTTTAATGTTCTCCCTTACCCTTGACATTTCAATACTTCAATGGTTATTAATCCGTATAGTATGGCGGGATCAGAGGAACCCCAGCTAACTGTTTACTACGTGTGGAACATTTTTTCCGCAGTATGACGCAGCGGCTCCAAATGCCTTTTTGGTAGTTTGATTCGAATTGTCGAGTGTCGAAGCCGTTGCAGTCCTCCTCGGTAGGGTTAGGGTGTCCCCACCATACCGACAAAGTAAGTATATCATATCACATTGCAAACTGCTTGAGAGGTCAATTGAAATAGAAACAAAATTAGAATTTCTGGTGATAATTTTCTTCCATCGAGGTTGGCCGTGTGCTATCCCGAAGAGGAGCTTCAGATACGTGAGGACATAATTGTTGCCATTCTGGTTCTTCATTTGCATTTTGGAGACAATTTAACATTGACCCAAGAACGACAGCATGTTTCTGGTATCTATAGTGCTTCGGTGAACAATCAAAAAAAGAAGTATAATATACTAATATTTAAGTATTACAATGACACCAAAGGCGGAATAATGCTTTATGAAGAGTGCACGTTTACGCAGACGTTGTAGAAGCCGCCTCTTACTACATGAACACTTCGATGGTATGCGATATATTCATTATCATAAGGTAAAAACCTTTAAAAATCACGCTTTGAGTTCACCAAATCCCTAGCATGACAGTTTAACCACATGTCCACATCTCCCACAAGAGTTAAGAAATAACACTGCCAGAATGCCCAATTTCCAAGCCAATAGGAGTGATAGCCAAATTTATTAGTGCAAAGTGTCCTAGAACAAAATACAGGAAAACATAAGTATGCTGTGTAACTTGCAATTACACCAATATATAATGAACGCGCAAAAAGGGTTTGCGAGAACTGCCTGTAAAAATTACTGTAGTTATACATGTATTTCAGTTTAATCACTTTATTAGCCACTTTTGTTCTTCAATGTATATTTCAACATTCGTTCTCACAGTAAACCTTCAATTCAGTTCATTGTGATGATTCTTAATATTGTTACATTTCGACACTATATGATAAAACGACCCTGTAAGCACTCACAAAAGCTTACAGTATATTTTTGCCCAACTAATCTCTAAATACAACTGAATATTAAATTTATTTTTAATTCATTGCGATTTATCATCCTCATTCTTCATAATCATTAAAAAAAGTAATCGGGTCATATTGACTCCACCATACTATGTGCTTCAAAAAATGAACCAAGGTAAATTGCAACCCCCCCCCCCTAACAGTATGCTGTTACTTATACATTAACTGGTTTCAACTGAATAATTGCCTAAAATTGCTGGTAATATTTCACAAACTAAATCACAATAACGGAGGACTAATGAGTTTTTTTCTTTCCTTTCTTTAAATCACAGCAAAAAACACTTCTACAGCAAAAAGGGATATTTGCGATTTCGTTCGTCCAGAAAATAGATGGAGGTGTCAGCAACAACGCGTGTCACATTTTTTCTGATCCCAAAATAGTTACAATAGGACAGACAGTCTGGATTGGATGACGGACGATACATTTCCAATCAACTTCCAAAAACGTTTATCTTTACAGATACTCATAAAGGTTGAGGTTAAAAGATTATCCACCTGCCCAGTAATTTGCATATTCAAAGCCCCAAGGAAGCAGTCCCCCCCCCCTCCGCCACTAGAGTTATACGTGCAACTAGGATAATTCGAAGCTGAAAGAAAAAAATTGAAATATTCAAACATTTGAATTAGCAATACAGGTACATAACTCCATTCTTTTTCGACTCTTTCCATTTTCACTCGATGCACTGCTTCAAATTTTCTCATTCTTCGGATAAGTTGACAAAGCGTTTGGTGGTTTCGTATTCTTTCTCAATTTCTGATTTTTCCTTCAAACCCTTTTGAACTTCTCGAATGACGGCGACTTTTTGTCTAAATTTAAAGTCTTGTATTGGAAACGCAATTTACTAAGACACATAATGGCATCGATTTGCAACACAACAGTAGGGAGCTCAAGAAGCACATGTTTTAAAGAAGGGGACATGGGAGCGGGTATAGAAGCTCAGAGGCCGGTAGCCAGGAAAACTATTCCACCCCACAAAACTGCATTCCCAGAAAATAAATAACCTGGAGCGATGACCTCTTTTGCAAAAGAAGGACGAAGTTATATTAAATTCCCAGTTTAGATTAATTTTCCACTGACATTTCTGAACAAAATTCTCGAATTAAGGAAAATGAAATTTAAATTACATGCAATTTTTTTTTTACATTGGTTTAATATAAAATTCAAGTGATTAAGAAAAATCTTCGAATTAACGATTTCGAACTATCCGAGTCCTACTGTACATCTATCCTAGAGCAAAATAAATTTGAAAAACTTGGCTTCTATAAGGTATCAACACATTTTTCACAGTGAAACCCAAATTTGATTACTATTTTCAATCTTGAAATGTTCACTGAGCATACAGTTTATAAAGCTCATACAAGGTGGCACTCATGTAGTCAAGATTTCTTACACGAGAACACTTATAATGTATTTAACAAAGAAATCATCTAGTTAGTGTCTTTGACTGCCACGGGCTTTAGGGACCAACTTATGGATGGATATGAGCTGCAAAATAAAACGCCAGTATCTCATGAATTTGAATTTTGTCAATAAAAACTTTGGGAGCCAATTTATGGAAACGAGCTATGAAATAAAACGCCGGTTTATAAGTCTATCTAAATGAAATTTGCCAGGCACATAATGCAATATGTCTAAATGAAGATCTGATAAATACATGAAAGGATATTAGAAACTCATATCACTGAGCTAATTTCGAAACATCTCAGTTGAAAGTCGACAAAACTACGAAAAAGGGCAACTCGATTACATTCGGTCATACACAAATTATTAATACATCAACTTGATTCGTTGCATCTATAACCCAACTCGAACATATTATGCCCTTTTAAATAAATAATTTGAGCATTAACTGATTATAGGGACTGTCCCAATAATAAACTAATTTTGAAACACACTGTGTCAATTATCCTACTCCCACGTGGTATTCTGAGGAATGAAGGTGGCGAAGATTGCGTAAGCCAAGACAGCTCAAAGGAATGTTTGCAGAACCTAAGAGCTAGATACTTTTCATTGGAAATATTCCACAAGGAAGTGCCGTGCTGTGCATTCATCATTATTATTATTATTATTATTATTATTATTATTATTAGGTATTTATATTTTATTAGGCTAATTTGTGAAATGACCAAAAATTGTGAAAAATTAAAACGTTTTGTTTCATAATAAAATTATATAAGTAGGTTCTTTAAAACAAACTAATAACCTCGGAAAATTCAACTTCACGAAAAAATATATACGACAAATTGTTCGTATTAACGTATCTACATTTTTTGTGAGTAAACTTTCGACTATCTCTTACGGTTTACCAGTTAAGCAAAATTCAGAAAAATTAATTCAGAAAATTTAGATGTCTTCAGATGGTATTCCCAGATGATATATTTTATAAAAATCTGATGTGTTCCATTCACATGACTTTCTCTGCATCTCTAACAAATTATTGTTAAAAAGCTTATGTTTCTATTTACTTCATGCTAATCGAGAAAAAATTATCAGAAATAGTCTTATTACTTGCTTCCTTGTAAGTAAAAGCGAAATAAGGGAGTACCATAGGTTAAAGTGATAGTCAAAAGCTGGTTGCTATGTGACTGAAGCTCCTTTGTTTGTATGTATATACAGGAGTTGACACATTCCTGTATGAGAAAAGTATGTTTTTCAAAGTTGAAACCAAAAACAAGGAATAACTCTAAAACGACCAATACCACGAAAAAAAGTATAAAACATAAATAGTGTGTTTTAACGTGCTCTACATTTTTTGTGTGGTAAGTTTTTATCCATCTTTTACAGTTAAGCAGTTATGCAAAATTTCGTAAAATAAATCCAGAATGAAGTAGTCTTCAGAGACTATTCCCAGAACATTCAAAATACACATTTTATTTGTCAGGTAAATGTCTTAAATATAAGAGATTTTAATCAAAATCGTTAGCCATTTTTGAGAAAGTCAACATTTTCAAAAGAAGTTCCATATGAAGGGTAGTTGGGCGTGAGGGGATTTTCTTGAAAATCTTCGTGTCGCGTCCTTGGAAGATACCAAACTTAAATAACAAGTTTGATATTCAACGGTCTTTTCGTTTTTGAGCTATGCTGTCCACAGACAGACGCACATGCACTCGCACACACGGACCTTCTTGTAAAAATGCTTTTTTTGGGACTCAAAACATGTATTTCCGGTGAAATCTCGGTATCGAATTGTTGGGTGGAATGCAATACCTTCTCTATACACTATATACATGGTACGTGTAGAGAAAGTAAAAATAAATATCTTAATAATTGAGAAATTCAAAAATTTCCATGAAAAGGGCAGTTTGGGGTGGGGGATTTTTCTCAAAATATTCGTGTCGCATCCTTGGAAGTTTGGTATTTTACAGGCTTTTCCTTGTCTGGTGAAATTTCGGTATTGCATTTTTGAGTGGAGTGCAATACCTTCTCTATCTATAATAATGACATCTATTTGTATACTCCTTTGTTGTAAAATTGGACTTTTGTATGCGAATATTTTTAAAAATGTATTGTGTGGCTCATTTTTATTGGAACAATGAATTTATATAATAAAGTTGTTATTTAAATAATCACGCAAGCTAGAATTTTGATGATGAAGTAGCAAGACCAATTCTGCTAATGTTTATCTCAATTAGTATGACGAAGATAAAAAAATCTGATGTGTACCATTCACATGACTTTCTCCATATCCCTGCAACGAATAATTCTTAAAAAGCTTATACTTCTATTTACTTTATGCTTATCAGAAAAAATTAGCAGAAATAGTCTTATTACTCGCTTCCTTGTAAGTATAAGCGAAATAAGGGACAACCGTAGGTTAAAGTGATAAGTCAAAAGCTGGTTACTATGTCAATGAAGTTCCTTTGTTTATATGGATAGGAATTGACAAGTTCCTGTATGAGAAAAGTATAATGTTTTCATAGCAGAAACCAAAAATAAGGAATGTCACAAAAACGACGAACTCCACGAAAAAAATGTATATAATATAAATTGTGTGCTTTAATGTGCTCTACAGTTTTTGTGTAGTAAGTTTTTGTCCACCTCTTACGGTTTAGCAGTTATTCAAAATTTAATAAAATTCATCCAGAATAAACTACTCTTCAGAGGCTATTCCCAGAAAATTCAAGATATACATTTCATTTGTCAGGTAAATATGTTTAATATCCGAAATTTTAATCAAAATCGTTAGAGCAATTTTTGAGAAAATCAAAATTTTCGAAAAAAGTTCCATGTAAAGGGTAGTTGGGGGTGGGGCGATTTTTCTCAAAATCTTAGTTTCGCATCCCTGGAAGATACTAAACTTAAATACCAAGTTTGGTATTTTACCGACTTTTCGTTTTTGAGTTATCGTGTTCACAGACACACGGACACACACACGGACCTTTTTGTGAAAATGCTCTTTTTTTTTGGATATTGGGGACTCTAAAACATATATTTCCGGTGAAATCTCGGTATCGAATTTTTGGTGGAGTGCAATACTTTATACACTATGTACATAGTGCGTATGGAGAAAGTAAAAAAGGAAAATACACTTGCGCGGCGATAGTTATGATGCCACTCTTAACAAATGAGAGCAAAACCGATGATCAAATTAGAATACGGCCATTAATTATCCTATTCTATTTGATGTTTAGAAGAATGATGGTGGTTAATACTACGCAAGCAAGTGTAATGGGAGGTTTCGAGAACTTAAAAACGACGTCCGTCTCACCGGGAATTCTCAATAAGAAATTGCCATTCTGAAAGCTGCCAAGTCACCACGGTATGCAGTAGAATTGCGTGGTCCCGCAACGCTCCTGAGCCACAGTCGCTTGCGTCACCATGACGTCACGAAACTCCCGCAGGCTTCTAGTCCACAGCAATTAAAGTGACAATCACAACACTGCCCTTCACTTCAATAGTACAGTACTGTTAAATCTGCAAACGTAGTCAAGCACGGGAAGTAATGACGCTTTAAAAAACTTTGCCATAATGAACAGATGTTTTACTTTAAGCAGAAAAAATCTGATGTGTTCCATTCACATGATTTTCTCTAGATCTCTGCAACAAATTGTTAAAATGAATATGCTTCTATTCACTTCATGCTAATCGAGAAAAAAATTAAGAGAAAGTCTTATTACTTGCTTCCTTGTAAGTAGAAGAGAAAATAAGAGTACCATAGGTTAACGTGATAGTCAACAGTGGTTGCTATGTCACTGAAGTTCCTTTGTTTCTATGGACAGGAGTTGATAAATTCCCGTATGAGCGAAGTATAAGTATTTAAAGCTGAAACCAATAACAAGGAATATCCAAATAAAAAACAAAAAAATAGAAAAAAATTCCACGAAAATATAAATGTATATAACATATTGTATGTTTTAATGAACTCTACATTTTCTGTTAAGTTAGTTTCGGTCTACCTCTTACGGTTTACCAGTTATGCAAAATTCCGTAAAATTCATCCAGAATAAAGTAGTCTTCCGAGGTTATTCTTAAAAAATCTTATGTGTAACATTCACATGACTTTCTCCATATCCCTGCAACAAATAATTCTTAAAAAGCTTATACTTCTATTTACTTTATGCTAATCAGATACAAAAATTAGCAGCAAAAGTCTTATTTCTCGCATCCTTGTAAGTAGAAGCGAAATAAGGGACAACCGTAGGTTAAAGTGATAGTCAAAAGCTGGTTGCTATGTCAATGAAGTTCCTTTGTTTATATGGATAGGAGTTGTCAAGTTCCAGTATGAGAAAAGTATACGTTTTTCATAGCAGAAACCAAAAATAAGGAATGTCACAAAAACGACGAACTCCACGAAAAAAATGTATATAATATAAATTGTGTTTTAATGTGCTCTACATTTTTTGTGTAGCAAGTTCTTGTCCATCTCTCACGGTTTAGCAGTTATTCAAAATTTAGTAAAATTCATCCAGAATAAACTACTCTTCAGAGGCTATTCCCAGAAAATTCAAGATATACATTTCATTTGTCAGGTAAATATGTTTAATATTCGAAATTTTAATCAAAATCGTTAGAGCCATTTTTAGGAAAATCACAATTTTCGAAAAAAGTTCCATGTAAAGGGTAGTTGGGGGTGGGGCGATTTTTCTCAAAATCTTAGTTTCGCATCCCTGGAAGATACTAAACTTAAATACCAAGTTTGGTATTTTACCGACTTTTCGTTTTTGAGTTATCGTGTTCACAGACACACGGACACACACACACACACGGACCTTTTTGTGAAAATGTTTTTTTTTAATATTGGGGACCCTAAAACATATATTTCCGGTGAAACCTCGGTATCGAATTTTTGATGCGAATGGAGAAATTAAAAATTCAAGATATCCATTTTATTTGTCAGGTAAATATCTTTAACATACCATATTTTAATCAAAATCGTTAGTCATTTTTGAGAAAGTCAAAATTTTCGAACATTTTTCCATGTAAAGGGAAAATCCCCGTGTCGCATCCCCGTATGGTATTTAACGGTCTTTTCGTTTTTGAGCTATGCTGTCCACACACACACACACACATGCGCACCTTCTTCTAAACATGTTTTTTTTTGTTTTGTTTTGTTTTTTTTTCTATTCAGGGGGGCCCAAAACATGTTTCCCGTGAAATCAACGCATTCGAATTTTTGGGTGCATTACAATATCTTCTCTAAGCTATGTACATAGTAAGTGTAGAGAAAGTAAAAATGTCATAATAGCAATTCACGTTGCCAAGGATTAGTAAGTAGGTGGGGTTTTATGGATGATATAGTTGAGGCGGATATTTCGATACCGATCAATCAATAAAGAATTTAAATAATTGTAATGCACTGAGACTACATTATATAACGAACAAGTTTTTCATACTTTTCTAACGAGTGTCTTGCTTACCATTACAATTAAGGAGCACGAAAGGTTTTGGCCCACTATAAATGTTCAGGTTTTACAAATGAGTTACCTTGTTATTTTAATGATATTGAAAAAACGTGGCCATCTATCTTTCTAGAGAGGGCTGTGCGAGGACGATCTTCTCCTCCTTCGACTATTAGATTTTCTAAAAATTCTTATATCATTTTATCTCCAGTCTGTGGAATAATCATAGAAGTTTTAATGCGATTTTTGCAGTAATTTAATAACATTTTATACGTTATTTTCAGAGTATTAGTGACTCCAGATAAACGCCATTTTCAAAACCCACGCCTACCATTTTGGACTGCTGCTTTCAAGGCTCGGTGAAAATCGAAGTTACAGGTCCTTAATCTATGTATATGCATAGTTAAGCCACATGCTAACTAGCACATCAGATGGTCGAATAAAAATGTACTATGTCGAAAGTAATTATTTTAATACATAAAATAGAACTATGATGATAAAGACACTATGAACATTTGCAGGGAAATCTAAGCAGGAATGTACCCAGATTTTTAGTTTAAGATAATCTGAAATGAAATGCAACTTTTTTATGTACGCTCTTTACTCCTATGGTTCTCAGCATCCCATTCTTTAGGGCGCTAAAGCTCGCTTAGTTTTGTTCAGATGCCTCTTTACTAGGCCTGAGTTTCTTTGATGTGCTGTAAATTTACGACACGGAACCACCGGCTTTAATTCCCTTCCGAAGAAAGCAATTCTAAGGATTTTTGTGCTAAAAAAAATGTATAGACCGCCGGGCTTGAACCCGTTGACCTTGTTACTTCTAGACCACGTAGGACGGCGAAATAATCTGAAAGTAAATAGTGGCATTTGTGGATACAGCTTTTATTGATTACCTTCTGCAGTTTGTTTTTAAAATCAGTAATTAATTTTTCCACGGCTAATCCGTATGGTGACAGAGCACATATGTGCCGGAATCTACCGGAATTTAATGTGCAAAGCTTTTTCATTTAGTCCATCTCAAACTGCTTTTATCGTTTTTATTTACTTAAAAGTCTGCCGCATTTTCAGCATTAGCAAAGTAGCTTCCAGTTCAATTATCCCATTTCTTTTTTTTTTTTTTTTTTCGTTTCTAATAAAATATTTTTTCCTGAAATGGGATAGTATGAAATAAAGGTTATATAAACATACCGTCGTGGTGTTTTTGTGATTCACTCCGCTGACGCCAAGTTTTCAATTGGAAAACTGATTGAAAATTTATGATAGATACGGTTTGCAATTTGCTTAAAAGCACTTTATCTAAAACTTCCCAAGTACCTCTAGAAAAGCTTACTTTTCTAACCATTTAATCATGCTAAATACTTGCAGAAATGGTTTTAACATACGTTCTAAAACAGAAGCATAAAAAGTAGGCGGCACCGTTTTATTTATTGCTAGCCGGCTTACCCGACGTTGCACAGTTGGCTTTTTAACCTCGAATGACGAAGTTACTTTATTTCCCTCTTCCGTTTTTGTACAGTTAGCGTGCAATGATATAGAGGACTTTTATGCTGTATACTCCTTTATAATTGTAATTTCGTACAGCAAGACTAATCCTGTTAACAGACGCAAAATCCCCCGATGTTCATGCTAACGAATGGAACACCTAGATGAAAGGCCCAACTTCCTTTACCCCCGGCCCTTCCCGAGTGTTTCCATGTTCTAGAAATGCTGCCTAACCTATATGTACCTATCCTTTGACGATGGAACAATATCTGCTGCAGTGGTCGAGAATTCTTTAGATAATTGCAATGAGTAATATTTTAAATCCCTGTATCGTTTCTTTGGTACTGTAGTTATATAATTATTAGAGGCCGCAGTCTTCACACAATTCAGAAACCCTTAGAATAGACGGCCAAACGTAGACGATGCTGAATATGAAGTTTCCGCACTCCCAGGCCACGAAGTTAACCTCCTTAGGCCCTTATATTCTGCTAACATTGAAAAAGGCAATATTAATATAGAATATAGCTTCACGGATTTTATTTTCTTTTTTCGTTATATGATACTACTCAGTATGCTCTGTTTGGAACGTGATTGCAACATGAGTACCAAAGAGATATAAAACTTTCTTACACGACTGTTAGAAGTTTCGAGCATCCACAAAATTCAGTGCATACAACTATAAAATTAGAATAAGGGTTATTGTGAAGTTTTGACTGTGTTTTATTACACTAACGTCTGCAGTAGGTATTTGCTAAATAGAAATATAACATACGATTCAGACCTTTATAAACAGGATCGATTGTTGCTTTTTAAGCTCTCGTGTTTGTTAAAGGGTTGCCATGGTCAGTTATGTATATTGCATGTTACATGGGATCGCGTAACCGGCTTTCTAATGCATTCCCTATAGAATATAGGAACGAACCACTTTGTTTCTGTACGCTCTCTGTGGACAGACTGATGGAAATATCGAATGTTTTGGACCATCGAAAATAATAATGTAAAACTCGCTTTTTCACTGGATTTTAAACCAGTTTATTTACGCAAAATACTAATGCATAAAGTAATGGAAGCTTAATTACTATCTACTTTATTCGGATTTAAAAATTCCTTATAGCAGGCGTACAAGCCCGGAAGTAATTAAATACGGCCACAATGCACGCTGTAATAATAAAATGCAAAATTATTTGGAATTATTTCCTAGAGCAAATATCAATTTTTCCCATTAATGTGGGATTGTGGAAGTGTATCAATTCTCAATCAGACTAGCACATATAACTCTGCAAT
The DNA here is from genome assembly GCA_030762935.1 of Hymenopus coronatus. Classification (NCBI taxonomy): domain Eukaryota; kingdom Metazoa; phylum Arthropoda; class Insecta; order Mantodea; family Hymenopodidae; genus Hymenopus; species Hymenopus coronatus. Next base: position 125,322,807 of record CM060897.1, on the reverse strand, counting down.
TTAACTCCGTATTTTTAAATGAGATATAAACAAATATATTTCCCTTAACATTATTTGTTGCAGAATTATGAGCACTTAAGGTTCAGAAGATATTTGAGGTTATATTATATAGTTACATAGCATTTATTATTTCGTATCTATTTGATTTAAGGTTAAAATCAAGGAGTCAAAGTTAATATCCTCGTGAGTCTTGATTAGTAAATTAGTTTTTATTCTGCATCTGCAGTGTTCGTTCCTGTACTTGGGTAGATTATACTTTGGGTTGAACTGAATACAAGACACTTACCAATCTAAGCTTCATGGCTTCTCGCTTTTAATACCCAACACATGGGGAATTATAACAGTTTTGTGGTCGTTAACACTGGAAACAAATGAGCAATGTTATCACAACTTTAACTTTTATTATGCAAAAAAGAGGTTGCTCTAGGTTTGGAATTAAGATTTTGGTTTTTACTGACTTGCACTACAATTGCCACCTCCTCCCAAAACTACTGAATCATCCGCCATAAAATGGCGACATATCTGGAAATATTACCAACATTAATGTGTATGTTTAGAACAAACTAACACCTAGTAGACCAATTGCATATTTATATTTCTTGCTTGAACTTTGGTAAGTAGCATCCTTTTATACAGATTTATATACAACTGCCAATATTGTTAAATCAGGAAAACAGAACAGGAAATATTTATACTCTGGAATGGGGTCTTCGATAGCTCTCAACATTATGGGTGTGGATTCCAGCAACTATTTTCTACTCTAAAGCATTCTCAACTAAGTTTTAGTAAATCATTTGTCCATTAGTAATGTATAAATTGAAACTAAGAGTTTATAGACCATGCCTATCAGAACGAATACAATTTTCAACTGTGAAAGAATTATTAAACTATGTTGAATTGCTTTTCATATTGCTCACCTATTGTCCCGTTTTGCATGTGCTGGAAAATGCTTTATCACGTACATTGACGAATTTTATCGTATATTTAGGATTTTAGTGCCTATTATACCTACCTATTTTCAATGTTAAGTACCTACGTCTGTTTTTTAATAATGAACCTACTTTGACGACGGTACGCTGCTATAACCCACTCTATATGCAAGCTTCATTGCAAAGAGAAAGGGAGATTGAACACGAATGAGAGAACAAAATTGTGATATTCAGGGCCTTATCGTTAATTTTTTCGCAGAAAGCATTGCAGCACATAAGACCTGCTGATCCCGTATTTGGATATCCGACACAAAAGCTGTTGAAATACATTCTGTCAGTTATGGCGAATGTGAAATGGGAGGCCCTGGAAGAGCTTGCAGGGGTTGGGTCTCCCCCAGGTTGCCCTGGACCAGTTGGCAGCTGTGTTGTGAGCTCCGCTAGTCGAGCCAGTCGGACAGGCCTCGAAAATACCTGCCACCCATTCCGCCCTCGACACAAAGGAATGCTTCAAGCTTCCTTTCCCAAACACTCATAGCATTGGATAATAGCAACTTCTCGTTCTATTGCATTCTACCAAAGGTTCAAATTTCACTAGAAACATGCATTTTGATGTTCTCCACATCCACAAGTGGCGTGTTAAGAAAAATATACTCGTATGCTGTCCGAATAGCACAAAGATAGGCAAGTCTAATATATTCAAAATTTTATACTCAATTAGGCGTATTTTAACGATGCAAGATGAATAACAAATTTCCCTCACATCAACAGCTTCTTAAGAGTAGCTTTTTCCTTGATATTGATTAAAAATGGTATGCCTGAGGCAGCCCAATGATGGGGGACGGGGGGGGGGGGTGGTTAGTACAATAATTTTAAATTGACTTTTCTCTAAACAACCTCCGTAGCCCTCATTGACGTGTTTTTCTCTGTCCATTTTCGTTTATATATGGAGTGGTCCCGAGTACAGTCTGTTCGCCCGCCTTATACGCCACGGGCAGATACAATAATAGATAAACGTGCAATAATTAATTACATGATAAAGAAATAAGCGAATGAAAAAGTCCCAATGAGGGGGATGCCATATTTTTAAACCATTTTTTTGTAAACAACCTTTGTAGCCCTCATTGACGTGCGGTTCTCTGTCCGTTTTGGTTTATATACGGAATGGCGTACAAAAGCCGGCCCCGAATAGTCTGTTCGCCCACCTTATACGTCACTAGCAGCTGCAACAAATAGATAAAAATGCAATAATTACACAAGGAAATAAGCGAATGTAAAGGTCCATATTTACTAAATTGATCTTGTCTTTTACATTATATTATGTGCTAAAATGCCCTCATTGTGCTTCAATGCACTTTTGCGCACGCTCTAACCACTTACGACTTATCTGTGGAACATTCTAAAGGGAAAACTGTAAGTAAATAACCCAAAAACGTTAGAAGACTTGATGGATAATATTCGTAATGTTATGACGATTGTGTGCAGAGTTGCGCAAAATGTATATTAACATGTTAGGGGAGAGAGAGATAGCGAGAGAGAGAGAGAGAGAGAGAGAGTGTGTGTGTGTGTGAACAAAGGCCCTTCCTGCCCAAAAAGAATTTTGCCCAAAATTCAAACTTTTAAGAACGAAGGAAAACATTGGTTCCATTTTATATACTTGGCTTAAAAATTTTCTTTTAAAGGTTTAGTTAAGTAACAAAGTTAATAAGGGGATTTAACCTTTTGTTTGTGTGTGTGTGTGTGTGTGTGTGTGTGTGTGTGTGTGTGTGTGTGTGTGTGTGTAGTGTCCACAAAGTAGTCATAGAACGACTTTTTATCTATTTAATGTAAATAGAGAACTCTTTGAAATTAATTTTTAGAAAAAAATCCGCTTGCGTATAAGCAGCATAACTAAAAAACAGAAAGTCCGTAAAATACCAATCTATATCAAATTCAGATCTTCCAAGGATGCAACACCAAGATTTTCAAGAAAATCCCGTCCACCCCAAACTACTACCATTTTCATTTTCTCAAAAATTATTCTCCTATGTTGATTAAAATATTCAAAATATTTTTATTAAAGATGAAATGTATAGGTATGTCTTAAATTTTCCGGAAACAGCCTCTAAAGTCCTCTTCATTCTGGACGACTTTGGTATAACTGGTAAGATAGATAAAATCTTACTACACAAAAAAATTAGATCTCAGACAATTTATCAGATGCATTCTCCCCCCCCCCCCCGAGATATTCCTTTTTATTAATTTAAAATTTTCAGCATTTATACTTTTCTCTAATTGGAAATCGACTTTTTTATCGGTATTTTTATGATTTATCCTGAAAGAAGAAGAGTTTCAATGCTCGCAAATAGAAATACGTTCTTACAAGATTATATCTATCGTCCTAGTCTAGTGTATTCTCTTATTCCTCTTGTACCTACAACGAAACATGTAACAAAACTATTCCAAGTTTATCCCCATTAGCATGAAGGGAATAAAAAAATGTGCTTTTGTAAGAATAGCTTGTTGCAGAATGGGTAGAAAAAACCATGTGAATAGATAAGATCTTTAAGACTTAAAACGATTAGTTATTTTATGGAACTCGCTACAAAATTGCTCCTAAAATGTGACTTGTTTATTTTTTACGACGATTATAGTTGACCAGCGTTAGCAATGTGCTGAGCCAAGATTTCTGCACCTTTCACAATGGAAAACTGAAGCGTCCCTTTACGCCTACGTATTAACCATCTCTCAATTCCCAGCAGTAGCGATTTTTTTCCGTGTTCCATTTATATACCACCTTTAACATCTAGGTCATATAGGCGGATACTTTCTTTGGAATACAGGCCCATGATGTTCACTCGTTTACTGCTGATGTTAATATCTAGTTAATTATATTTAACTCTACACGCACACAACCGCAGTCTGTTTCATACTTCCAGACTCTTGGTTAGAGAAAAATTTCCGCCCACACCAAGCAGGTGTTCTATCGACCCAGCCGATATGCATTGTTTCCCAGACTATTAATAGTTAAAACTGGTTGATTAACACCCATGAAATACAATGGGTGCATAATGGCCCGGTTGACAGCGGTTGGTTTTTTCGTTTTCCTCTTCACCGCTCCTTCCCTTCCTTTTTGTTATGCCTAACACTCTTACAGATACAGGAAACCAAAGAAATTCCTGTCTGTAACTCAATCCAACAAACCTCCATACATGTGTCTAAGCATCATACACACGGAAACCCAAATAACAATAGATTCCTCAAAAACACTAACCATAACCAAATAATAGAATCAATAAGAACAGAATGTATAAAACTTGGAGCAAATTGGGAATTGAATTTTGTTTGGATTAAAGCACACATGGGTATCGTCGGTAATGAACTTTCTGATCAACTCTCAAAACAGGGAGCAAGGAGCCAAGAAGATGAAATGTACCATAAAATACCAAAAAGCGCACTGAAAAGGGAGTTACACCAAGAGATTTTAACTAAATGGCAGAGCGACTGGGACAATGCCACAAATGGGTTAATCACTAGAGAATTCTTATCGAGCGTCGTAAAAAGGCTGCAAACGAAAATAACTAACACTCCAAATCTGACAACAATAACCAGTGGACACAGAAAAACAAGGACCTACCTTCGCAGATTTAAGATCCTAGATAATCTAAACTGCCCATGCAACATAGAACAAACTATAAATAACATAATTTACGTGTATCCAGTGTCAAACAAAGAAAGACAACAACTGATTAATAGAACTCATAATGAAAGGCCAATGAATAAAAGTGCATTAATCTATTCTTATTTAACACCTTTCAAATCGTTTTGTTAATCCCATTCGTTTTGACAAGCTCTGAAAGACTAATAATTACAATATGAAACACCTAGCCATCTGTTTAAAAAAACAATTGTAAAATTGTATAGGTCCTGAAACCAATTATATAAGTGATTTATGTTTAGCATGTAGAATTACAACGGTAATGGGGCACGCTTTATTAATACAATAAATAAATGTGTATAAACTTCCACACCTTAAAATGTGACCTCAATCGAGTACTCCACGTTTATACTTTTCTACAAATCATATTTCCTCAGAATTTTCTTTCCACTTTTCCGGTGAACCCTACATTTAACATTCGGCACAGTTCTGCTTTAGCATCCGTATACTAGGGTATGAAACGTTTGAGAAATTGCTTTGATCCAGTCAACTGATGGGACTCCAGACCAGCACATTCTGATGCAACCCAGCACCCCCTTCCCAACGTTACGTTCTAGCCATGAGCTGCTTTATGAATTAGAATTATTCTCAGTGTGAGAGTTGGCAGGACTGGTAGTTAAACATTGCGGAAGGTGGACGACATAAGAAGTTTTATGTGCACAAAGCAGTCCAGGAAATGGCTCGGTGGGTGCTCCCCGGGAGGGACAAAATCGATTCCCGGCTGGGCCTCGTACCAGCTCAAGATAAATGTAGCGTTTCCCCCTTCAAGGCTGCTTTGCATCTCTTTGCAGGAACCGCGTAGCGCAAATGAATCTCAACAATGCACACAGTACAAGAGTACGAAACGCATTTTAATAGTAATGGTAACAATACAATGTTGCACAGTAATGTGGTAGCAATCTAGTTCCGAAACACCAAATTTCAGATGTGAAAATGACCTTAAGAAATTTGCTGATGTATGATTTAGCACTAAGCTTCCAAATACAAACACCAATTCCGCTTTAGCATATTTTATGTACAATTCTGAGGCAAAAAATTATGAACTTATAGAAAACTTTCTTAAGCATAGTCAAGATGGCCTTGAAATGTTTTCTTTGCGTGACCAGGAGGCGGGAGAGAAAATTCTAACTCACAACAAGGAATTTCTCGGAAAGGCTTACCTCAACCCAAAATACGTATCTAACACACATTGTGAGCATTAACGAAATCTGAAATTTTTGTGCAGTACGAGTTTGCCAGTCTCTTTCGGTTTAACAGTTTTACAAGACATCCAGAATGAAGAGGACTTCAAAGATTGTTTACCAGAAAATTCAAGATAGACATTTTATTTATGATGAAATACCTTCAACAAATGGCATTTTAATCGACATCAAGAACATTTTTGATAAAATAAGAAATTTTCGATAAAGCCCATCCAAATCGTCCCATATGCGCAAGAAATGCAGGTATGTAGAACACTGATTATCCAGGTGGGTCGGTCAGTGCTATTGCACATCTATGCTTCGGGAGTGGGGGAATGTCACTACGATTTGGACGGGCTTTACATGTCCTCAAGGGCACATCACACATCGTGTGTTTATTACATAAAATTGCTTACAAACAAGGAAAAAGATGAACATAGACTGTTTAAAATCGGCTTAAATATGATTGCGAATAGTACGCTCCAGTTCACTGAATATCCCCCCATACTAAATGGAAAACAAGTGCAATCGCAATACAGGTCTGGATGTTTGCGAGCATATGTATTTGGCGCGAAAAATTCAGTTCTTTCTATTATAATACGCTCTTGCAATTGGTACATAAACTAAGTTTGCGATAGCAAATGTAACTGGATCAGTAACCTCGACCAATTTCTATCAGCTATTCACGTGCACGAAATATTTGGACCAATGCACACTCCCGTGGGAATGGTATGGATATATTGAAAACAATGTTCACGTTGTATAAAACATTTTGGGCCAAATTTTAACCATGGGACATCGGCTTAAGAGTAGAACAAAGAAAATTGATACGATAAAACGCTTATCAAGAAAAACATTTAGTTAGCGTACTGGACATGGAGCATTAAAACTCAATTCCGGCGTGAAATTAATGACTTCTCAACATAGTGCTTCTTTTTTCGAAACAACTTAGTTTAGATATTAAAAGCCTTGTGTTCATAAGACTACTGTAAGAAGAATCCGAGTGTGCGTTTCGGGTATAGCCATTGTATATATTGTAACACGATTAGAAGTCATGTCATTGCAATCACTACTTCAAAATCACTTGGTGTCCTCACGAAATGTTTAAACCCGGTACTATAGCTCTACAACCCTATAACATTTTTACTTTTTCTATACGCACTATGTACATAGTGTATAGAGAAGGTATTGCACTCTACCCAAAAATTCGATACCGAGATTTCACCGGAAATATATGTTTTAGGGTCCCCTTTATCTAAAAAAATCATTTTCGGAAAAAGGTCCGTTGTATGTGTGTCCGTGAACACGATAACTCAAAAACGAAAAGTAGGTAAAATACCAAACTTGGTATTTAAGTTTAGTATCTTCCAGGGATGGGACACGAAGATTTTGAGAAAAATCTCCCCACCCCCAACTACCCTTTACATGGAACTTTTTTCTAAAATTTTTATTTTCTCAAAAGTGGCTCAACAATTTAAAATTTCGTATATTAAAGATATTTACCTGACAAAATATATATCTTGAATTTTCGGAATAGCCTCTGAAGAGTAGTTTATTCTGGATGAATTTTACTATATTTTGAATAACTGCTAAACCGTAAGAGATGGACAAAAATTTACTACACAAAAAATGTAGAGCACGTTAAAATACACAATTTATGTTATATACATTTTTGTCGTGTAGTTTGTCATTTTTATACATTCCTTATTTTTGGTTTCTGCTATGAAAAACTAGTATTTTTCTCATACAGGAATTTGTCAATTGCTGTTCACACAAACAAAGTAACTTCAGTCACATAGCAACCAGCTTTTGATTATCACTTTAACCTATGGTACTCCCTTATTTCGCTTCTACTTACAAGGAAGCAAGTAGTATGGATATTTCTGCTAATTTTTTTACTGATTAGCATGAAGTAAATAGAAGTATAAGCTTTTCAAGAATAATTTGTTGTAGAGATGTAGAGAAAGTCATGTGAATGTTACACAACAGATTTTTGTATGTTGGACCATGCTAATCAATTTTTGCTCCTACAAACATGTTACTTCGATTTTCTAGAACAAGAAATATATGTAAACAGCACTTTCCCAACAGCTTCTTCACATAGATTGTTTGCGACTAGGTAGTGTAAATATAGCGAGGTTTCTTACTGCAAACTGAAAGACAAGCGAATAATAACTGTGGAAAAATTACGAAACATAGAACATTGAGTTACACGTCGGATTTTATTGGTAGAGAAATTTGCTACAGAAAAAAAGACAGTAGGCACTTTTTTTGCTAGCATTTCTTCCCCAAAGTAGTTTTCTGTAGTAATATGTCTACAAACAGGTTCAGCAAACAGCGCAGGTGGGGAAATCGCCCCCGCATGAGGCAGCGAAATATGGGAACAATGGTCTAGGGTGGGTGCATGTCAAATCAAGGTCACCGCTCCTCCCTCAGCTGAGAGTTTCAACAAAGAACTCCACCTGGGTCCTATTTGGCATCACAAAACTGTTTCTGCTCAAATGAAACTCAAAAAAGAAAAGTACTGCTCTGTGGCCATTCACAAAGACCATGAAATAGCATTGAAAGGACTCGTTTAATGCCAGGATATAGTAAATTATTATTATTACTATTATTATTAATATATTATCAATAAATGTATTATTACTGTTATTTTAAGGTGGAAGCAAAGTTATAGAAATCCGATGAATAATTACAACAAATGTACAATTAAACAACCTTTACATCTAAATAATTGTTTTTCAAGAGTAACAACGCTCGCATATCCGTGTTCAGCTGATGTCTTTTAACACACCCAAGATTTGGACTTTGTGCTGGTCTGTTGCTTCTCTCCCTCAGTTTCCCAGAGATGCTACATTTTCAAATACTATGACAATGCTCTGATTGTCTTGCAAACATGTCTTGTTCCATGTTTTACAACGCAATTGAGTTTTATTTATAGGCGCTTATTAAACTACTACGATTCTCAGCGTCCCATTCTAGATCGGGTGTGAAACTCTACATAAGCTAAAATAAATAAAAATAAAATAAATTAAAACATTTCAGTTTCGTCAAAAGATTAGTAAGTTTAGTGAAGTTTGTAACCTATTAATACATTAAAATGTTACACTATTTTCGTTTTATCATTTTCACTGGCTCTGTTCTATAGGATTTTTTTTGGGGGGGCCCAAACGCATCTGTTATCAATACTGATGCTAAGCAGCTCAACAACTGAATATCACAGCACATTGAACATCAAGTCCGTGAAATTTATAATCTATAAACATTCAGCACTGTATAAAAATTGTGTATGCCATTCTTGTTCAAGCAATTTTATTCTTTTTCCACTCTTATCACAAATAACTGTTCTACTATGCCCTGACGTAGTTATGAATCAAGCATTAAATCAACACTTCCTTACGCAGATCTTCTCCTCGCCTAACAAAAACAGTTTTGTAACAGATCCCTGGGGTCATTGCTCTCTCTAAAACGGTGTGTTTACTACCATGATTATATTTGTTAATGTGTTCCATATCAATTTTCAACACGGTGGCAAGTAAAGAGCGAGTTTGTTGCTTCCTCGTGGCCGACAATATTATAAGGTGTGCACAAATAAACTGCCCACGTGTTTCAGACTTTGCTCTGCAATCATACGATGGAACAGAGATCGATCAAAGGTCGAGATGATCGATGCACGCCACTCGACTATGGCCCGAGGAAGAAGTGAGTATTACGTCACTTGCCCAGATATGAGGGAAGCAGTCTTATCAGAACAATTAGACATGCTGAGATAATGCCCGGATTCAAAGTATTTCATTGTGAGTAATCGCCCGTCGCGACAGTAAATATGTAGATAAGATTCAAAAGGAACAGATGTCACTCGTCTTGTGTTGACATTGCTTCTGAAGCCATTAATGCAAATAAAAAACGCCGTAAAATGTTGACGCATTATCTTAAGAACTCATGACACATCATTCTCACCTCCATCTGATAAGAATTCAATCCGAAAGTCGGTAAACGGTTGGGACGGAATTGTCGGAGACCACAACCAGATCAGGCAATGATGATACCGAGGCGATGCTGCCATTCAGCGAGGGAGAAAATCCCATTGCAGATACCGGGAATCGAATCCAAGTATTATGTATGAGTGTACTCATACATAATTCGACCGCTATTAGGAATTACGACTTAAAGTAAATAACAAAAAAGGCTGTTACATTCATACCATGTACCTTTTCTCAACAAACTATTTTTACTAATGCTTATTCTTCTATAAACTTCATGCTACTCTAAATAAACATTAACAGAAATAGTATATTTTCTTGTAGATAGGTATAAGGGGGATAAATGAATGCAATATGCTAAAGTGATTGTCAACTCTCTCGTCTCCTTAGCGCGGTGGTAGCGCAGCTGCCTACCAAGCGGGAGACCTGGGTTCGATCCCCAGTACCGGCGTGGGGATTTTTCCCCCGCTGGGAGACCTGGACCGGGGTGCACTCAGCCTCGTGAGGTCCATGGGGGGCCAATTGAGGAGCTACTTGATGGAGAAGTAGCGGCTCCAGGTCGTGAGGACCGCATTAACCGGCCGGGAGGGGCTCGAGGCGCTGACCACGTCTCACCCTCCAATACTGCACCCCATCCATGACGTCTGTAGTGGACCGAGATGGGGGACGCAGCGGCCGGGCGGTAGGCCAAGGTTCCCCGTGAGCTGTCGTGCCATGGAGTTAGTTATATAAATTGTGCGTTTTAACGAGATTTACATTTTTGCAAGATGTCTACCCCTTAGAGTTTGCCAGTTACGCAAAAAGCATCCACAATTAAGGCTCCAAAGGCTATTCCCAGAAAACTAAAGATATGCTTCTAGTTGTGAATATCTCCAATATTTTGCATTTTAATCAAAATCGGTGGCTATTTTTAAGAAAATCCAAAATTCACAAAAATACTCTATATAAAGAGTAGTTTGAGCTCGGAAGATCTGCCTGAAAATCATCCTCTGAAGCACTGAATTTAACCAGGCGTTTTGTTTTGAGTTAGGTTCACAGACGCACACAGACCTTTATATATTTTTCATTCAGGGGACCTTAAAACATGTACTTCCGGAGAAATCTTGGGATCGAATATTTTGGTGGAATGGAATGCCTACTCACAAGTTATTCTTTAAAACAGCAATTCTTAGTTTCTCTATCAGGCACCTAGTAGGTAAAACAAGCTTTATTAAAACATTCTGTAAAAACAAAACAAAAATATACACATTCAACAGTGCGAAACAACTTAAAACAGGTGTTGTGCAAGGCAACAAAAAATATATATCTCATTGTAGAGAAAGTAACCTAGATCACTATGAACTAAGTAAAATCAAAATAACAATGGAGTATTCCCTCCGCTTTCTGTATTAATCACTGTCAGATAAAACAAAAACGCAATAGCCAATGATAACCGCCGTGCGTAGTTAAATTATACAGAAATCTGCGTCATGTATAAGCGGAGAACAAGCCGTTTGAGGAAGAAACTCAAAATACAAATGCGACACCTGCCAGCAATCCATTGTCGGGAGGAGGCAGGTAGAGAGAACTTAAGCGACATACATCCCACTTTTCCTACAAAACATGAGTACAATACTCCAACCTCCCCGCCATCGGGGTTGCCAACAAAAGAAACCCATGACCCTTACAATGGTTAGGAGAAAATCCCTAAGATGGGGAACTTCACAGCGTGATTTATTCTCAACGGGGACAGCAGCAAACGCTGGCAACCGAAAAATATTATTTTACACAGTCAATTTACAGTCGTTAAATTACACAAACAAGGAACACAAATTTACAAACTAAGCCAATAGAATTTTAGGAACAAGGATTCTTAAAAGAAATGAGATTACTAAACAAGTATTTCCTTTAAATTTACCATTTCCATTTATTTTGTACCATTACAGAATCTTAACACAAATTAGCTTCCAAAGACTTGTAACTTTCTGTACTATAAACACGGTACTAGAAAACGGCAAACTAAAATAAAGCGTTACATTTCTGACAGCCATATCTTAAACTCGCCAAACGCCACTCTTCCAGTATTTCAATAACTACTGCTCAGTTCATACTTTGAAAACATGTTATCTTCAAATTGCAACTTGATTTGGAATTAGCAGGTATAAAGTATTGTTAAAATATGAAATGTAAGGGGTTGTGGCATATCTTAAAACCATTGTTTATTACATTTAATATTCACATTTAACTCTTGTTTATGCTAAATTTGCCCTAACACAATGGAGTACTTGGAGGGTTATTAGTCTTTACTAGTTTGCTTGCTTCACTATATCTAATTCATTAAGGCATGTACAACAACTCTTTAAAAATAAAAAAATATATATTCCACCATATATGTGCTTATAATTAATAGTGGAACAAGCATACCTATGCTTATCTCCTGATTTTTGATGAATTTATATTACAATAGGATATTTAAAAACATGAAATTGAGTTTTACTTGTGGACACCAACTGCCGCTGTTCTCAGCGTCCCATCTTATATTGGGAGTGAAAGACTGCTCAATTTTGCTCCGAGGCCTCTTTTTGCGGTTTGAGTCTCGTAAATCTACATCAGACCAACGTTTTTATTTCCCTTCCGAAGGAAGCCACGCTAAGGTTTTACGCCCGAAAGAATCCATGGCTCCGCGACGAGTTTGAACTCTTGACCTTGGAAACCAGAGGCAAACATGTTATCCCTAGACCACTGAGGAATTCTTTAAGGGTACCCACAGGTGAAATTGCTAATTTCTATAATTAAGTATATTTGCTTCAAATTCTTATCATTTAGTGCATACTAAATTTCAATGTCAAGTCTTCAATAGTTTTGAAGTTATTAATTGTTAGCAATTATGTAACCATAAACAAGAAATGCTCTAGACGAAGAATTAATAATTTTATCTATTTTAATATGTATTCCAAAACAAGCAAACACCATTTTGTCAGTTTCTTTAGTTTGGCGGAAAAAATATTTAAAGCAATTTTTTTTTATAATTTTAGGAAGCTAATCAGTTGATATAATTAATATGCTCATAAATATAAGCTAAATCGCTTCTAATATTTTTTCCACTTGTTGATGTTTCCCTAAAGTGTGGGAGCGATTGAACAAAAATTGCGTCTGTGAAACATTTTGAATCTCTAAAAACGAATAGAACATTTTTTTAAGACTTTGAAGGGCTGCTTGTCCACGTGCACAGTGAGTGACCTCAAAAAACGTCAGGTGCCTCCACTTTTACACATCACTGGGCGATAACAAATGCAGATAATGAAACTAGAAGATTCTAAAATAAACTATAAGCACAAAATAAAACTAGATTTTTTTTAATGAATTTTGATTAATTTTCACCTATGCGTACCTTTAAGAACAAAACCACATTGCGCATATGTTTTACTTTACACGCAATAATTCCCGAACCGATTGTTAAGAAACGTAGGTTCCACTTTGAAAATAGGCTTTCCCAAAAGGACAATGGGGTACCAAAATCTGAAAACCACAAATATCGTTCTGAAAATTGCCCAAGTACAACATTACTACAACTTTTGTTTACATTTCAATAGCATGAATATTTTAAGTTACAATTTTTTTTATTATTTATATGCAAAACGATTAGTTTTGATCATACTGCATAGACGAAAACGAAGCACAAGTTTGTGTACTTTTATCTTAATGTTTATTAAACACCAGACAATGCAGTTTTATTGCTGGTTTTCAGTAACATCATATGACACAAGTTGCAAAGAGAGGAGAGGGGCAAAAGAGTGTAAATGGAGGGGGGAAAGGTAAGAATACTTGTACTTATATACAATAACGCGGGCTGAGCTGTGGATTTTGTTAGCATATTGATTAAATATGTGTATAGAAAATTCATTAAAACATTTAGATGTAAATATTACGGCAAAACTTGATTTCAATACGACCCCATATACATTTAAAGAACCTGTTATTCATTTTATAATTCAGTTTTAAGCCTCAATCATGGTGTCAAAATGTGGTTGCTATACAAAGTAAAGGAAAAAGTAGTTGAGTGTTCCCTTCATGAGCCTAATTTAGGGGTCTTCGAGGTGTTCAGTAGTCTGTGGTCTGGCAAGTGACGACAAATGTTTTGAAAATAAATACCACTAGTATTGTACAAATGCCTTCAATAGGTATTAGTGGATTACCCAAATATTTCTTAAAGTTTCTTATAAAAAGCAATGTATGTGATTAGAAGCAGTCAATAGCTGGCGAAAGTTATGTCTTCAGAGGAAGTTAGGATATGGCGTTTTATTTGAAGAAAGCGAAAGAGAAATTTCATTTAATGGGCCTCTCTAATAATTAACATGTAGGTATAGCCATTTGCCTTTCATTAAAGCTTATTCTGCAAATCACATTACGCGGGGAATATCTATTCTAATGAGATGTGAAACACAAGAAAACAATGGCGAATCAGCTGTCCCTTCGTGGCAAACATGGCTACCCTGCACGTTCACGTGGAGAGACCGGGGCTTCTCTCATTAGAGGACGGAGCATCGCATGTTTGAAGCGAGATCGAGCTGCCGGATCAGAGCGACGCGGCGTTGCCATGTTTGCAGGGAGTTAGTTATTTATCAACATAACTTGCACAGCTACTGGCACCAACTATTATACGCACAAATACAATTGACACTATCCGAGTTAAACACGTAGCTTAAAGACAAAGGAGAAAACTTCTGCAATTTAAAGGCAGCACGCAAATTACACACATTTTGTCAAGGATAGAGAGAGGCAGAATAGAGAATAAAGAAAGCCCTGAAATGAGAAGAAAAATTACACAACCCATATATTAATGAAGAAAGATTTTCCGGTAACATGTTGGTACCTGTTAATATATGCTCATTATACAAAAGTCAACCAAATAATGTGAATACTCGCAGAAAATTCAAAACATATATTTTATTTTTCATATGAACGTAACAAACATGAGACATTTTAATCCAAATCGGACTTTTGAGAAAATGCATCACTTCCATGTATAAATAGAATGTGTAAATATAACCTGAAACTCTACGTGTCGCATAAAGTATTCTTTTAGGTGGAGCGGGGATCCCAAAGGGAATCCCAAAACATTCATTTCCGGTAAAATTTCGAAATAAAGGGAGATCTGGAATTTAATAGCATGTGTTCACATTTTATTGTTCAAGTGCTTTGTTAATCTAGCACTGTGATGGGGGCACAATAGTTTTTTTTTTTTCCCCCAACAGGTTAAATTTGCTAGAAGCGGCTGCATACTAGATTGTGTCTGGGTAACTTTCAAAAAATATCATTTCTTACTCTGGCTATTATAAGCAGGTTTTGAAGCTAATATATTTGAGAACCGTTGCAAACTATACAAACCATTAAAGTGGTCCTCTTATAATCTGCCACAGAGCAGTAAGTAAGCATTAACATATGACCGCGTGCAAGAGTACGACAGATCAAAAATCTCTTTATCGTGTTCAAAACGATTTTAATACGGAGGTGTTTCCATGCAACATATTTCGATCCGATCTCATTCAGATCCCACGTTAAAAGAAAAACGGATCCAAGATTCGATACGATTTTCATGCAGTATTCAATACGATAAGTATATTAAAACCGATTTCAGTTCCACGTGAAAACGAGGTAAATATTCGTTAAGCTAATTCGAATCCTCGCTGCTATGATATACGAGTAATACTAAGTTTGTGATAAAGGGCAGGGTGGACACACAGTAATATAAAGGATGACTGGTGTACACAAGTGTTAGCATTGTGGTAAACACTAACCGTTTTGTATTTATAATCAAGAGTATTGGTTTAGTGCTTTTGAGTGTTCTGGCAGAAAAGTGATGAAATATGTAACCAGTTCTAAGAGCAAGAAGGAAGTTCTTCCACAACTGAAAAATTCCCAAGCCATTTTATCCTAAACAGCTTATTCAAGTAATCGCCCAACCGGGATTTGATCACAGAATTAAAGGTAGAAACACATCAATGAGGCGTAAATAGCGAATGTAATCTTAAATGCTATCGCAAGTAATTTTTACTTCCTCTACATGCAGGTGTATAGAGATTTTTTTTTGTATTTATTTATATAGCCCCCTTTAACATCTAAGGCCATATCGAGGGCTTTGCACTTGAAACAACTCGTTGTCTGTAGGTTTTTTTTTTTTTTTTTTTTTTACGTTTGGTTTCCTCAAACACACACACACACACTCATTCACTCTCACATATAAACTTCCAGACTCTGTGGGGGATAGGGATTGATTCTGGCTATAGAAAAATTCCCCGCCCCAGCCGGGAATCGAACCCGGGACCTGGCTCACTGACCACGGAGGCAGTCAGAGAAGGTACTGTATTGCACCCAAAAATTCGATACCGAGATTTCACCGGCAATACATCTTTTGGGACCCCCTGAACAAAAAGCATTTTCAGAAAAATGTACTGTGCCTGTGGGCAGCATAGCTCAAAATGTACATGGACAAAACTTCGAAAATTTGAATTCTCTCAAAAATGGCTCTAACGATTTTTATTAAAACACCGTATATTCAAGATATTTACATGGCAAATAAAATTTATATCATACATTTTCTGGGAATAGTCACTGTTGATTTCTTTATTCTGGACGTATTTTCCTGAAATTTGCAAAACCGGTAAACCGTAAGGAATAGCCAAACACAACATAAAATGCAGATGTCATTAAAACACATGTCATACACAATTTTTTCGTGTACTTGACCTTTTCAAGATATTCTTGTTATTGGTTTCAATTTTAAAATACTTAAAACTTTTCTTATGCGGGAACTTGTCCACGCAAAGAAACTGATTTCAACCCTATGGCAACCACATTTTAAAAAAATTGACTGTCGATTTAACCTAGCGTATTCCCTTATTTGCTTTCCACTTATAAGAGACTAAGTACTAAGACCGTTTCTGCTAATGTTCATCTCGAATAGCATGAAGTAGATAGAAAAATAAGCTTATTAACAATAATTTGTTACAGAGATGTAGAGAAAGCCATGCGAATGGAACGCATCAGATTTTGTCCATTGCGAGCGAGCATTTGCTGGTCCATCTGCCACATCAAGGATGTAATACTTCCTCTTTGGGTAATAAATGACGAGCGTACTCACAATATCGTTGCATAAGGGGGCGTCCCAGCGCTGCGCTGACTGTACCTCGTACAAAAGAAATCTTGGCGGAAACCTTGGCTGGCTTTATCGTACAGCGTCATCGATCTTGTTGGACCCGAACAGTTGACCTTCGTCTGCTCGGTACAGGCATTGTTAAAACCTTATCACTACGCAGCGCCACTCGGCTCCCTTTACATACACTCCGACAAAACTACCGAAACACAGGGTTTTCTCTCGCATTAAGATGATAATCTCTTCCTATTCATGCCGTGTAAGTTAAGGTTTCCTTTAAATAGTTAAATTAAGAGGTCAAATTTGTACTAATTCAGACAAAATCGATGTAAGGTCTCACCCCTAGAATGATTTAGGCCATTCTAGAGTTTTTGCTTTTTCACCTTATAGTTAGACCATTTTTGCTGATTACACGTCTTATTTTAGGTTTAGAAACAAGGAGTTCTAGAAGAAGGAAGTCTGCAGGGAACTTAAACGCAAATTATGGAAGACTATAACCGAAAACCACGAAAACTATTCTTTGGTCAGTCATTTGACACTCGTGCCCAGTCTATCAAGTGGGGCGGCACTTTGCTATACTCGCCTGTGCAGCTACATGACGGCCTTATCTTCCCCTTCCACTGTATCAAAAAATTCTAACCAAAGTATATTTATCGCTTATATGTGATAAGACAACGATTCTCTAAGTTAATTTATTTTGGTTAGCTCACGAAAATGATAAAAAAATCATGCAATATATCCATACATATAGTACACGTACAAAATAGTTTATAATTATAAAATGAATGTACAGTGTGAACTTTCCAACCGATGAACATGAACGTGGAAATTAAAAGAATTTACGAGGTAACAGTTACACAAAGACCAGGAAGGGGTGGGGCGTTGCACATTGTGGTAATAACATGAAAAATGACAGCATTGACAGGGTCCATTGATTACCTTTAAATTTATTCATTTTAAAGAGATACTGTGTTAGCTTGATTTTAAATTTGACAACAGGGATTACAACATATTCAAATAAAATGTATTCAGGATTATTTGATATAGGAATGAAATGGTCTTAACAAAACTGGCTAGATTTACAACCGAATATCATGAAAAACGTCCTAAGATATTACCAACAAAATTGTATCTCCTGCATTTCAGTTTAATTCTGCCCGAAGTTGAGTGCTCTGCATTTACAAATTAAACCACTATGTTTTGATTGAGAAACTAAGATGATTCGAAAAAGTAATATAGATATATAATGTTTCCAATGTGAATAAAACTCAATGCACGATAAACTTCCCTAATGGGTTCACTATTAAAGAACTCCATTTAAAGACAGGACATATCACGTCTACCATTTGCAACCTAGGTTAAAACAGGTTCAATACCGCGTTCCTTTCTAAACTTTCTCTATTAAAAGAAAACTGGCAAGATGCGAGAGATTAATACATTTTGGAAGTGCACGGCCGCCATTTCTTACAATTTCACCTCGCGTACTTTCGATCTCACGTGGCCGAAACGCCTGGTAACGATTTCTCTTCCTCTGGCTTATTATTCCTAGTGGGAGTTGCATGACGAGGAGATCTGGTGCATTGTTGTGCAATCTCTGGATTACTAGCATGTTCGAGCTGATGTTGCACACTTCTTCCACCAGTCATAGTAACTTTATATTTTAATATACTCTACTCGAAATAAGAAACTTGCTCAAGCTAAACAAAGACGAGAGACTGCCCTAAGAGCGTGTTACAGTGAATGCTCTCGTAGGTCCCAGACCAAGAGAAGCCAACATCTGTTCTTGTAGTAGGTTCTAAGATTAGGAAGCCGAGGAAAAGTCCTGCATTACTACAGTGATGAATCCCATTTGTCTTTTTTGGCGTTTTTGTTTCATTTGACGGAATTTCTTGCAAAACCTTTTTATTGCTTTCTGTCCAGCAGAACGTAGGCTTAAATTCCAATTTATTTAAACTAATATGTACTGCTAAGACTGCCTTCAAACAGGTAACTTCCTATTGTACTCATGTCGTTAGCATTAGCAGAGGGGTGATGAAAAATTGCTCAACCTTCTCTAAATATCCTGTTACTTTTGACCAGCATCGCGGCAATGACCTCGACCAAAGGGTAGGTTGTATTCATCTTACATTTGGCTGCAGTTTCACAGTTTGTGGAAGAAACCCAACCGAAAACTAAGCATAGTGAAACTTTTTTGGGGGGGAGGCAACTTGTATCTCAATTTGGGACAGTTCTTTTTTATCTATTGATGGAAATATTCTTTTCTGTAAATATGATTTTAATTATAAATATTTGTATTTTTTTCTTTAGAATGTCCATTACCGATTCCTGAATCAGAAAATCATTTCTTTCGTGTAGTTTTTTTTACACCGTATGTTTGTTTACCACTAGAATGTTTTGAAACATTAAGTGTGTAATTGAAACAAACTATAAATCTTGTCCACCCTTTTATTCCTTTTTCCAGTTTAGGCCCTTTTCTGTGTGGTTATTTTTAAGTCTTTTCATGCAATTTATAGGTCTTTAACTTCCTAGCTCTAGATATTGCTTATAAAATGCGCTAATGGATACGTTTACAATTTCATTGCAATACAGTACATTTTCTGTTGTCTAGAAATAGAAACACACCAGTTTACTGAAACGGGAGGAATTATTCATGTTATGCGGAACTTCTTAGGGCGGGTCTAATAAGTCATTTTGATCCCAGTACAGACAATAGAAAAATTAACTGACGAGTGAATTGCGATTGAATACGAAACTAAAAATGCATGTCATGAGCAATGGAGTAAAGATTTTACCCATTAAAATACTGCATTATTCTGAATGACAGGATACTAGGACACATTTATCTGCATAAGTGTGCAAAATTATAATTAAAGCCTAAAACTTTGTATCAGTTTTGTGTTTTGGAGGCAAATTACGTCGTATGATCACTAATGACGAAGAGAGCAATATTATAGGTTGCAACCAAGATAAATTATCAAGAGCACGAAGAGTGATAAGCCACATATGTGGTGCCCATAACACCAAGTGTGTGTGTGTGTGTATATACACACACACACACTATATATATATATATATATATATATATATATATATATATATATATAGAGAGAGAGAGAGAGAGAGAGAGAGAGAGAGAGAGAGATACCAGACATAACCGCAATCTTTACCTTCTGTCCAGCATGAAGTCCTGAAAAAATCAATCTCCTACATTGAGAAATGCAGACCACTTTTAGTTTCAACTTGATTAGCAACTCGAAAAGGAAAATGAAATTGGAAGCACTTTGCTAATCCTACACACACGATAATGTTGAATCTTCCCTTCCCCCTCCAATGATAATATAATAAACGCACCAAAGGATGCCATTGTTCAACCTAGAGGACGAGATTAGGTGTCGGGCAACAAAATTCAACGAAGTGTTACCATTCCATCGGAGCGCCCTCGTTAGGTCTCTTGGGGATTACAATCCCACAAACCGCCACTTTAGGCGATACCGGCTTCCCTGCATGGCTTGCGGGCATCCCCGGTAACAAAGGAGCATCTCCAACAGCTGCTACAGCTAAGCTCCTTACAATCCTTCAAGAGTTGCTTGGACATCAAAATTTAAAACCCCAAAAAATGAACATTTTTGCAAAACCATTACACCAGCGATGCACAAGGGCCGTTGCACCATGACTGACAATCGTTGAGCAGCAAAACTTGCCTCCTCCTGTCACTCCACATCATTATTTTCACCCGCCTTTCCTGCAAACCTCACAATCCCGTCAGAACGTGGTCAAGTTCTCTTAAAGAATAGGAACACGTCTAGCACTCCTCGGGCTGCCCTCAGCCTGCCAACTGCTCGTGTCGTGTCATTCATTGTTCACTCGAGTTAAAGGCATTGTTCAAGTAACACAATTTGTGCAGAATGCCACGATTACATTATACATAGAATCAAAGCCAGAGCGTTATTACATTTTTACAGTTACAGTTTTATTTTTTTTTTTAAAATGGCTCTAACGATTTTGATTAAAATACTTATATATAAGATATTTTTATGACAAACGAAATGTAGATATTAAATTTTCTGGGAATAGCCTCTGAAGACCTCTTCATTCCGGATGACTTTTATACAACGGGCAAGCCGTAAGAGATACACAGAAACTTCACACAAGAAATGTAGATCTCATTAAAACACACAATGTGCCATCCATTTTCTTGTAGAATTAACCTTTTTCGAGATATTCCAGATTATTGGTTTCAATTTTAAGCCACTTAAACTTTTCTCGAATGGGAAGACATCTTTCTTATCGTTTCTAAGGACGAGACTCGCTTTAGTCTAAGCATTTTCTTATTTCCGTTCTACTTGCAAGGAAGCTAGTAATAAGACTAATTCTGCTTATGTTTAGATTTCTCGAACGGGAATACATCTTTCTTATCGTTTCTAAGGATGAGACTGTCGCTTTAGCCTATGCATTGTTTTATTTCCGTTCTTCTTGCAAGGAAGCTAGTAAGACTAATTCTGCTTATGTTTAGATTAGCACGATGTAGATAACAGATTAATGTTTTGAATAAAACGTTTCTTTACTGAACAGTTAGAGGGCATCATGTGAATGGAACACATTTTTTCCCTTCTACTTACAAGGAACCAAGTAATAGGGACAATTTCTGCTAATGTTTATCTCGATTATCATGAAGTAGATAGAAGTGTGAGCTTTTTAACAATAATTTGTTCGAGAGATGTAGAGAAAGCCATGTGAATGGAACATCAGATTTTTAGAAAAATGCCCGCGTGTGCGGGTGAGGGGGCACTGCGTAATTCAAAAACGAAAAGTCCGTTAAATACCAAACTTGGTATTTAAGTTTAGTATCTTCCAAGAATACGATTCGAAGATTTTCAAGAAAATCCCCCCATCCCAACTACCATTTGCATGGAAAAAATGTTCGAAAACATTAATTTTCCTCAAAAATGACTCGACGATTTTGATTAAAATATTGTACATTTAAGATGTTTACATGACAAATAAAATGTATATCTTGAATTTTCTAGTAACAGCCTCTAAAGACAGCTTTATTCTGGATGAATTTTGTATAACTGGTAAACCGTTAAGAGATATACAGAAACTTGCTTAGTAAAAAATGTAGAACTCGTTAAAATACACAATTTATGATATATGCATTCTTTTCGAGGAGTAGATAGTTTTCGAGATATTTCTTGTTATTGGTTTCAGCTATAAAATACTTTTCTCATACGGGAATTTGTCAACTCCTGTCCATACAAACAAAGGAACTTCAGTCACATAGCTTCCAGCTACCACTATAGCCCATGGTACTCCCTCATTTCCCTTCTACTTACATGGAAGTAAGTAATAAGACAATTACAACATGTATTGTCTGTATAGAAAATTCTGTTAGAATGCAATTCCTTGTCTGTATGCTGTGTTGTAACAAAGTTAGGGAGTGAGCGGAAAGAATAACATACCTCCGCTTGTTCAGGCGCCGTTGTTGCACGCATGTGCTGTACGCTAGGCAGTGTTGCCAGCAGGCTTTGCACCCAGCCTACCAAAGCACAGCTGATGTGCGACTATAGTCACACGCTTCCCCAACGCTTTGTACTCTCCAATATGCCCCTGGAAACAGCTGCCCCTCGCTGTAAGAAATATCGTGTGACAGGTACAGACAACCATGGATAATCCCTGGCATACACAAAATAATGCTATCATTTAACTAATGGGGTGCCTTGCCCTGACCACTGCATAGCACCGCAAAATTATGAGTACCATCCATATTCAAACAGTTCCGAGTTTTTACAACCGTTTAGGGAGCATATGAAGCGATCCTAATAGACATAAGGGCATACTTCCGGTTAAGCATATTTTACTTTCTCTAGCAAGTATGTACACATAAGTAGAGATGGAACTGTATCCCACCAAAAAATTCGATACCGAGATTTCATCGGAAATATGTAGTATGGTCCCCTGAATCACCCCCCCCAAACATAGCCCAAAAACAAAAGACCGTTAAATACCAAAATGTTCAAGAAAACCCACCACACTTTAAATAGAATTTATTTTGAAAAGTGTGATTTTCTCAAAAGGCTAACAATTTGGATTAAAATACTGCATAGTAAAGGCATTTACATAATAGATAAATGTATATCTTGAATTTTTTGGGGAATAGCTTCTGAAGACTTATTTATTCTGGATAAAGTTTAATAATCGTAAACCGTAAGAAATACATAGACCAAAACTTATTAAACAAAAAATGTAGATCTCGTTAGAAGACAAAACTCATGTCATATTTTTTTAAACAGTTTCCGAGATATTCCTTGTAATTGTTTTCCATTTTAAGCTGCTTCAACTTTTCTCAAACAGAAGGTCATCTTTGTTTTATTTCTGACCGCGCAAAACGAACCGAATTTCAATTACTTCAGATAGGGCCCGGTGTTTTTTTTTAAAATAGTTGACTATCGCTTTAGCCTAGTGTATTGCCCTATTTCCCTTCTGCTTAGAAAGAACTAATACAACCATTCTGCTAATGTTTATCTCGATCACCACGAGTAGATAAAGAATAACTTTAATAGCAATACTCTATAGAGAAATTCATATGAATCGAACACAGATTGTTTTTTATTTGACTTGGTAGATCATATCAGAGATGAATGAAATCAGTGAAATTATCCTCAAATGAGCCCGGAGTCCAATAGAGCTTAAAGTTACTAGACATTTGCCTTCTCAATAAGGGAAACCCCTGAAGAAACCTTATTCCAGTAACTCAGCCTAAACGAATTTCTAACTTGGAATTCTTGAATGCGCCTCGCACAAGCTAACCACATATTACAGAGGCGGAAAAGAGTTTCTTGGGACAGGCGTTTTTTACTTTCCCTACTTAGTACACAGGTGGAGAAGGCAATGCATTCCAATCAATAATTTGAGTTTGATTTAATATAAACCTTATATTTAAGTTTAGCATCTTTCAAGGATGTAATAATATGCAAGATTTTGAGGAAAATCCCCCACCCCAAACTGCCCTTTACATGATAACATTTCAAAATGTTGACTTTTTAAAAATGGCTAACGATTTTGATTAAAATACCGTATATTAAGGATACTTTTGACAAAATGTATATGATGAATTTTCTGGAAAAAGCATCTGTAGGCCTTTATTGAATGAGTACATAATTGGTAAACTGTAAGTGTTAATAGTTACTACACCAAAAAAGGAAGAAGTCATCAAAACACAAGTTATGTCATATACAATTTTTTTGTGGAGAAGCATTTCCTGGATATTCTTTGTTGTTGGTTTCAATTTTAAATTACTTAAAACTTTTCACATATGGTAATTGAATCCTGGCCAGGCAGAGAACGAATCTGATCATATAGCAACAGGCTTTTAAAATATTTTACTATCGGCTTTAGCCTAGTGTATTTCCTTATTTCCCTCCTACTGATAAGGAAATAGTAATAAGACCATATCTGCTAAGTAGACAGAAGAATAGATAGTTACAGAGATTCAGAGAAAGTCAGTGAATGGAAGATATATTTTTGTTCTTACTACGCCGGTTAAACAACTGGGTGCCCTAACCATTGCAGACAAATAATGAAACCTAGGGGATGCTATATAAAGATGAAACCATAAATAAAAACGAGCATTTGGCAAAAGTGCCTACTTTGCTTTGCCGACACGTGCTAAACATGGGACAAAAATCATCTCATAAACAAAAGTTTTCTTCCCCCCCCCCTCTTCCTGTGTCTTAAAAGTCGTAGTCTTAGTCTGAAAATCCCGACAGCTAATATTGTAACGCCAGATAACTATACAAAATGGCTTACTTAAGAATTTAGTTTGTTTCACGCAGAAATGTTGTGATTTAACCAAGCCTCAATATACAACGACTACAGAAAAACTACTCATTTCCGCTTAGTTAAAAAGCTTGTGTTCCGTTCACATTTTCTCTATCTGCGCTGCAAACTTTTAGATAAGAGAATTCTTTTTTCTCTTCATGCTATTAGAGATATAAACATTAGCTGAATGACCTCATTTCTTAGTTCCCTACAAGTAAAAGGGAACTATTTAAGGGTATGCACTAGATTAAAGCGATAGTAAAATGCTTTAAAAGCTGTCATTGAAATTAGCTTTTTGCATGGGCTGGAGTAAAACAAAAGAAACACGGACGAATTCCTGTATGAGAAATGTATAAGTATTTTAAAATTAAAAACAATAACCTGGAATAATTTGAAAATGGTCAGCTCCACAACAAAAATGTATGACATAAGTTGTGTGTTTTGATGAGGTCTACAGTTTTTGCCGATCTCTTATGGTTTAGCCGTTGTACAAAAGCCATTCAGAATGAAGAGGCTATTCCAGAAAATTTTAGATATACGTCGTGTAAATATATTTTATATACGGTATTTTAAACAGAATCGTTAGCCTTTTTTGTTTTTGAGAAATCAACATTTTCGAAAAAGTTTATGTTTTGGTACTTTTAAAAATCAAGAGGCGACTCAGTTGTTTCTCGCGATTTCATGGAAAGAATATAGAACTTTTAAGTTGAACTCACAGATAGTCCTGTGCAGTAGTAAGCCCGGATTTTAAGGCTCGGGTATAACAACGGTGTCCACTAGCATCACCAGGAAAGTTGGGAGCTGCGGTAGGCAGCAATCACAGCCATGATAGTCATCCTGGCTGGGGGGATGCGTGATGCTGGCCACTTCACTTCCCCGTAAAGGTTGAATGATCGCCCACCTCTGCCGTGCGTAAGTGGGAGTGAGGCCGCAATCGGGTTGGTAACCCCCAGGCCGTAAGGCTGTAGCGGCACGGGATGAGATTATACGAGTAGGTTCTTTTTAAATGTCTATCATTTCGGTTTTCCATGTCCCCCTTTTACCTACAACGAAATGGATATAATGAAACGATTTCTACAGAAGTTATTTTCCATTAACATGAAATAGAAAAGTAATTTTTTGCGGTAATAATAGTTTGTAGAAGCTATAAAGATAATAGAGAACGGCATATATGTAACGGATCAGAGTTAAGATAGGGCTCAAAGATTTAATTTGAATACACTCGGCTGGATATGATCGGAGTAAGGAACGAAAACTTCTTTAAAATAACTGGTTACATATCGGAGACTTGAAACTCATATTTTTAAGTGTAAGTGTGCTTACGTACGTAGCAAGTTTGCGAATTTTACTTGCCAAGGTCGGAACTTTCCAGTTATGGGAACGACGAGCCGCAAGACGCAATCTCCTGAAATTCCATTCAATCAGCGACAGCAGACGAGAAGAGTTCTGAAATCTGATTGCTTTGTGTACTTAATGGTAAATAGTAGAAAAACAATTCTCGTGCACGCTAGGGCCTTGAAATTGAGATAGTTCAACAGATCAAAACGGCAGTTTTAAAATGCCAACCTGTCGCGAAATGTCAAAGAGAACTGTTGGCATAATGGACTTCCACTTTCAGAAAGATGCAGGAAAAGAAAGTTATGGCGTTCTCAGTAATAACGAACATGGTTGTCAACTGCGGTGCAGCTTAGTTTCTTTCCTGTGCAGGACATGTATGATTAGAAGTATTGTATGCCGTCCTAAATGATCTCTCCAAAACCTCAACATTCAGTAGAGCTAGCATCCAGATTGTCAAAAGCGAGCTTAAAATCCAACTAGACGTTTGATATCGAAATACGTAGGAAAGCATTAAAGTTGAGTCAACATTTCTATGCACCGGGCTCGAATTCTGGCAAGCTAAGATTTCTTTAATTATATAATTACCTGTCCACAGTTTCTTCAAGCTGTATGAGAGTGGGAGTGAGCGTGTTTTGTTGCAAATATGATTAAACTCCAATTAAAACTTATTTCGAATGACCATCAGTGGCAAGTCAAGGATCCCGATATGAGCTTGGGTGTTAAATGAAAAATTCAATTAAAACCAATGCCTGCTAATGTGAACGTTTCAGCGATCAAGCTAGGGTATGTGAAGGAAAATACGTAAATATAGGTGCATATCTTAAGTAAACATGCCACATTTCTTTCAGGAGCAATATACTGCTATTTCAGTTTAAATTTCCTTAATAGGTAGACTTCCAAAAAAGGAAACTTGACAATGGCACAGAAGGGGAAATTAAACGGGGATGAAGTCTCATGGACAAGTAAGAGGGAGTTAATGTCCATAATTCTATTTAGATATGCCAGGAATATTGACCTATGTCCTTGAGGGCGTAGCTATCCCATCGCAATGTTTCATTACCGAACCCAATAAACACGTAGTACTGATAAAGCGAAACCAAATTGGAATTGTTTACTACGTTACAGTATAAACCTTGTGCATTCTGACGGTACAGTCATATCAGAGTAGTTGTACGTGTGAGTCAAATGCAATGCCTCCCATTTGCTCGGAATTGAAAAGGAAACCCTTACTGAAAATTCCGCCGAGATAATTGATAACGCGAGCTACCATAACGCTCAAATATACAAACCACCAAGATTTAACTCTCTAAAAAGACACGAAAGCCTGGCTACAAAAATGAAATTGCCTAATCTTTTTTCAAAAGCAAAACTTGAGAATACTTATTGAGGATAATGGAGCTGAGAATGAAAGCAGCTAGGATGACATGGCGAGTATTTCTGGAATAGAATAAGGTGATGGTAGTTTATCAGGAGTACAACTACAAGATAGTGAACTACAGTGGTGTTAGCTCAACGTTTGCTTACGTAGAAACAAATCGTTAGTTCCATTGTTTATGTGTGGGCGTCCGAAGGATGTACAATGTATTACAGCCACTGCCCATTGGCCAGCTCCACTATGTTATGTCTATATTCCCAATTTAAACTTCCAGCATTCTTAGAGCTGCAGCCTGTAGGTCATTCAGATAAGGGACTCGCAACATAGCTCTCCATTAAAACTTCCTTACGTCAAAATCCTTGGCGCGACCTGTAACTAAATCACTCGTAATTCCTCAGAAACCAGCGAATTGGTGATCAGGTGGCGAGGTAATAAAACTGACTTGGGCGGCGAGAGAAACCTTTCAGCACAACCGCAACCAGTAGAATGTCCCCATACACTCCAATTTCCGAGAGAGCAGAATCGTACAATAATTGGAAAGCACTGACAGGCTCGTTAACCAATTCACACGTTAAACACCGCTCGTTTCTCTTGATCATGTCTAACTAGCTCGGAAATTTCAATTAGAGTTACTCTTAAAAATTAGGATGAGAATTGTTTCATAAACTGCATATAAATTGTATTTTTAGCTACTACGTGCAATAAGAATAATTCAAAGCCATAATTATGGGCCTTCAGTTGACTATTTTGCTATCAATTGCATTTTTGGAGTGCTGAAGGTGGATCTTGCACACATTTAAAGGCTTTTGTTTGGGGACTCTTAGATATTTCCCAAAATTATAATTAGCCCTCATGTGAGATAAAACCAGCAGTAGTACACCGAATTCAGTAAACTTACTTCAAGGTAGCGTAGGCTACACCAATTTCAGATTACAGTTCTGAGAAGTATCACTCGTCATTTTGTAGAAAATATATCATTAATTTTCTAATAAAAAGTTCGATGGCACATTTAGTGAATAGGGGTTCTGAAAGGTATGCGATGAACGAGTGTAGTTCCTCGCCCCCCATTACTATATTGCTCAGTACTTCCATTTACAACATGACTAAAACCTTAACAAGGTTACCCGGTTCTGCAATTATTTCCTTGGTGGTATTCTGTGTATGTAGTCATGCTTTCCACAGACGATTATGCAGCATTCTTGGAATTTTGAGAATGTATTCGCAAGTGCGTCAACTTTACTTATTCGACCGGCATAATTTAAAACGTATGCTTTCAAAACGATTATTTAAAAGAATTGTTAGGCCACTTCGAGCAACACTGCGTTATTTTTCCTCAAAACGAATCTATGTTTGCATCAAAACGTTTGCGCGCTTAGATTGGATAAAAAATAAATATTCTCCGCGGTGTGTGCACCGATAGAAAATTAACGCGAAATGTATGCTACGAAAGCACAAAATGGAAGTGTGAACCGCGTCGTGGAGGGCAGCGGGGGTGGTAAGGGCAGCTTGAGCAAGCAGGCAGGCACGCGGACGGGGGCCTCAGGGAACAGGGGAGGGGGCAGACAAGCCACCCAACATCAGGTTGGGCCGCCAGCATAGCAACAAAGCGCATCTTGCACCCTCTATGCCACAGACGCACCGCACTATTCAAACAAAAGAAGTGCAACAAAGAGGACAAAAATTTCAACTTTTCTAACTTTCACCCATTGCCATTTTTTTTCTTAAATTATAAGTTAATCTAGACATTTGTTACTACAACTATAAGGAGACTAGGCATACTGGGGACTGCCAAGAATGGGGCAATTTCACTCAAATTAAAATAGGTGGACTGCTAGCATAACTGCTGAAAACTTCTGGTTCAGGGCACAATGCGGTGACCAGTTGTATAAACTGCCCTGCACGACATCGGCAAGTGTGCCAAGGAAAACCAAGGGCAAACCTTGCATCTCAAGGACCCGGATGAACCCAGGTCCCCTTGATAAGTGGCTTCAATTATATAAATCTTCACTATCATTTGTGCCGTTCCTTACATCATATAACCGACTTGTTAGCCTTACTATTATGTGAAGCAGTTTGGAACCTATGACCCACTAAGAACTGGTTCAAACGGAACCACCTCGAAACTCCTGCACTGAGGAAACTAGTCACAAGTTGCCTGTGACCTGAACAGGCTGATAGTGTGCTTTGCTTTACCGTTAGCTTTGCATGGAGTGGAGGGGATCCAATCTTCACACAAATAACTATTAATTATTTACTGTAAGCTTTTTACTCACCAATAAACCAGTTTCCACACTAGGTAATAGAGTAAGTCTGCTTCCATCCATCAGTTGGTTCTCTTGCAGTGTGCCATCACGCAATTGCCTACAAAAAATATTTACTTCTATATTTTTTCACCTAATAGGTCTACCCTACACTCATAGTAATAGGGTGCTTGCTAAAGCAGAACAAAGTATAGAAAAGACTCCACCATTACAACAGCATTATTTGATCAGACTACGTCATCACAGCTGATACAAGTCTTCGGCGTTGCCACTTCTACCCTGCACCTTAAACTATAACTCATTTCATAACACGCTGCAGCATGAACTCACCTGTCCCTATGTAACAGACAGATGCGTTCCTTGGGCACTTTCAATTTCTTGGATATTAATTTCTTTAAGTTTTCTACACTTTCGGTTCTAGCCACTTGAAGATCGAATTGGCCCCCTGTAGTTGGTGTGACGCGAACAGTAATGCTTGTTCCCGAAGCACAGCCACACCCCGAATGTTGAGAAGTTTCCCCAGTTGAATTTGAGCTCGTTTTAGTAGCATCCGGAGATCCTGTGCTTCCACCGCCAGTATCCATTTTGCTGGCCCTCACCGAAGTACACTACCACTCACAATATGCCAAAACGGTTACGGAAATTAAATAGAGCTCCACAGACACAACTCAATAACACAAACACCAACCACTCACAGCGACTTCCACCTCGCGACTGGCTGGTAAGATGGAAAACCAACAGAAGAACGTTGCGGCGGCCCAGGAGAGGGGAGGAAAGACGACACTAGCACTCCTAGCGGGCCCGAACAAACAAATTTTATCAGCTGGCGTGACTGACGGCTTTATTACAAATGCTCCCAAAAATGTCTTACGAGCAGTCACGGATTAATACTCAGAGCAATTATCCTGCTCTCTGGTGCAGTCTTAATAAGGTTGAATTTTCTGTTTTAAAAACAACAGTAAAAATATATGCAATCATTCGGAATTTTAAACTTTTCCAATTTCCGCATCGGTTTTATTTTTAAATCTTTAATACACATATTTTGAAGCACGGTCTTAAAATAACGCTTTTTGTAAACGATTCCTTGCCTGCATTACTATAAACATTATACATAATTATATTACAAAATCTTCCCTTCAAGGCATGGTTTTATGCTTAACGTCGTTACATTGTACTGGTTCTGTCCATTTCTCGTGATTTTTTTTCTCTTCCCATTCTCAGAAAATGTACTATGTTGAATTCTGAACGGCATAATTTTTGTGTTTGGAAAATAGCATGCCTATGTGATTCCGTCAGCAAGTGATTGCGCAAAATCCGAACAAATGAACATCCTCTATTCGTAACAGTAACAATAGCTATTTGCTCCCAATTGTTCGCAGGTGCCACCTTTTATCTCCTTGATATGTCAAATTTCACTTTAAAGAAAGCATTTCAACTTATAGGATAAAAGTATCACGGCAAAGCGGATTAGAGGAATCTTTTTACACCTTTTCTTTTTCTGAACAATATTCTATTGCCTGTTTAATTTAAAGGAAATATTCTGCAACTTTTATAAACAGGTAGGAGTTTTATAACTGGAAATTATAACACATTGCTCACTCTTTTAAACAAATTCTCTCATCTTAGTACATAACATGTAGGAAACGCAAATTATAATACCTGGTTGCAGCGTATTGGGGATTTATGGTCCTCCCTTTCTTTAAAAGGGGGGAAAAAGAGCTTTCAAACCACACGTCAGTATTAACCATATTGTTTTTGTTTTTTAAATCTATGCCAATATTAGTGATTAAGTATTTTACTTTCTCTAGCCCCATATGTAAAATGTACATAGGGATAGAGAAGGTATTGTAATGCACCAAAAATTCGATACAGAGATTTCATCGGAAATATATGTTTTGGGGTCCCCTGGGTCCGAAAAAAAGCATTTTTAAAAAAAGGTCCGCGCGCGCGCGCGCGTGTGTGTGTGTGTGTGTGTGTGTGTGTGTGTGTGTGTGTGGACAGCATAGCCCCAAAACAAAAATACCGTTAAATGAAACTTGGTATTTAGGTTTAGTATATTCCAAGGATGCAACACGAAGATTTAAAAAAAAAAAAATCCCCCACCACAAGCTACCCTTTACATAGAAAAAATTTCGAAAATGTTGATTTTCTTAAAAATGGCTCTAACGATTTTGATTAAAATTCCGTATATTAAAGCTATTTATGTCCGAAATAAAATGTATATCTCGAATTTTTTGGGAATAGCCTCTGAAGACCTCTTTATTCTGGACGAATTTTGCTGAATTTTGCTTAAACCATAAGAGATAGAGAGAGAGAGAAAAAAAAAAAAAAACGTACTACACAAAAAATGTACCTCATGACAAAACACACAATTTCTGTCCTTTACGTTTTTGTTGTGGAGGTAACCGTTTTCAAGATATTCCTTGTTATTGGTTTCAATTGTGAAGTACTTAAACTTTTCTCACACAGGAAGTGTCTATTTTTCTTTTGTTCTACTCCTAGCCAAACGAAGAATTGATTTGCAATGACAATCGCATAACGATAACATTTGACAATCATTAGTGTATTCCCTTAGTCCCTTCTACTATAAGGAACTAAGTAATGACATTCTGCTAACGTTTATCTTGATTAGCATTGTGTACAAAGAAGAATAATCTTTTGTAGGAGTTTTGTAGAGCAGCTAGAGAAAGTCATGTGAATGTAACACATCAATTTTTTTTACTTTCTCTATCATTCAGTACGATGTACACATGTAGAGAAGGTATTGTATTCCATTTAGATGTTTGATACAGAGATTTCATCGGATATATTTAAGCCCCTTGAACCCAAAATATCATTTTTAGAAAAAAGTCTGTGTGTGTGTTTGTGAGCACCATAACTCAAAAACGAAAAGTCTATTAAATGCCAAAGTTGGTATTTAACTTCAGCATTCTCTAAAGATGCGACAAGAAGATTTCCAAGAACATCCCCCACACCCATTTACCCAATAACTGGAACATTTTTCAAATATTTTGATTTTCTCAAAAATGGATCCTATGATTTAGAATAATATAACATATAAGAACTGAAGCTTTCCTGGCGACGTGTTAATTCAAAATCTTCTCGGGCTTCTAGCCAGGTAAAAACCTGGCTAGAAGCCCAAGAACATTTTGAATTAATATAACATATTTAAGACACTTTCATGACAAATAAAATGTATATTTTGAAATAAATAAAAAAAATTCGACACATTTTGTGTTTTAACGAGATTTACATTTTTCTGCAGTAAGTTTTCCTTTATAGTTTAACAGTCACACAATAAATACACAATCTACTCCAAATAGAGGACTTCACAGTTCACTCATTGAAATTCAAGATTTTTATTTCATTAATCATTTTAAGTCATTGAGCTATTCTTGGGAAAATTAGAGTAAAATATTTTTTCATGTATAGGATAGTGTGGGACAAGGTTTCTTTAAAAGATTGTGTTGTATTGTTGAAAATGCTGAAACTATATAGTAATTTAGCGTTTATGCAGGATTTTTTTTTTTTTTAAATTATGCCTCTTCCTTAAAAAAAAACATGAAAAAGAAAAAAAAGAAAGAAAAAGTGATTTTGGGCAGGAGAAAGAGAAGAGACTAAATATACTGTTCTCGTTCTCTCTTCTTATATGGCATATGCCCATAAAATTTCTAATTAAGAGTTGCTTTTGTGTTCAGCAGACCTCAAAACATGCTTTGAGGTGTTATTTTGTTATCCATCTGATATTGGTTTGTGGTGGAGAATGTATAATAGGAAAAGGGAGAATGAATAACAAAAGAGAATCAGCAAGTGAAAAGAATGAAAACATATTTAATACTTTGTGTTTCATTATTTTATGGAAAAATCTGATGTTCCATTTACATGACTTTCTCTACATCTCTGTATTGAATTATTATTAAAAGCCTTATTCTTCTATCTAATTCATGCTAATCAAGATAATAATTAGCAGAAATGGTCTAATTACTTAATTCCTCATAATTAGAAGGGAAATAAGAGAATACACTAAGCTAAACCAACAGTCATGTGTTTTGGTTGCTATGGGATTGAAATCTGTTTCTATGCATGGCCAGGAGTTGACAAGTTTCCGTATGAGAAAAGTTTTAAATATTTAAAACTGAAACCAACACCTAGAAATATCCCAGAAACGGCCAACTCTATGAAACAGATGTATATGACATAAATAGTGTGCTTTATTGAGATCTACATTTTTTGTGCAATAAGTTTTTGTCTATCTCTTATGGTATATCAGTTATACAAAAGTTATCCAGAATGAACGGGTCTTCAGAGGCTATTCCCAGAAAATTCAATATATACATTTTATTTGTCATGTAAATATCTCTAATATATGGTATTTTAATCAAAATCATGAGGGCCAATTTTGAGAAAATCAAAATTTTCGAAAATTTTTCCATGTTTTTTTTGATGAAAATCCTCGTGTCACATTCTTGGAAGATGCCAAACTTGAATACCAAATTTGGTGTTTAACAGTCTTTTCGTTTTTGAATTATGCTCCCATAGATACACACATGGACATGTTTCTAAATTTTTTTTTTGGATTCAGGGGATCCCAAAACATATATTTCTGGTGAAATCTCAGTATCAAATTTTTAAGTGGAATACAATACTTCCTCTATACACTATGCACATGGTATGTGTAGAGAAAGTAAAAATGGATTGCAGTTTGTTGCCAATATATTGTACATCAGCTGAGTGCTTCCCACCCAGTCCCAAGAACAGCAATATAAATATTTGGTTCCACATTAATTTTTTATAGCATTAAACAAAACTGAAGAAGAAAAAAGAGTATTTTTTGCCTTGTGTCTCTGAAACATGATGGATATAAAAATGATGTACCTATTAAATAATGTTTCATTTTTGAGTTATGTTTTCTCTCTTTCTTTCCGACTCACAATAAACAGAAACACTTAAACTGAAGAAGAAAAAGAGTATTTTTTGCCTTGTGTCTCTGAAACATGATGGATATAAAAATGATGTACCTATTAAATAATGTTTCATTTTTGAGTTATGTTTTCTCTCTTTCTTTCCAACTCACAATAAACAGAAACACTTCTGAGATTTTACATCTGCAATTTGAAGACAGCTTCAAAACACTTATTTCTGGTGAAATCTTGATTTTGAAACCTTGGGTGAAATACAAGTGAGCAGTAGATAAGTAATAATCTGATATATTCCACTCACATGACTTTCTCTACATATTCTGCAACAAACTATTCTTATAAAAGATTATTCTTCTATCCTCTTCATGCTAATCAAGTTAAACATCAACAGAAATGGTTTTATTACTTAGTTCCTTATAAGTAGAAGGAAAATAAGAGAATACAGTATGCTAAAGCGAGTCAAATCTTTTAAAAGCTGGTTGGTATATGATTGAAATTCAGTTCTTTGCATGGCCAGGAGTAAAACAAAATAGAATGGAAAGACACATTCCTCTTTGAGAAAAGTTTAAGTATTCTAAACGTGAAACCAATAAAGAAGAATATTTCGGGAATGACTAACTTATGACATAAATTGTGTGTTCTAACGAGATCTACAATTTCTGTATAATAAATTTTGTCTATCTCTTATGGTTTACTAGTTATGCAAAAGTCATCTAGCACGAAGAGGTCTTCAGAGGTTATTCCCAGAAAATTGAAGATATATATTTTATTTACCATACAAACATTTTTAATATACAGTATTTTAATCAAAATTATTGACCGATTTTTGTGAAAGTCAAAATTTTTGCAGGGGGGGGGGGATTTTCTTGAAAATTTGCATGTGCATGCGCACACACACACACACACAAGCAGATGTTTTTTTTTAAAAATGTTTTTGGATACAGCAGACCCTAAAATGCATATTTTTAGTGAGATTTTCTTCAAATTTTTGGGTGAATTTTTTTTTTTATGTAGTGTTTAATGTCTGCTTTTACACAGAAAGCACTGCAGGCACTGTGATGATACATGGGATGAAGATGGAGTACTGATGGAATGTGATGGCAGGGGAAACCGAAGGACCTGGAGAAATCCTGCCCCCAAGTCACTTCATCTACCACAAATCCCTAATCACCTGGGATCAAACCCAGGCTGCCTATGTGAGAGGTGAGTGGTCTAACCATTCTTTTGGGTGGAATGCAACATTTTCTCTACCATATACCAAGTAGAGAAAGTAGATATAAGAGAGAACTTTAAAGTATAAATTGAGCTTCTATAAGTGGCAGGAAAGAGAGAATACAAAATTATGCCAAGCAATAATGCACCATATCAGTATTAAAACATTTCAACTGTGTCAGCCTTGATGGGGGTGAGCAAGAACTTGCATACTAATATACTAATATATACATTCGTCTAAATGAGACAGCTATTTTTTTTTAACATTTAGAGTTAGGTTATTTGTAAAATTTCTTTCTTTCATAGCATTTATTTAAATGTGATACTTAAAAATTATTTAAAATCTGAGATTTTGTAGGTTCCAAAATACAAAATAATATCTAAAATATTGACCTGTAATTTACACCCCTGCTATACTTTACAGTGTAGGGCACAGACAGAGCAGTTAAGAAATGGAGGTCAGGTCCTATCAAGGAAATAAAATACATAACAATTTATTTTATTTTGTAATAACAAGAGACATTTATTACTTTATTTATTCTACATTGATCAAAGATAAATGGAAAGGAACAAGTTTCTCACCAACAGCCAAAAAGATAAATAAAACTAAAGATTAAAACATCACAACCATTAAGCACAAAACAAGAAACATAAAAGATGCCTAACTCTACTGATCTACAGAGAGTAATCAAATATAACAATTTTTTACGATTGTAAAATAGTTTCAAATAAAGTATAAAAAAAAAGCTATATATTACACAACATTTCTCTCCCCAAAGCATATCAAACTTTTATAAGCTGCTTATAATCACACAAATGCCTCCTCTAAAGGAATAATAATTAATTCTCTCTTTGACTTGTTTACAAAACAGAAAAAGGAAAGCATGTTAGCACTTGGAAGGGGGATTTTAATATTGGTCCCGTTTTAGATTTATATGCACCTTGTTCCTAAATCACTGACCGTTATTGTAGCAATCCATGCAATAATTTTAATCTAAGTCTCCAATAACTGAAAATGCTGCTCAATTTCATTTGGAGATATATAAGAATAATGTGGACAACTGTGACATTGAAATGCAATAAATTACATCAGCCTGCTAATTTCTGGGCTGGTGCAGCAAACTTTGCTTAACTAATGCTATTGCTTTAGTTACTAGCTTCAATTAAACAAATAATTTAATTTAGCTTCCAAAGCTCATCTATAATTACTATCAATGTTCTGTCATGCTTGTCTTCTTAATGAAGCTCATGGAATAAGCTCTCCTTTTCTATTTTTGTTACTTAATAAAAAAAAAAAAATACTGTATTAATACCAGTGTTATTTCGCTATTAATTGTCTGAGTAGCAAACTCACAACTCTTTTCATTAAAGTGGAAAAATCAAAAATGTTTTCTTTTAGCTCTCCCTTAGAAGTCCAGGTTTGACAGACAAAATACTTGCCAGGTATATGCATACTTGTAGAAACACAAGAGGTTCAAACATCTAAAAATTCAATGCTTATTTGATTAAACAAAATACATAATTCAAAATATTAAATTGCACAATAAAATTAGCATGTTGAACAATACACCAGAATATTTTCTTATCATTGCTAGTAAGTAATAAGCATTACATTCATTACCTCATATTTCCTTAAAATATTATTTTCTTCTTTTGTCTTGCTCACTTAGTAAAATCTGAAACCATAATCGTATTTTTTGTTTTCAAAAAAATACTCCAAATAGATCATTAAAATTCCATTTCTTACCATGCCTTCATGATAAGAAATATAAGCTGAATCCTAGAGGTAAATTTACAGTAGTGGCCAACACATCCAGCACCTTCATTATGACAAACTTAACCTCAAATAACAATTTGTAAAGTATTTGCTTCTATATTGTGAAGTAGTTTGCCCCATAAACTCAACAAACTGTTCCATATACATATTGGAGAGCATCAGAATATACTCCTACTAAAAGCATACAGGAATCAAAGATATTTTGTTATTTTTTTTCTCAATTTTAGAACTATTAGCAATTTATTAAACACAAAGCAATGGCTGCACAGTACGAATATTCATTTGAAACCTGCTGCAAGGATAAGAGTTCACTATGTCATATGTGCAACATTGCAAACAGTATTCCTTAATTTTAACTTCTGAGGAAAAAAAGAAAACCTCATCTAATGGGATTTGTTTCAGCTATCTTGGACTAAAGCTGGGTCTCTACTGTCTCAACAATCAATATTCCTCATTTAACATATAAAACTTGAAAAAGATGTAATGTGAAACATGTTGAGTCATATATGTAGCTGGAATTCCTATCAATATTCCATGTCCAAAGTGGGGCTAAACACATTGCATTTAAGATCAAGATAATCAAGTGTTAGCCTTTGTGGTAAGGATGTGTTCTTTGTGAAAGACCCGCAAGAATAAAAGAAAAACAAAACAAAGTTTCTTTACAAACACATGACTTTCTCTACCCTCTATCATTATAGTGGTTACCTATAAACAATTCATATGAATACTTACTTTCTAATTTACTTCAGGTTAATAGAAGTTTACCGTTACAGACATAACTACATTGAACATTTCATTATAATTTTTTTTTTTAGTTGGCTTACCCTGCCCTTATATAGGGCTGATACCCCACTAGGACTAACAAGCGGATGCCTAGGGGTCAGAAGCCTGTCCGGGAGCCAAAGGCATAAAACCATAGATTGGAGAACTTGGAATGAGTGGTCGACCCATAGCCAAGCCTGAGAGTAATGAAGGGGATGATGTGCAAATGCAAACATGGATGATAAGAAAGATGGAGCAATTGGTGGAATGAGTAGCAGTGAAAACCGGAGGACTTGGAGAAAACTTGGGCCATCTAGGTGGGAGGCAAGCAGTCTAACCACTCGACCATGGCACCGTCTTTCATTATAAATACAAAGAGAATAGTGGCAGTCAAATGACTAACAATTGGATGCTATATGCTGGCCTTAAAATATTCTCTCTTCCCATGCCCTCATGAGAAACAACTAAAAATTGACAGGACCTAAATAATGACAAAGAATTGAACAATTCACACCATTAGTAATGGATATCTCTGAAATGGCTTATATCACAATAAGAATATTTGGAATTAACTGTGTTTTAAACATCACTAGATTTTTTGGGCAGTACGTTTTTTTTCTATCACTCAACTTGCCAGTTATATCTACAATGTTTTACAAAATTCCTTCCAAATGAAGTGGTCATCACAAGCTATTCCCAAAAAATTCAAGATAAACATTTTATTACTCATGTATTTATCTTTCATATATGGTATTTGAATAAAAATCATTGAGAAATTCTTAGGAAAATCATTTTGCCAACAATTGCAAAATAGGAGATTTTCAGAGCAGCCATTTTTATATCAGCTGTACTGAGGTTGGGCTTAACCTCCTTTTCTTCAATCTCTCTCTCTCTGTTCTTGTGTGTACATTTAAAAAAATAGGGAAGCTAATACTTAATTTTATTTTTACAGTATTTTATAGATATATTTCAGATAACGATATTGCACGGATCTCATTAATAAGCTGCATTGTCGATTCCTTTGCCCATTCCATTTTCTTGCTACTCTTGCTGGAGTTAAGTATGGGCATTATCTGAATGTTAGCCCAGAGTTAGATGGGTCTGTGCGAAGTTTGCCACATACATAGTGTACTCAACATGTTTTCTAGTGCTGGTATTTTGTTTAGCCAAGACATGTTGATCAACTGTTTCACAAGACTTGTTCACCAGTGAACTCTTGTTGAGTTAATTGTTTTGAATCAGCATGTTTTGTTGGTGTTAAGGCAATGGAAACCCATCTTAACAACAAGACAATAACACACTTAAGCAAATCACACACAACGCAGATATCTTTTACCTTTAAGGTGCACACACAAATAGAAGTGACTGAAACACAGCTGATAAAAGTTACCCTTGAATGCATAATGGAAAAATAACCATGTCATTGCAGAAAGCCCCCTACACATGTAGGCAGCTTGTGGCCTCACCATAAAACAATTGTTGAGGAATTGTGTAGTATTCTTTGACTTTACATATTATACAAGTTATTTATCTGCAATTAATACTATCCCTTTTCCTGTATTGTAAAGTAAAATAACTATTATGGCACACACAGTAAAATGGTTAGTAAGCAAAAAATAGAAGTTTTTGCACATGCCTAACTTGGTATATAACTATGACTAAAGTTTGATTACAAATCTTGCATTGAAGATATAGCAACTTTAAATGAATATTTATTCATATATCAAATCTACAATAGACCACTTAACAATTTGCTTTCTATACATGTGTATGTATGTATTACACATATCTATATTGCCAATAATACAAAGTGTTCAATATGTTCAAACTTATGTTATGGTTACCTACCAATGGTGTGTGCTATTATAACCTAAGAAATATAATTTGTTAGTTATCCAGGCTTATAGAATTTAAATTATGTAGATTTTCATAAGAAATATATCAATACAATTTCTTGTATTAATACTATTTTAAAAAAAATTATCTATTACCCAATTAGGATTAATGGATTCTATGTCGTCAACATTGAAAGTCAACCAACTACATGAGACTAAGCAAATAGACAACAAACCAATTAACAATTTACTTTCTATATATGTCACCAATAGCACTTTGTTTTTAATGTCTTCAAACTTGGATCTATGTTTACTTACAGATGGCGTGTGCTATTATTATAACATAAGAAATATAACCTGTAAGTTATCCAGGCTTATAGAATTTATATTAAGTAGATTTTAATCAGAAATTATCAATAACATTTTTTGTATTCATACTTTTTAAACAATTTATCAATTATCCAATCAGGGCTAATAGATTCTATGCCTGGTGACAAAAATAACATTGGAACAGTCATTTTACTCAATTCTTTTTGAGAATAAAAATCTGACTTACATAGACCAACAAATAATTTGTAGTTATTCCAAAAAGGGGTTTACTACAAAGGAGTAGTTTTGGTTAATTCACTTCCCTCTTCTACAAAAGAATTGCAAATGAACAAAAAACAAGTTTAGATCAGAATTAAAAAGATACCTTATTACTTGCACCTTCTATACAGAGGATTTCATTCAATCAAAAATCACTGGTAATAATATAATATTGTAAATATAATAAATGTGAATATTCTAAGAATGCAAACGTACAGGTAGGCTTTTGGAAACAGACATGTAATTGAAAATTATGCAAAACTGCCACCTCTGAAAATTCATTGTCAGAGTTATTATTTGTAAATAAATGTATGAATAAGTGTAATTGTTGACATGATCTACATCCTAGAGTTTGGGCCTTGAGTCTAATCTCATAATAGGATCTATAGATTGCTATGTTATATATGTATGCAATCTGCAACTCAGCTTCAGTTTACCTACAGAGATTTTAAATGCAAACTACAGTAAACAGTTTTTTTATTGTTGTAATGTATCAGTTGTTGTAATGTTGCACTGGCATAGACAGAACCAACAAGAGTAACTAAGTGTTCAGCAACATGCGTGGACCTCATGTTCTCAAACCTAAATAGGGAATGTTATAAAATTAAAATAATAAAAAATGGAATAAGTGACCACTATGGCCAACAAATAGTAAGTAAAACATTAGGTAACTTAAGACCCAAAACTAATAGAGGCCAAAAGAATAGTAAACAAAAACACACTAGAAGCATTACGATACTACATCAAAGAAGCACAATGGGAAGAAATCTATGAGAAATATGAAATAAATGAAAAATTTAAATGTTTTGCTAAAATCTTAGAAAAATGCTTAAACACAGAAATACCTATATGCAAAATAAATTGTGGTATGCAGAAAAGTAAAAACTGGTCAACCAAAGGTATAAATATCTAAAAAAAAAAACGCATGCAATTCCTAAACAGCTTAAAACATCCAAAACTAGACGATAAATCATACACATACATAGAAAATTACAAACAAATGCTCAATAAAGTAATAATTGAAGCAAAGAAGCAGCACAACAAAATACTGATACAAAATGCAGAAAATAAAACTAAAGTAGCATGGAATATAATAAAAGCATCACATAAAGAAAATAAACAAAAATTGGTAGAAAATATATGTATTGAAGTAAACAATAGGTTAATAGAAAACCCAATAAACATAACAGAAAAATTTAATGATTATTACATCAATATTGTAAAAACTTTAGGCCTCAGCCAAGTTAAGCCATGGTTAAGCATTGTAAATCTGAACCGTCAGAGATAATGACGCATATAATTAATCAATCTTTTAAAACAGGTACATTTCCCAATGCACTAAAAAAAGTAATAGTAAGGACAATATACAAGAAAAAAAATTCAAAGCATGCAATGGAAAATTATAGACCCATATCATTATGTTCAACATTTTCCAAAATAATAGAGGGATTGTTTTTAACTCAACTACAGAGCTTCTGCAGTAAGTATAAAATAATATCAGAGTACCAATTCGGTTTTCAAAAAAAGAAATCAACAATACAAGCTATCTGTAAAGGAAATGACATCCTCATAAATGCAATAGACAGGAAAGAATATGTAATCGCAATCTTTCTTGATCTTACTAAAGCATTTGACTGTGTAGATATATATAAATTAATAACTAAAATAGAAAATTATGGCATCCGGGGCCTACCATTAAAATGGCTAAAATCTTATCTACAAAATAGAGAACAATGTATGGAAATTATATACAATTCAAATGGTAACCTAAATAAAATCAGATCATCTTTTAACAAAGTGACTCACAGTGTTCCACAAGGATCGAAACTAGGGCCATATCTATTCCTTATATATATAAATTGCTTATTCAAAATAATAAAAGAAGCAGGTGAAATAGCCATTGGATATGCTGATGATACCACAATTATAGTAAGGGGAAATACAGAACTTGAAGCACAAGATAAATCAAATATACTACTTGAAAAAATTAGGGAAGAGCTAGGAAACCTAGGGATGGTAATAAATACAAATAAAACAGAATGGATACAAATCAGCTTAAAAAAGAAAATCCCACCCAATATTCAATTAGTCCTAGACAATAAACAAATACAAGTAACAGAAACAAACTTCT
The DNA here is from genome assembly GCA_030762935.1 of Hymenopus coronatus. Lineage (NCBI taxonomy): Eukaryota > Metazoa > Arthropoda > Insecta > Mantodea > Hymenopodidae > Hymenopus > Hymenopus coronatus. Next base: position 125,279,872 of record CM060897.1, on the reverse strand, counting down.
TAGGATTAATAATAGATAACAGATTAAACTGGAAAAAACATATTGAAAAAATAGCAAAAAAAAATAATACAGGACTATACATCTTAAAACAAGCAGCGCAACAAATGGATAGAGATAGCTTAATACAAATATACTATGCCTTCATAATTTCTCATATGAGCTATGGTAGTATTATGGGGTAATGCACAGAAAAAAACAATGCAATGAATATTAAGACTACAGAAGCATACCATTCAAATAATATGTAAACTAAAGAAGACGGATACTTGTAAAAATTCCTATAAAAAACTAAATATATTAACATTTCCGGCACTGTACATATAAATGAATGCATTAAATACTCAATAAAAAATCATAGTAATCAAAGTAGAAACATGCACATACACAAACATGACACAAGAACGAAACAAAATTATTTCATTAACAGACTAAGAGGAACGTTAAGTAACAAAAGTATAGAAAGTAAAACCAAAGATTTGTACAATCATTTGCCTAAACAAATAAAACAGACAACTGAAGAAAACTGTAAACTTAGAGCAATTAAAAAGTATCTCTCAGAAAATGTATTTTACTCTATAGAGGAGTATAAAATGTTAAATTAAGTAAGTTATGCTGTATGATGGTACCCCCTGTATTTTTTTTTTTTTTATAAAGTGTATATACTCATGTTATTATTTATACTATATGTTTAGTTTTGTAATCAATCTGACGATCCTTGTAAATTATGTATTACAAATGGAGATAATAAAGGAATAGAAATAGAAATGTTCAGGTAACCTGTTCAGAAAAGCAAAGAACTGATAGTTGAATTTATACTTTTTTAAAAAAAAATTCCTAATTCAATTGATTTTTGGCTGCTCTTGAAGAAAAGTTTAATCAAGTGAATAGATTAAAATTTCAATAGATATTATATATAATTAATTTCTAAATTTCGTGCACCTTCTTTTCAGCCATATACAGAACAGATTTCTGAATCTAACTTACTATAATTTGGAATTACCATTGGCATGAAATGCTGATGAGAGCTACACCAGTAATAAACTTCTGCACCACTTAGGATTCATATCATCTGCCTGTGCATAAATTTGTTCTTTTTCTACACTTTTGGGCTCTTTTTCTAAAAACATGTTTACGAAGTACTCTCATCTAAGAATTTAGTAACAAATTTGAGATTTCCCTCTTAAAAGGAGTAAATAACAACATAATAGAATTGGTTTAAATCATTTTCCAATTTCTTTTTGTTTTTTTACAGTTGCTCATTTGTTTTTCTACCTTAAGTCAACATATGGGTAAATGATCTAGCTTTTCAACCTACTTGGTTTCAGTTCAGTTGCAATTTTTTTTTGGCTCAGATCAATGGTTTCAAAGCTTAATTTCTGCTAATATTCAGAAAAATTGAGTTTTTGTTTATGAATACTATTAACTGCTCCAGTTCTCAGTATCCCATTCTAAATTGGATGAAAGGCCACTTAATTTTGCTCAGAGGCCTCTTTATTAGGCTTGAGGTTTTTTAGCTGCCGTAAATCTACAACATGGGACCAACAGCTTTACTTCGCTTCTGAAGGAAGCTATGATAACAGTTTTTACGCCTGAAAAAATTCATTGCTGGTTTTAAACATGACTTTGGGAACCAAAGGCTAGCATGTTATGTCTAAACCATGGAGGACAACAAACATGGTGCAGAAGCATACTTGTCTTGCAACTCATGTTTTAAACTTAAGAAATCACATGTGCAAGGTAACCATAACTATGCCATCTGTATAGTTTTCTGGCTCTCAACAACAGTCACTTATACTCGCTAGTCACTTGATGACTTATTTTGGTGAAATTTCTTTCCATTTAAAAATTCAACAAAACACATGTAATACAGAATATAGAGAGATGGATGTATACATTTTATCTTTATAAGAAGGGAATTATTACTTTTTGCTCTATTTGGGTGCTTAAAATTAAAGGGTGCATATACCCTAGCATTTCCCCAGGAAGAAATGGAGTTTTATTTATGGACACTCTTTAACTGCTGTGGTTCTCAGCGTTCCATTCTATACTGGGCGTGAAAGACCGCCTAATTTTGCTCAGAGGCCTCTCTATCAGGCTTGAGGATCTTTTACGTGCCGGAAAATATACGACATGGGACCAACGGCTTTACTTCCCTTCTGAAGCTTTTATGCCCAAAAAAATCCATCGTTCTCCGCCGGGTTTGAACCCGCAGCCTTGGGTATATGAAGCTACCATGGTAACCATTACACCACAGAGGGTGACTCCCCAGGAAGAGAGGGGTGCAGTAGGCCACTCTGTGTATTTTACTAAAGTTATAAATATGTGAACAATAGCATTTATAAATATGATACTCCATAAAATGTTACATTTTAATAAACTGATATAAAAACTGCTTTTTCTAGGATATAAGTAAAAATGAAAACAGATAATTATGATGTTATTCAGGTTTTGCTGCAGCACTTAATGTGAAGAAACTTGTCTAGGCATGAGATTTATTTGCCTGTTGCACTGGGAGGTTAGCGAGAAGTGCACTCAGCAGCAACCAGATCTGAAGGACCATATATAAGCTACTGGTGGATATGAATGTTTTTTGGGTAACATTTTTCATAAATTCAATAAGCAGCAAGATAATCTGATATGTCCCATTATAACACATGCCCTTCGAGAAAATTAAGATGATGTCTGTTTTCCATGAAATTTATAATGTATGTTGTATATTAATCTGATATGATCCATTCATTCTTGAGATAAAATTAATGCACATTAGGTATATAGCATGAATGTAGTCTGAATATATTTGGATAGTATTTGCTATTAAAGAAGATCCTTATTATAGCAAGACAAAATATGTAATCACAGCAACCTTCCAATAATTAAATGAAGAATTTATATGAGACAGACTGCTGATAAATATGGAAAAGGCAAAATATTTAAAACTTCAGGGAAATGATCATAATTATATCTATTTAAGAGTACATTTGTAACACGAAATGTAGAACTAAGAATTTACAGTTCAATTATAGAACTAATAGTAGCATATGGTTACGAGAATTGCAAACGCAAAAGCTTTTAATAACTGAAATAAATGTCCTGAGAAGAATGTATGGACCAATTTAAGAAAATTGAGGACAATGAATGATTATGAGAAATGAAGAATTATGCAACAAATAAAAAGCCAACAATCATGCAATTTATAAATGTGCACATACTAAAATGCTTTGACATATATAACCCATCTATAGGTTGTCAGATAAGAAACAGTTTAAACAATATAATAATGGAAGCCTTTACAGTTAGAGTAAAAGGGAGATCAAAAATACCTGATATTACATTTACACGACCTGTTCTACACGTCTTTTATTTTTATGTAGCTTCTATAAATTCATCTCACAAAGATGATTTGTCTATTTCATATTAATCAACATAAACACACATACATTTGCAGAATTAGTTTCATTACATATTTAAGGGGATGCATAAACCAAAGCAATTATTTATTTAGAATAGGGCTGTATCTAGCCTTCAAATTGTATTAAAGAGGCATACAGTAAATATTTATCTCGTTTATCAGTTACACAAATTGATCAAATTTTTTTCTGAAAGAAGAGGAATTCACAGATAGTTCTAGAAAATGTAAGATATATGTTTTGTTTGTTATGTCTATTTAAATAATGTGGGATTTTAATCAAAATCTCTTAGTCATTTTTGAAGGGAAAAAAAAAATAAATAAAATAAAATATTTCAACAAAAAGGGTAGTTTGGGGGAGGGGATTTTCTTGAAAATCCTTGTCATATCTTTGGAAGAAATTGAACTTAAATACAAATTTTGGTATTTTTTTGACATTTCATTTGAGTTAATATTGTTTTTTCTCTCGTCATTTTTTTAAAAGGCATTTTTTTTTTTTATTATTCACGATGCTTCAAAATATGAATTTCTGATGAAAGGGCTTGGCAATGCACAGCAAAACACTGAACCCATGAATTATGAAGATATGTGCTTCTCATATATCCTTTACAAAATCTGGGAACAAATATGGTGCAGTTTCTTTAATTTTTTCATTGACCTATGAAAACATTCTAACATGTAAACCATATTCCTACAAATATGACATGGTATGGGAGAACTGTTCATTTGTACGAAAAAATGCTTTGCTTATCAAAGATTGTGTTAAATCATTGCATAAAAAATGTGTACCTTGTTTTGTGTGCATGGATATAAACAGCATGCTGGAAAACAACTACAGTTCCACCAAAGTGAGAGAGGGAATAAATGTTCTGCAAAATTAAGTCTATTTTTTTTAAGTTACTATTTACTTTGGTCTTTACCCTTAGGTGCAATAAAATGACGCTGCTACCAGTCACTGAATCATTATTACAGCTGACCAGATGCCACTTTTTGCATCAAATTAAAGTGCTGCAAATCTGTAACCAAAAAATGTGAATTTATAGTGTGGCTTTTTCTACATTAACAAAATTATAACAGGCATCAAAGTACTAGGGTTAGCAGCCAAACTTTGAATTACAGTGAAATGTGATTGCTGTGTTTAATTAACTTAGGGTTACCAGACCATCAGGAAATTCCTGGACATCTCTACATTTTAGCCATTTGTCCAGCATCTGGGGAAATTTTCAAAAAAGTCTTTAATGTCCACAATTTCAGTAACAAGAGGTGATCATTATGAACTGGTCCCTGGGAAAATGGAAATGAATAATTGGTATTTAGCCACAACTGCATCTCACTATGGCAACATGGTTACACAAGCTGGAGTCAAAGAGCTTGTATTAGTAATATTGAACGAGATGTGAAACGCATCATTTGCAGTCCAATGCAAAGCAACATGATGCTTTACTCTTATTCTTCCATTTCCATTTTGGTTATGGAAGAATAGGAAGTAGAAATTTAACAATTCACAGAATTTTTGTTATAATCAAAAATGCCAAAATGATTTTAAGAAAGTATAAATAGCATTTAAATTATAACATTGTTAAATGTCCTACATTTCCATAAAATTATCTGGTAATTTTAAATTAACTGTATACAAGCAATCATTTTCACACAAATAAGAAGAGAAAAGATCAAATAACAAAAAATAGGTAACAAATACCGAGGAAATAACAGAAAATGGCATAAACAAAACAATAACCACAAGTAGAAGCCAAGAGCCTAACTGGAGAACATATGCAATGATGAATGAGATTGTAATAATGTAACATGCAATATTAGCATAGCAGCAGGTTTCCCATGCTCATCTGGTTTTCCAATTGTAATATCAGAACTTAAAGCTCTAAAAGTTAAGTTCCAAATCTAGTTCCAATTTCTGCAAATAATGTGACATGTTGCTTGAAATCAATGACTTAAGATGTGGCTCTAATATTTACAGCTCCCTAACTTTAAATATATGAGTCAATAAATTAAAGGATATAAAAGATGAAATGGTCACAGAGAAATATTCAGTATGTGGGGATATAGCAAATTATCTCCACTTTATTCTAGAATATGAAGACTAAACTATGAAGGGACCAATTTATACCAACAAAATGGCTACAATTACAGAAAGGAATAATTAAAATAAAACTTATGAAATCTCAGAATATAGTGGAGATTAAAAGCATAGGTGAATTATTGGGAAACCAAAGAAAAATGGAGAAGTTTAAATTTTAAAATTAGAATTTGTTAAGGATACCTATATAAAAATATGAAAGGTAAGTAGTAAGTTTTGGCGTATAATATATCAACACCCTGAAGTACGACATATATTTGTACCAGAAGCAATTCAAATGTAGTCAGTCTGTTTACACAATGTATTAGGGATATGAGTGCACAGACACTAGGGAGACTTTGTACTGCTAACTGAAACATTAATTTTTCTTCCATTTAGCTTTCTAGCAAGCTGTTTCTCAATTAAAAAATAACATAGATCAAAAGTTTTATTGCCAGCTATGCCAGCACTCCTTTAATTTTTCCTATTGAAATTAGCATAATTAAATAAAGGTTTAAAAGATGTATTGTTTATGTTTTTACTTTATTGCTATTGTCATTAGACGCTAATTTGCATTATATTTTTAGCATTATCACTGAAATAAATTAGTGGTGGTACATTTGGCAACTGCACTACGTGTATAGAGAAAGGTCAAGTATGTTGACACAGTAACTACTTACCTCCCCACCTGCCACATCTGCCGGTGCTTCCGTTGTGTTGATGTTCACAGGATTTGAAATGGAGCATTCAGACCTATTGCAATTTTTTCAAATCAGGGATATCTGGATATGTTGCTTGCATATGACAAAGTTAAATGCAACACACATGAAGGCCAACATTTACAATGAGAAAGTTTCCTAACAGAAGAATTCCAAATTCAAGATAATTTACTGCACTAGTTGAGCAAATGTAAGAGTTGAAATCTACTTCTCAGGATATTTGAGGAGCAAAGTGTACCACAATGAAGTTTGTACTATTGATAATATTTGCATAAGTGTGTTTGAAACACACTAGAGACTGGGCAAAATGCAAAAACTCTAGTGAGAATAGAGCAAACTTTGCTAAAAAGATGTGATGCTTGCATAGATTCTAATAGTGCAAATTTTGAGCATCTACTCTAAATATTTATCTTGTTATCCAACAGTTATTGATCACTAATAAGCTTCTTGAACAGCAAAAATGTTGACTTTGTTTCACTATCTAATACACCTGAAAAATTACTTAAAATTTGCATTTCAGCATTTTTTATTTTAATATTGCACTAAATTATATTTTTACACATACTATTGTTTCACACAACCCTTTCATGTACACATTAGCTACGCTTTTGGAGTTCAGCTCGGAAAGTATGAAAAAAAAGCCTTTCCATTTTACTTGCAGAAGCTGATAGGGCCATAAACACAGACACGTGGCAAAACCAGTTTTCATGCCCTTTTCCCAGATCTAATTTAGCCATATTAGTAAACAATTATAGGTGTGAATGATTATACCTTAGTAAAAGCAACATTACTAAACAAAAACTTACCTCTTTAGTCCTACTCTGTTATGATACAGCACAAATAATACATTTGTTAAAGCTTAATTCTCATTTCCTGTTCAAAGTAGCTGCATTGTTCACAAAGACATTTTAGTTTGTCATATTTGAGTCTACCATCACAAAAAATATCTGCACTCATATTCCTAATACTCTAGACAATAGAAAGAAGTTTACTTATGGTAAAAAGCTGATAAATAAATTCATTCAAATTGAGTTTCTCATGTATATAAAACAATTTTAATGCAGGAAGTCCAAAGACTGTTAAGAATTAAAGGTGCACACAATTCCCAGTATAACAAAGTGATGAATTAAAAAATTACCATCAGGTGTAACCATGAATTAAGCTTTGTTTCCCAAAATTTCAAAAACCAATTGAATAATTTTATTTTGCTCTTAATTGTGTTATTACTACGCCAAGTTCCAAAATATGCATAGAGCATTTATAGCTCATCGTCTTTGGTAGCATCTTATCAGCTGTCAAAAAATGTTTTTGTTACATAGGAAATCTTGCAACTGTGTTAACAATACACTTACATATAACACAACAAATAAATGTTATAATACGTATACAGGCAGACTTTAAGGACACTGGCAAAGTTATAGGTGTATAACAGAGGAAATAAATGTTATTCTGTGAAGGCACGCCCGAAAGTACGGAGAATGCTTCCCCCCCCCCCCCCCTGTGTACTTTCTTCCTCCTCCTTTTCTAGGTGCAGGCACATAAATGTGAGGGCGTTTCCCTTACAGTGACAACATAAGTAACCAACAGAGGAAGGAGGAAGAGCTATACAGACTAGAGTATGGGAAGCAGTCCATCAAGCAGCAATGGTAACTTTCCCTCTCAACATTATTTTCTTAGCTGTAAACCTATAATAATTTTGCTCTTCAACATTTATGTGAATTATATTCACCAAAGAGATTAAGTTGGTGTGCTAACACACTTTCTTATTTTCTGATATTTTGACAAGATCAAAGTAAAATAAAAAGTATAAATATTAAAGCAATGAATGATATTGCTGACCAAGCCAGCTTAGCCTATAAATAGTTTTATACAGTCGTGTTCTTGAAGAAACCTATAGTAGTTTTGCTAAAAATTCCATATATTAAAAATATAATTTCTGTTCTTCAGTGTGACCATATTACATTGTTAACATCATTGTTTTTTATAAGGATTTCTTTATAAAAAAGAAAGCACTAAGACACACTAACTTATAGTATTGCAAAAACTTAGTTTCATGATCCAAATTCTTCAGTGTCTGAACTAATTGGTTTGAATTCAAAGGATCCTCTTCCATCCATCTGAAGATAATACTGTAACACAAACGAAACACATTTAAATTGGCTCCTGCAATTGTTTTATTATACTAGGTAGTTTATATTACATGTATGACTTTTAACATTTCAAATGACATTATGATTGGTTTTATTACATTTTTATACGGTTTACAGTGCAAATTTCATAAATGATGCAATTCATATTCACAATAAAGGTTTGAAAAATTACATTATTATTATTATTATTATTATTAGAGCCTGGATTCTTAAGCAATTACATATTCTATTCCTTTATATATGGATACATGCAAAAAGAAAATGTCTATGTACTGAAGCATATATACTGCTATATTGAAGTTCCATTTTACATATTTCATTTTAGCCCTTTTCTTTGCATAAATATTTATTGTATTCATACTTTCTCTCTATGCCTGCCTATATTTTTGTTTTATTAAAAATGAGAAACATTTGGAGTTAATGTGTCTCAAAAGTTCCAGAATGTAATTGACAAGACACCCTGGCTAGTCTACTTTCCTCACCAAATGCAAGATCCAGAATGATGGGTTGCAACCTCTGAAGTGCATACTTCCAGGAAAAATGGTATTGTTCAAATACAGTCCTATAACATCTTGTAGTTAAAAGATAATTTTCTTTGGACGAGAAAATTTATTGGATAGAAGAATGAAATTTATTGCAGAAAATATGGAGAAGTATTTTATTGTGTACTAAGCTATGAAATAAACAACATATACATATTATGTACTCATTCTTAGTTTGTGTTATGTTTATGAACATTTAATACACAAAAACTAAGAGTTTAAATTTGTGAACAGCAAAAAATAGCAAGTGTGGAGTAGTATATTGCAATAAAAGCAATAAATGTGATGGTAAAAGGAATGACCAGTGAGTAACAAATTATTTTTCACTTAAAATCAGGACTTCAAATGTAATTTTAAATACTTTTTTTATACATTCATAATTACATATGTATGTACATATTTCTCAATTTGATTTACATAAAAATCAGGTTCTAGTGATATATATGGGGAACATGAGATTTTTCGCCTAATAAAACACTCATTTCAAAAGTTTTGAAGATTGCAATTTTATTTTATTTTTTTTGTATAGCTTAACATCCTTTAACTGGTTGGTCATGTTGGACGATGAATGAAATTGGTGAAATGATGCTGAAATAATCTCGGGGTCCATGGGACTTAAAGTTACTTGACATTCATCTTCTCAGGATAAGGGAAAAACCCCCAAGAAACCTTATCCAGGTAACCCATCCTAAACAAGATTTGAAATTGCAACCTCTGGAGTGTGAGGCAGACACACTACCCCCATGAGGTGGGCACATGTCATATTAAATGCAGAAACTCTGCAACAATTAAATAATTTTGAGCACTTTCTTATTTTCCAAGAAGCTTTTAAGTTAACTGGACTGGTGAATGACAAATTGCACTGATGGTTCCACTGATTGTACTTCAGCATTTAACCATATTTGAGTCAAATTGAGTTGTTCAATGCTTCAACAGATGATTTAATGGGACACCTAACATGTGATTGAATATGATTTACTATGTTGGAGACATTGTTTATGTGGAATTAATGAGCTTGTGACAACATTAAATGTTTAAATTTGCCTCACTTCCAATAAAACTACTAGAAAAGAATGGTATGAAAGATATTTGGCTATTTGGTGAAAACAATTTGGTGGATTCGGAAAAGAAGTGAGGCAACTGCTGAAAGATGAAGAGAAACAAAAGATCTGGACTAGTTTTGAGTTCATTAGATTTATAAAAATCTGATGTGTTCTATGTACAAGATCTTCTCTACATCTTTGCAACAAATTATTGTTAAAAAGCTTCTATTTACTTCATGGTAATCGAGAAAAAATTAGCAGGAATGGTATTACTACTTCCTTCCAGATAAGTAGAAGGGAAATAAGGGAGTGCCATAGTTTGAAGTGAGAGTCAAAAGCTGGTTGATATGTGATTGAAATTCATTTGTTTGTATGGACAGGAGTTGACAAATTCTCTTATGAGAAAAGTATAAATATGTAAAGCTGAAACAAATAACAAGGAATATCTCAAACATGATCAATTCCACAAATAATGTATATTACATAAATTGTGAGTTTTAACGAGCTCTACATTTTCTATCAAGTAAGTTTATGTCTATCTCTTACGGTTTACCACTTATGCAAAATTAATCCAGAATAAAAACATCTTCAGAGGCTATCCCCAGAAAATTCAAAATATACATTTTATTTGCCATGTAAATATATTTAACATACAATATTTTATACAAAATCATTAAAGCCATTTTTGAGAAAATAATTTTTGAATCATTTTCCATGTAAAGGGTAGTAGGGGGTGGGGGGACTTTCTTGAAAATCTTTGTCACATCCTTAGAAGATACCAAATTTAACCCTTTTAGTGCCAATCATGATCTAATCGTGATCTGAAAATTCTGCAAGAATTGCCAATGATGATCTAATCGTGATGCAGTTTTCATATGCTTCAACTCTTTCCAGTGGGAAAGTCTGTGTACTTTCTACATCATAGCCATAGAGAAAGGTTTTCTGGAGGGTTTCAGGGCATCTTCACTCCAAAGCGCTAAATTAGCTCCAAATTTAATTTCTCTTACTAGTGTTTGGTTGAAACATGGCATTGTCTAGCCAAAGGTTACTAACCGAAGAGGAAATAAGAGCTGCAGTTTGTGATGTATTAGAAGAAGGTGAATGGTTTTGAATTTTCAGATCTTGATGGAAGCGTTTCTAACATCTACATAAAAGAGGAAGATACATATTCTAGCTTCACCAATGAAAATGCTTCCTATAGTAACTGACCTCATATAACTGCAAATAATCAGTGTACTTGTCAAAATGAATTTACGGAGGTGTAACCAGACGACAAATACAATGTGAATCAACCATTCAGCCACACAATAACCAAGTGCTAAATTGTACAGTAATCTACACTGCATTTGTATCCTATTGTTTTATGCCATTTTCATTAATGGCAGTATCACGAGTGTGTGTGTGTGTGTGTGCGTGGGTACGTATGTGCCCGTGTGTGTGTGTGTGCATGTGTGTTTCTGTCTGGTGATTTTTTATTGTTTTCAGCCTTCAGGTTATGTGAATTGATTTATTATATTTTAAAAAATCTGGTGTGTTCCATTCACATGATTTTCTCTACATCCCTGCAACAAATTATTGTTAAAAAGCTTATGCTAATATTTACTTCATCCAATCAAGAAAAAATAAGCAGAAATAGTCTTATTGCTTGCTTCCTTGTAAGTAGAAGCGAAATAAGGGAGTACCATAGGTTAAAGTGACAATCAAAAGCTGGTTGCTATGTGACTGAGGTTCCTTTGTTTGTATGGACAGGAGTTGACTAATTTCTGTATGAGAAAAGTACATTTTTCAAGACTGAAGCCAAAAACGATCAACTGCATGAAAAAAATGTGTATAACATACATTGTGTGTTTTAATGTGCTTTACATTTTTTGTGTGGTTAGTTTTTGTCTATCCCTTACAGTTTAGCAGTTATGCAAAATTCCTCAAGAATATAGTAGTCTTCAGAGGCTATTCCCAGAAAATTAAAGATATACATTTTATTTGTCAGGTAAATATCTGTAATATACGATATTTTAATCAAAATCGTTAGAGCCATTTTTTTAGAAAATCAAAATTTTCGAAATAAGTTCCATGTACAGGGTAATTGGGGGTAAGGGGATTTTCTTGAAAATCTTCGTGTCGCATCCTTGGAAGATACCAAACCTAAATACCAAATTTGGTTTTTAACAGACTTTTAATTTTGAGCCCCCCCCCCCCCCCACACACACACACACACACACAGACCTTTTTGTAAAAATGCTTTTTTTGGATTCAGGGGGACCCAAAACATGTATTTCTGGTGAAATCTTGGTATAAAATTTTTGGGTAGAATACAATACCTTCCCTATACACTATGTACATAGTTTGTATAGATAAAGTAAAAATACAACAACAGATCAAAACAGAATGCTGTTTTAGTAAATAAATATCTGTACTTTCATTTAATTAGCCTTAAATTTCTGTATAATAAGGTTTTGTGTGCCTAATTGATTATTTTGGAATTTTTAATTTTATTTTAAAATTTTTCTTTAGTTTTTAATTTTATAAAAATATTGAAGAGACTTCTTATCCATATAATGCATTTTATACAGTAGACAAAAGGGTTTACTCATTATATTACTAATAATTTAAAACCCTGCAGCGTCTAAAATTCCTCGGCACTTTTCAGACAGCTTTTTGCTATTCAGGCTGGTACTAAAAGGGTTAAATATCAAGTTGTATTTAATGTATATATATATATATATATATATATATATATATATATATATATATATATATATATATATATATATATTATTTGTATACATTATAATACATAATTTGTATATATTTCCAGTAAAATCTGGGTACCAAATTTTTGGGTGCAATACAATACCTTCTCTATACAATATGTATTTAGTACATTTAGAGAAAGTAAAAATCTGATGTGTTATGTTCACGTAACTTCTCTGCTTACTCTTCTTGAAACTCCTCTTACAAAAGCTTATTCCTCTCGCTACTTCTTGTAACACAGATAACATTCATAACTGATTATCACATTTCATTGCAGTATAAGAAGAATAGAGTATTCTAAAGTATTTCTGCTGAAACTCTACATTGAATTTTTGGGTGGAGTACAATATTTTTTCTACTTACTGTAGATATGCAAAAGAGAAAGTAAAAATAAAAGTTGATGTGTTGCATACAAAAACTTTTCTCTATTTACTCTTCTGCAAGGTGCTCTAACAAAAGATTTTACTTGTATCTGCTTCTTGTTAATCAAGATAAACTTTCATTACGTTTGCAGATTTTGTTGTTCATTTGTACTAAGCTCTTACAGTACTTATATTCCCTGCACCTAACCTAAGTTCTATCCTGAGTCATACAACATAACAAAAGTTTCTGCAATTATTTTTGATAGTTCATATGAGGGGAGTTCAGTAAGTACCAGTGTTTCAAAATAGAGGGTGTTGCTATGGCAGGTTAATGTCAATATCCTGAACTGTCATTTGTTACATGTTGCTAAAACTAATTGGGCACTGATTCATAGCATGGTTTGGATTTGGTAGGTATTTTGGCTAGTCATTCAATGTATTTTTCTAAAATGGAAAAAGTACAGTATTGTTCAGTGATTTGCTTTTTACTTTTGGATGAGAAACCTATGAGTAGATATAAATGAAATTGAATGCTTTTGCCGTCTGTGACAACATTTAGATATTAGTTCAACAACTTTAAATATGGTCAAATATCCATAGTTTATGAGGAGCATAGAGAAAAACTAGCAGATGTGATGACCAAGGAAATCATTAAAAAGTCCAGGATATAATTCTTGTTGATCATCAAATGAAAGTTTTTGAAGTGGCAGAGGCCATAGGTATGTCAATGGGAATAGTAATTCATATTTGGGATGTTAAGCTGGAGATGAGAAAGTTGTCTGACTGATGCTGGGATTGTTCACCGTTGAGAACAAGTGGGTGCAGCTTTCAACTTTGAATCTGAGTTTGGAACTATTTAAGCAAAATCTGAAGCATGTTGTCACTGTCGATGATACCTAGTTTCATTGTTATGCCCTGGAAACTAAGCAGCAATCAAAATAATTTGTTTCCAGTGAATATGCTCTAATGAAGGCTCATTTCACTCATTGAGTGGAAAAGAAATGGTCACAATTTTTTGAGATGCAAAGGGTGTCATACATATTGATCTTTCAGAAAAGGAAAACTGATTACTGGAAAACAGTACAGTGAGTTATTGGCCCAATTCAACAAGAAGTTGAAGGACATATAGCCCCATTTGGTGAAGAAGAAAGTGCTATTTCACCATAAGGCACATTCATCCAGATTTGTCACTGCCAACCTGTATCCAACCTGGTTATCTGTGAATTCTTCTTCTTCCAAAACAAAAACCAAATATGGATCAATTTAGATCAACTGAGATAATTTTCAAGACAGAGGCATGTTTTGCAGAGCTTTACAATTCCTACTTTTTGGAAGGGTAAACAAACTGGCAAGAACATGGGAGAAATGTATATCCCTCATAAAGAATTAGGTTGAGAATCATAAAACAATAAATAAAAAGGCTCCTTAATTCCTAACGCAGGTACTTATCCACTCTAGTACATTACCAAACTATGATTATAATTCTCAACACTTCATTGCAGGTATAGGATGTATAAACTATGCTAATGTGATAGATTTATTTAAAAAATAGGTTGCTATGTGATGACTTTGAAACTCCATACTCTTTGCATGTGCATGAGAAAAAGCACATAGTTTGCTACTTGAACAAAGTATAAGTATTTGAAAATTAAACAAAAAGCGAAGAATATAGTGGATATGGCTAACAGCAAAAATAATTTGACATAAGACTGCATGCTTTAACAAGATCTACATGCCTGCCTGGGCAGTGTGGTGGTAGTGCATCTGCCTCACATTTAAAATGTCACAAGTTCAAATCTTGCTTAGGGTGAGTTACCTGGATAAGGTTTTTTTTTTTTTTTTTTTTGGGGGGGGGGGGTTCCTTATCCTGAGAAGACGGGTGCTGGACAACTTTAAGCTCCATAGATCCCGAGATCATTTGGGCACATTTAACCAATTTCATTCATCGTTCGATGTGACCAAAGGTTAAAGGACGTTAAGCTACAAAAAACTACATTTTTGTGCAATTTTGTTTATCTCCATTAGTTTATCAATTATACAACTCATTCAGAATGAAGAGGACTACACAGGCTATTCCCAGAAACTTCAGATTTACATTTTATTTGTCATGCAAATACCTTAAACATTACAAACCATAAATTAAAAAACATAAATATGAACATGTTTCAATGTATATGATAGTTTTGGGGGAAGGGTTTTATTGAAAATGTGTTACCTACATGAGTAGATTTCAATTTAAATAGAAGAAAATGGCATCTACCCTTTCTGGACCTCAAAATAATTAGAAGGTATGACAGTTTCAAAGTTGAAATACACAGGAAACCTACACATGTATATATATATATACATTAAGAAAAATGGATGTAACCCAACTTCACTTCAACTAACTGCCTTCAGAAGTTTGATCTACGACTTGTACAATGTTTTGTTGAGCAAGAAGTTTTTAAGAGTGCCAAAGCATACCCTAGGAGTAGCAGTGATAAATAGGTTCAACACTGACCTCATAAGAACCACGCTACAAGGAAAAGAGAAACTCAAGGAAATTTTACAAACTATAACTTTACTACCTACTCTCAAACACAAGCTGGAAGTACAAAAAACTCACCTACCATCACTTTTAGAAAATTTCAATGAATCTTCAAAAGTTAGACATATGACTACCTCCAAAAATCCAATTGAGTCTGAAGAATTTGCTAGACAAACCTCTGAAAAATACAATCCCTATTACACTATAATCTGAAATCTACCAGATCACTTCTGAAGATTGTCAGAAATATTACAAAGCCAAAACAAAAAGAAACTTGAAATCAGACCAAGAGAGCATCACAGAAACATAAAACCTAAAGAAATACACAAATCCATTGTATCACATCATTTTTGGACAGAAACATTGGTCAAAATATAAAATTGTTAAAACCACTTACTTCACCTACAGAATACATCTGGATATTCTTCTATTCCAATAAAATTTTATTAACCTCTCTCTCAGCGAATATTGCTCATAGAGGACCTGCAATAGACTTAACTATTTTCTCATTAACCTTGTAGGTATACCGAGAATTATAGGAGCTGTAAATTTTATTACCGCTATAATTAATATAAAACCAACTTACATAACTCAAGCTCAAATAAATTTGTTCATTTGATCAGTTGGAATTACTGGTTTTGATGATGTGTATTTTTCCACATCATCAAAACCAGCAACAATACAATAAATTTTGAAATCCTGCCATTAATGAAGGGTTAAAACTTGCACCCCTAACACCACATGGCAACAGGATCGGATAGAGTAAGAAGAGGGGGAAGCGTAAAGCAAGAAAGAGGGGGCTTCAGTCACCCAGCTGCTGAAGATGAGTATAAATAAGTGTAACTCATCAACAGTCCATCACTATAAATTTAGTTTAAAAATTAAGTTATCCTATCTTCTTTTAATATAGATGATATATTGACTTCAAAAATTAAGTTCTAGGGTTTATCTTGTATTGGGATAAATATGGTAAGTGTACACAGGTTAGGAGGGAAGGAACACCCCCATCACCAATTCCTTGGCTATGCCATTGCTATTAAAAGAACAATTGCATTAATATAGAATCTAAACTTAAAGAAAAATATGTACTGCAAGCATCTAGAAGTCCATCTGGGTAGTTCAATTGGTTAGGTGCTGACCTTCTGATCTCGAGGTCATGTGTTCAAATCCAGCCCAGGCTGATGGTTTTTAAATGTGTTTAAAAGCAAACAAACTACTGTGGAATGAAATTCCAGCACTGGCAGCACTGATATGATCCTGGCAATTGACAGTATCATTAACAAACAAAATATTTAATACTTTAAAACCATAAAACAATGTAAAATTCTGTATAATAATATGACTGGAAATACTGCACTATCAGATTATCAACAAGCCATTCAACAAACATCCGCATAGGACTGGCAGAGCAGAGTCTCCTATATGCTGTTTCAGTAATTTGGAGAAGGTATCGAATGAGACTATCTACTTCACTGCTCAGCCTTTAATTCAAATACTGGAGTGCAAGAGCATTAATGGCTTCACTGCTGAATGCCAAAAATTAGAAACCTAACAATTAACGTCAGTGTTAATTGTTGTTTTGCACAAAACCATGTGTAGGTCAGAAGTTGGATAGATAGTCCGACTGAAAAATTCAATGTCATAGCTGGGATTTGAACCACAGATCTCTTGGTCTCTAGCTGACTGCTCTAACCACTGAGTCCATTGAATTCCATGTCGGCATGTTGCCACGGTAGCTTAATGGTTAGAGCAACTGGCTATTGACTGGGAGATCTGTGGTTAAAATTCTGGCTATGGGGCATTGAATTTTTCAGTCTAACTATACCTATCCAAATCACCAATGAGTTTCGGCAGATACAACATTAGAGAAAAGAAATGAGTTTGGGAATGATGACAGTAGAGAGCTCAGATAGGGTTCCATTTGAAAGATTACAAGTTTACTGCCATATGAGGATTGATGATGTCAGTGACAGAAGTCTGTACACTCATACAACTAGTATTGGCTGTGCCTGCCTGTTATTTTGTCTTCAATGCTCAAAAACCATTTCATAGAACACACAGGTGAACTTCCACCTTTACATATCCCAAATGTGATATGAGGTGATAAGTGGAAAAGGGGCTTAAGCAAGCAGAAGAGTGCTTACAGTTTTGAAAAAGGAGATATAATTTAGTGGTTCTATTCTTTATAAACAAGGGGGAGCTAAGGTATGATAGGGCAGAGTTTTGGCTATGCAAATGTACTGCATTTATTGGTCTCTAATTGTATACTTATTGAAGATAAATAACATTATTCATTGATCAATTTCTGATTTAAAACAAGAATTTTTGTACTTGCAAAGCCTTAATAATAAAGTCAGTTGCAAATGGTCACAAAGAATTCAGTTACTCAAATGTTCAAAGTCACAGACAAACATGGATTTTAGATGTTGCAAAACTATCACTTGGAACAGATGCTAGATAAATAACACCAAAGGGCATATCACAAAGAATTCATTTTTCTAGACTTGAAGTTGTTTTAAATGCAAACACTTCCATTCATTCTGCTGTATGCAGACAGTTCAAGAGGACCATGGATAATTTCAAAAGGTTCCATATCAATATTGGAAGTATTTATCAATGTCTTTATGGCAGTCAACAGTCAATGCACACTTATTATTTGGCTATTTGTTCTTAGAAATTAAAATGATATTTTTATTAATCACTTATTTTACTGTAATAATCAATTTGTATACTTTGTATCATTTATTTAAAAAACAGTTTTGTTACCCTTCTTGTTTCGTGCTTGTTCTTTAGCATTTAGTTTTTATTTTATTTTATTCTTTAGCATTTAATTTTTATTTTATTTTATTCTATCCACTATGACATCACAGCCCAATTTTGATGCTTTACCTTCGTTATTGTTTTCTTAATCAATGAAATTTCTAGTTTGAAAGTTCACCATTATGCATGCACAGTGATGAGGAAGTTGTAAACTACGAGGGCTGTCCCAGAAGTACCCAATCTGACATATAGATAGAGGTTGTTTCAAACAACAACAACAATAATAAACAGTACCAACCTTAGAAAGCTCAAGTTTGACAATTTTACATTGTTTAGCATTTGTTTGGCAGTCAGCATTTGTGAATACCCTCAGCGAATTTGTAAACATGGATAAACCTGTTCATCATTATGTGATACAATACTTTCATTTGAAAGGTCTTAGTCCAACTAATATTAAAGCGGAGCTAGATTCTACTTTGGGGCAGTCTGCTCCTTCATTTACAACAGTGAAATATTGGGTGGCAGAGTTTAAGCATGGCCGTAAGAGCTGCCAAAATGAACATTGCAGTGGTTGATCAAATATGTTACCAGTTCAGAAATTGTAAAGAAAATCCACAAAATGGTATTGGATGACCGTCGACTGAAAGAGTGCGAGCTAGCAGACATTGCAGGCATTTCAAAAAGTTCTGTACATTGTATACTGACTGAAAATTTGGATTTGAGAAAGTTGTGTGCAAGGTGGGTGCCACATTTGCCCACACAAGAACAAAAACAGCATCATGAGGATGTTTCAGTCGACCATTTGGCAATGTTTTGCGGCAATAAAGCTGAGTTTTTATGTCAATTCATAACAATGGATGAAACCTGGGTCCATCACTTCACATCTGAGACGAAGGAACAATCAAAACAGTGGATTGAAAGGGGAGAATCAGCTCAAAAGAAGGCAAAGACAGTTCCATCTACAGGCAAGGTCATGGTGCCAGTTTTCTGGGATGCACGCAGGATAATTTTTATTGAGTATCTCAAAAAAGGATAGTAATCAATGGTGAATATCATGCAAACTTATTACAGCTTTTGAGTGACGAAATAGAGCAAAAATGGCTGCATTTAGCGAAAAAGTAAGTTTTGTTTCATCAAGATAATGCACCAGTTCACATGTCCATTATCGCCATGGCCAAAATCAATGAGTTAAAGTTTGAATTGCTTCTTCATGCACCCTATTTTGAAGACCTCAATAGTTCACACTATAAACAGGGTATCAAAGCTATTGAACATTGCTGGGAAAAATGTATCGAGCTGAAAGGAGACCATGTAAAGAAATAATGATGTTTTTCCCAGCAACTTTGTGCTTGCTTTCCTTGTTAGGTAGCATACTTCTGGGACAGCCCTTGTACATGTAACCCTAATATATCTAATAGATTTGATAACTGTGTGGGGGAACCCTTTCTAAGCCCTTTGCTTACCTCATGATGTTTCCATAAAGAACGTCGATGGCTTACAGTGAACAGGGTTATTCCAGCTTCTCTGCAATATTGATACATGCTGCCTTCTACATCAACACTGACAGCAGATGTACATTCATCCAAAATGGCAAACTGTGGCTGATGGTAAAACAAACGTGCCATCTGCAAAAAAAGTGCATATTTTTACTACATTTTATCAATGAACTTTTTCAATATTTTCTGCACTGTGGCTTCCCAAACTGGAAACCCCATATTAATTCCTGGATGGGAAAAGGGGAGACAGAAATGCAAGAGCATTTACTCTTGCCATTACCAAATGCAGACCACATCTCTTTTCCAGTTCTGTAGTTTAAATATATACATACAAGTCTACAAGGTGAGCCTTATAGTGTGCATTGTTAGAACTGAATAAAATCATGATTTATTGGCTTTGTGATTACATTCCAAAGTTAAATGATTGCAGAAAGAAATATACACATGCGCGCGCGCACGCCCACGCCCACACATACAATACACAACAAAACAAATATACACAGTTTACTCTTTAAAAATTGAATAATTTTCTCACATCAAATAAATAGAAAATTAATTTACAATAAAACTATTGCAGCATTGCAAAATGCTTTATGTGCAACTAAAAGTTTTGTTTGACATTATTTTGTCTATGTATAGAAGTCAAGTTTGTGGAACTCATTTGCAGCACAAATGTAAGATGCTAGTTTGTTATTCACAGAGGGTTAGAATTTTTAGGTGCAAATTTTATATTAAAAAGCAAGGGAAAAGCTACTAAAATAAGGTAAAAAAAAAGGCACAAAAAGATGTTGTTTTACTCAACTAATTAAAAAAATCTATCTTCCATTCTAGGTTATTGGGTAACAAACAAATACATTAAATCATCACTCACCAGAAATAGGAAAATACAGGAAGCTCTTGTATTTCAATGCATTGATTACCTCTACATCTTTAAAATAAATATACTTCTATTAGCAAATAGAACATCTTTATAGATCTATAGCTTGTTTCAACATCCACAGAAATCAGTGGGGCAAACTTTGTATTCATTCAGAATGGGTCCACTACAGATATGGCAAATTCCTTAACATACGGATTTTTCTAAAGACTAGCCTCAAAGCTGGTCCCTCACTGAAGTAAAAATATTCCATTGTTTTTACTTTTGGGGATCTTCTTCTTCCAACTGTTTAATAGCTGCAATCATATATTTGTAACCTTGAACACAAAATAGTTCTGTCTGCAAATTGTATATTTTTTCTTGTAGCACAATGTTGAATCCTGAAAATTGTCCCTACATCGGTTGGATCCAATGAATTCAGAAACTCCTTAATCTTATCAAAAATCTCACACAATATATCAACCCATGACTGGCCAGTGATTTCCGAGCTTGGAGCTTTCCATACAATCTTCTTCAGGGGAAGAGGAATTCATTTGTGATGTCATATTCATTCCTAATGGATTCACGAATCCTGTGAAGCGAATGTCACATGCTTTAACTTAGAGTACAAAGGTTTCAATTGGTTAATTATTGAAACTTTGTATGGAGCCTGGTACGTAAACACCACTTCAGACAGATTGCATTACTGCACTGGCACTGGCTTTCTCCAGTTCATACATTCTAAACATGTGCCTAACTTTCTCCCCTGGTAGGCAAAAAAATAAAATGTTCATAACATATGGCTCCATTGAATTTGTAGTTTTATCCAAAATGATTCCCACATCTAAATATCTCTTTCTTCTTGATTCTTTGTATGATTTCTTGGTAACAGCCTCCATGCAGTTTTTTTTCTGTTGCACCGATCTCATTGGGCATTGAAATCTTTGTGTATTTCTCAAGTAATCCTTTGAAAGCTGGATGATTTAGCTTATTGAGTGGAATTACTGTGAATTATTGTGTAAGAGCAGCATACAAATCAATGTTAAATTCCTTCAAATTTTGAATTTTTAAGAACTGTGTTCAAATGCATTTCATAATAAAACATTTATTTGTTTGAAGATTTTTGTTCTTTTGATGTTTAGAAATAGAAATGTGTCGTCTAATGCAGTCTTGCTGGTGTTTTTTATCTAACAAAATTCTTGAATTGCAAAATTCCTACACCATAGTACAGTTCCATCTCTTTCTATGGAATCTTGCTTGAATTCCTGAGACAGAGAAAAAAACTTGGGCCCTGGATACCTTTGACATGGCAAAATCTAGTAATACACTTGTTTAGTAACAAACTTGCCACTCACATTCAACAGACTACTGATGATGGTGAAATTAAGAAGTTGGAAGTAAGAGAAAGTGGATTTGCACATATATATTATTATTTTCCATTGCTTCAGTATTTGTTTTTCAGCACTGTTTCAGTAAAGTGAGAGAAAGAGGATTTGTACATACATGCAATACTATTTTTCATTGTTATAATTGGTGCAACAGATCTGGGCATTGAAAATGTTAATGAGAGCTATGAATTAAGTTGTATATCCATTGTTACCAGATAAGTAGTTCACCAGTTGATTGCATGCATTCTGGAGGACTGCATGTCACAGTCAATGTCAAATATTTGTCACCATTTGTGCAAATGGCCTAACAAAAACAATGTCAATCGTCTGCCTCCAATTCTTCCACCTGACAGTCCGTCTTCACTCACCATAAGAATATTGAATAAAAAAAGAGTGCATAATCTGCATAAGTTTATGAATCACTTTCCTTCATTACAAATATTTGTCAGTATTTATCTTTGTTTACAAAATATCACATATTATATCTGTCCACCACAATGTTTACATATACATTCTGGCACGAGGTAATTTGTTTTCTTTTTATTTCAATGTTTTTTAACCTGGTTGGTAATATCAGATGGTGAATGAAACTGATGAAATGATCTTGCGGTCCTTGAAGTTTAAAGTTACTTCTCAGCAAAAGGGAAAAATCCCGAAAAAACTTTGTGCGAGTTATTCACCCTAAATGAGATTTGAACTCGCAATCTCTTGAATGTGGTATTCCCTTTTGTATCACAACAGATGTGGAAACTGAACAGCGAACATCACATGCAATGTTTCAAGAATAAACAATGTAATAGTGTCTGTTGATTTCGGAGAATCAAACTTTTGAAGGAGAACTTGGGTGAACATATATTTTCTTCCTTCATCTCTGCCTCTTGTTCATGAAGTTGAGGACATTTGCAATTATTTCTCTGCTTTAACTATGCCACCTAACTTTGAAAATATATGAGCCCTGATTATTAATGTGACAAAAATAAAATAAACACCACCCTACCCTCTGTACTCTTTGAAAATATAAACAGATGTGGAACACTTTCGATGCAGACTTTACAATGTTTTGCTTACTGTGACTGTGAGTAAAGGAATGATATCACAAACTCCAAGTAAGCTAGGCTTGGCAGCTCAGTTGACAGAGTAATGATTCCAGAAGTTCTGTGCCTGCTATACAGTGTGCTTTCAGTCCTGCATTTGCTGGTAGTAAAGTGGAATGAAACTCAAAGTCATAAATCATTATAAATGACAAAATACATTCTAGAAGATTATTGAAAAGCTATGATTCCTATAAGAAAAGAGGGGAAAATAGGGAATTATGGGTATCATTGAGAAAAAAGGGATAAAAGTACAAAAAAAAAAAAAAAAAAAAAAAAAAAAAATTGCTACAACTTCACTCTGTGATATTTTTTTGAGGAGTTTTAATTTACTCTAAGAGAAAAGGTGTGCAACTAATAATCTTAACCCTGGTCATGATCTTTTTTTTTTAACTTTTTTTTTTTTTTTTTTTTTTTTTTACAATGTTCATTTTTATTTTCTCTACTTCATACATAGTACATAAGTAGAGAATTATTGTATTCCACCCCAAAATTTGATACCAAGATTTCACTGGAAAATGCATGTTTTACAAAGAAAGATAAAGAAAGAAAAAAAATCCATTTATAAAAAGAGATCTGTATGTCGGTGAGTACAATAACTCCAAAGCAAAAAGTCAGTTAAATACCAACTTGATATTTCAACTCAGCATTTCTTAAGTGACACAATCAGGAAAATCCCCCCACCCCAAACTACCCTTTATGTAGAAGATTTTGCCAAATTTTTTATTTTTTCAAAAATGGCCTTAGCAATTTTGATTAAAATACTGTATATTAAAGATAACTATATAGCGAATAAAATATATATCCTGAATTTCTTAGGAATAGTTTCCAAAGTCCTCTTCATTCTGAATGACTTTGTGTAATGATAAACAATAAAGACAAAAAAGTTACTACATAAAAATGCAGATATTGTTAAAACACATCACATACATTTCTTTTGTAGAGTTAAGATTTCCGAGAAACTTTTTTGTTATTTGTTTCTATTTTAAAATACTTAAACTTTTCTCAAATGGGAAGTTGCCTTTCCATTTCATATATCTTTTGTTTTAATTCTAGCCCTGCAAAGAGAACCTAATTTCAATTACTCACATAGTAACCAGCTTTTTAAAGATTTGATTATCACTTTCCCCTGGTATATTCCCTTATTTCCCTTCTACTTACGAGGAAGTAACTGATAAGACCATTTCTGCTAATGTTTATCTAGATAAGCATGAAGTAGATAGAAGAATAATCATTTGTAAGAATAGTTTGTTTGCAGAACACATACAGAAAGTTATGTGAATGGAACACATCAGATTTATAAAAACATCTGTTCACATATATACATAAATCCAAATAAAGCTAATAACTGACCAGAAAAATTGCGTTAGGATACTGATTTTTGGATACAACTTTAAAGAACTCTGTCCCAACCTTCCTTGACAATCTCATAGCTGTGCAGTCTTTTTACTTTTGCCACATGATTTTGCACTGACACAAGGAGGGTTACTTTGAATGATTAACCAGTTCTCAGAAATAGATAACGGGAAGCATGGTCTGAAAGCTACCATGGTGTAAGGGGTTAAGACTATGTGTAGGCGAAGAACACATTTTGCCAATTTTCTCCATGTCTGCTCCATACAATCTGATATTATGAATACAAAAAGTGTATGTTCATTATAGAGAAGTTAATAAAACAAACATTAAGAAACCCCACCGTTCAGAATTAAAATACCATGAGTAAATTGCTTCTCATCCCAAAAGTCCCAATAGGACCAAAGAAGTTGAAGGAATTTAAAATAATAATAATAATAATAATAATAAAAACAACAACATGATATGTTTTAATACTGTTAATGAAAGTATTCAATGAATACATAATGAGCTCAAAATTTTTTAGTCTTACGGCAATCTGATATAGTTCCTATGGATCAAGTAAGAAGCCTGAATAAAAGGCGGGCATTTTCATCCAATCAACAGTATGAGAAGCAAAACATTATCTCTATATCACAACTTCTAATTATTTACTTCTCGGACTCTCTAGGAAACACTCAATACATAATTCTTGCAAATTAATTTTGCCTAGTCTTTTACTAAATGGGACAGCACTAAAAAAGGAAATAGATTTATGAGATGGGAAAACAGTTTTGATATTTGTCATGAAGCATTATTTATATTCTTCTATGACTACTGCAAAACATGCAATAGGAGAAACAATGATCTGAAGATGAACCTTATTTTGTTTTCAGTTTCTTAAATAAAGAGGCTTCATACAGAAACTACAGATACATACAGCTATCCTTTGCTTCTCTCCACCTGAGAGAACATCCATCCAGTCTTCTATTGCATCCCAGCCGCCTTCCCGAGAAAGAAGATATGACAACTTCACTCTCTCTATATGATTTGATAGATCCTCATCAGTTTTACCTCTTCGTAACATTTCTTCACGAGTGTGAGGATAAATAACCTGTGAAATTATTTATATGAAAAATTAATCATTACCAATCCAATATTTGTCCAAATATTATTGACACACCTTCATATTTTATTAGTACAAATGAGTAATCATAGCAAAACCAGCTAACTACATCACAATCAATTCTGAGAAAAATACAAATATAATACTGTATCTATCTCCTTTTAAACTTCAATTTTTGTGTTTAAGTAGCAATAACACAAAATTAGTGCCAAAATCATAATGTGTTGATTTTGTAAATATAAGAAAAAAAAAAAAAAAAAAAAAACATTTTTTCTCCAATATGTAACACAACTTGGAGGAACAATTTTAAGACAATTGAACATCTTTTCAAAAGCTAATAATTCAATATATTGTTTTGTATAGTTTAAGCAATTGTCTTTCCAATGGTTATGGTTCTTTTATTTTCTGCACTCAAAAATAGTAGAAAAAAGAAGATTTTGCAAAAAATGATATTGTGACTACACCTTGCTGGCCCATAATCACTGCACGGTGTTAAAGGTTTGCTTTGGAAAGTTCACAGTTTATTGTTGCTCATGTTCGGTTTACTTCCTTTAAGAAGCTGCACGCATTGCTGCAAACAGCAGCTGCAGAACTTCAAAGCTTGGAATGGCACACCTGGGTGCAATGGACAGGTGCTAGAATGCTTGCATTTCTGGAAATTTCTGTTCACATCATTGACAGTTATAAAAAGGAGGGCTGCAAGCCAGCAAGTCAGTTTTCAACTGGCGTTCGCAGCATGTAGCAGTTGCATTGAAGCTACAAGACAAGAATTGCATTACATTGAGGCGATAAGAGAAAATTGCACTGCAAAATTGTTGTGAAAACATCAAAATAAAGACTTTGTATTCGGTTTTGAAGTAATAAAGAGCTGTTTTGTCACAATAAGTTGTTCTAACAAAATCCAATATCTGCCATGAATAAACTGTCAACGTCTTTTCTTATGGTAACACTGATTGTTGTGTCAAATATTAATGCCAATTACAGCACGTTAATGATAAGATGTACAAATGAAATTGACAAATATTCAATCCCAGTTGAAGAGGTTATGAGAGGCAGAAACAGAAGTATGATTCTGTAAATAGAGTACATGAAATGAAAATCCCACAGTTTTTAGGAAAAGAGAAATAAGGCATGATATAGAATGCATGATATAGAATGTAGACAATGAACAACTACTTCAAACATAAGAACAGTAAGATATGAAATAGGGAGACTTGACACATAGCGTTCTAATAATTATGCTGTACTAAAGTGCCTATGATATAAGATTGATACATCTAACTAGTTTAAAATTTTGAAAATATGCAAAGAAGCTTGTGACAGTGATGTGATTAATATTAAATGAAAAGAATTTGAGTTGATTTTTGTAACACAAAACAAGTTACCCAACACTGGTCCCAGTAAGTAATTACTGCTCTGATGTTGCAAATGTTTTGTTACAAAAACTGACTAAAATTCTTTTCATATAATAGTTGTAACTAAACTTATAGAGTAACCATTTTCTATTTTGAGATCAATTATGACTTGAATAGTCTACATGAAGACATATCCTTTATTAATAAAGAATAAGGCATAAGCTGAAATGTAAATTGCTCATTGAACAAGACAAAATCTCTATTCATGGTGAAAAACCCTTTTTAAAAAGGATTTAGTAAATTCTTTGAGCTTCTAAACACTGAGGACGATTATGCTAAAGTATGCTTTGATATTCAATAAAATCAACCTATACCAAAACTTTCCGTCACAGATGTATTCTACAGCCTGCCAGTTTGGCTGTAAAATCTTTCTGTTTTTGATAGTACTTAACGCCCGCTTTTACTACTTTGACACCGCAGGCAATGACACTGATAATACATGGAATGAAGATGTAGTATGGTGGAATGTGATGGCAGGGGAAATTAGAGAACCCAGAGAAAACCCGCCCCTGGGCCATCTAGGTGAGTGGTCCAACCACTCGGCCATGGTGCAGCCCCTGTAAAATCTAACTGCCATGATACACAAAAGTACTCAAAATTTGGTAGACATCTTTAGCTGTATACAGTTAGAGACACAGTCACGTTTAGGAGAATCTAGTGTTCATTTCTTGGAACCCCTTGAAGGTGATTTGTTAGAGAAAGTGTTGAAGCAAAAGTTGTTGCCATTTTTTGATAACTATGCTGCCCGAACAAGAATTATGTTTGCAATACTGATGCATTTTTTTTAGAGAAGAGCAAAATGTTCAAGAAATTAACTTATGTTTTTTCCGTACCTGGCCACAGTTAGGTGCTGATTGGACATAGAAGAAGAATAGTACTGCAACTTATTGAAGAAAGATATAAAGGTACAAATGCTTGGTCAAAATTACAAAATGCAGGATTTTAAGAAGGCTTTGAATCCAAATTGATATTTCAGATTTTGGTAGGAGAGGCTCTTAGCTAAAAAGGAAAATTGAAGGGGAAATTCATGAGCCTTTTTAAGTTAGATTGATTTTAATTAAAGCATTGCATATGAGGTGCCCAACTAAGCATTAATTACAACATTAATAGGTTTGCTAAAATTTAAGCGTTTGCTAAAACCAATGATTTTTCCAAAGTGAATCATATGTCACTGAAAAAGAAATGGGATATTAAAAACAGATGTATTTTTCCTGATGATGCCAAAGGATTTTATACTAGTATGATAGCTGCAACAAAGAATTTAAAGGAATTTTTAAATAAGTATTCTGACTTACTCTGCTTGCTTCACTGGTGCTTCACCTACAAATACTTGTTTAAGAGTATCACAGTATTGTTAATAATCACCAAATTGCTTATGTTTCCATCTGAAAGTATTTCTGTTCTGAAGCAGTTTTCTTGCTATGCTAAGAGTTGTCACACCGAACGTTAACGTTTTCTAGGTATTTAAGTTTTATGCTCCTAGAGAGAAACTATTGGAAAAGGTTTATATGTCTATATGAAGTAACAAAAACATGGAATTATTATCTGCAAATATGCCTATGTATGATCATAGCATCATCAAAAGTTTTCAACCCCTTTAAGTTAAGAGTTTAATAAAAAAAAATACAAAAATAAAAAAAATATAAACCAGATCACAACACTAAATAATGGGGATTGCTTGCAACAAAACTACAGCAGATACACATTCTACCGACTGACTTACAATAAATTAAAAAAAACTCTTCAAAAAGTATAATATAAAATTGGCACCTTAGAGTCATTACAACCTTAGAAACTTGTTTAATCATCCTTTAAAAGTCACATTCCAAACACAAAAAAGTCAAGTGTACACCAAATAAACTGTGAGGATTGCCCATGAAGCGAAACCTACAAACCAGATTTAATGAACATATAAGTAATGTAAAACTTGCAAAAACAAATAAATCAGTAGCAGTTAACCATTCTTCCTCAATTAAACAACATAAAACAGGAAATAAGTTTGATGAAACATGCCAAAACACAAACAGAACTAACAAAGTTATGAACTTTGAAATACTCCCATTAGATGACTTAATCCTACTGTCAACCAGACGTCCAGATAACATCACTGCCAGAACACGTTTTTCTCAAAATATTTGTCTACAATGCTGAAGGTTTTTGATACATGTACAAAATGTTTTTATTTGACTCATGTACTTTCTATAATGCTTCTCTATGTCAGGAAACTGCCATCATACCATGCCAGAAGCAGGGCGATGTCCCTGCTGCAGACATGGAGCTTTCTTTCTTACTTCTTTGCACGAACATGCATACACATGATCGTTTTGCTTGTTAAATGACACTTCCACAGTGAATATTTTTTTCTTCTGTGAAAAGAATGTCCTCATACTGGCTTTCCCCATATGTTGTTAACAAAGCCTGGGATCGAACCCAGCATATCTCCTTTAATTTTTCAGTTAGAAAATGCTTTGTGTATCTTTTATATTCACAACACATTTCTTCATTCACAATTTCTATACTACAGCACGTTTAAATTTTACTGACAGAACTTATGGCAGCTGTGTACATTTTATCTTTCTAAATCTAAAATACTTTTATATATGCTCTTAAACAAGTAGCTTCCAATTTGAGAAAATGAAATAGTTAAGCAAATTATTTACTCATAATGCTTTCCTGTTATTTACTTGATATTCACTAATATATGTATGGAGTACACTGATTTAATATCTTGTCTTATAGTAAGAAAGTTAATGCATACATGAAAAGTAAACTCACTTGATCACGTAATGTTCCCAAGGTCATATAGGGTCGTTGTGGAATGTAAAACAATTTGCCTTTAGGCGGTTTGGTGAGTGTTCCCCCAAACGAAGGCCATAACTGAAAATAAAACACAATGGAAATTATGAATGTCAATAAAGGCAAAGTTCATATCTGGTGAAGAGTTAATGATGGTGCCATTTTGATTTCTAACATTTTTATTTTCATTCAAATATGCTTCTGTTCGGTAACTTATCTGGTTTTTTTTTTTTTCATTTTTTTCTATGTAGAGCAATTAGTGAAAATATTTTATTCTGCCCAAAAATCAATTTTTAGATTTCACCAGAAATATGTGTATGTATGTTATGAGGTCTTTGAACCTCTCCCTGCCCCCAGAATAAAAAGATTTTTAGAAAAGGGTCATATGTATGTGTGAACAGCATAACTAATAATTGACAAGTCTCTTAAAAACCAAACTTGTATGTAAGATCAGCATCTTACAAATATTAACAATAATTTTTTTTTTTTTTTTTTTTTTTTAAACTCTTCATTCCAAACTACCCTTTACACAGACAATTGTTTGAAAATTTCGTTTTTCTCAAAAAAAATTGGGCTCATCTTTATTCTGCATGATTTCACCTAACTGGTAAACCGTAAGAGGTAAATAAAATCCTAATACACGAAAAATACAGATTTTATTAAAACACACAATCTGTATCATTTTTAAGTAGTTATTTCAGAGATATTTCTTATCCTTTTTTTTTTTTTAATGGAAACTTATTTTTTTTTCTCTTGGTCATATGAAGAGAACACAATTTCAAACCCCTTACATAGTAACCTGCTCTTAAAAGATTTTACTATTGCTTACTACTGCACCTCCTAATGCCCCTTGTACCTACAGAAAATGTGCAACAAGATCTTGTCTGCAAATGTTATCTTGATTAACATGAGGTGCATAGAAGCATAAGCTAAATTTGATCTTTTTGGGAGAGAAAGTCTTTCCTTCATTTTGCTTACATCATCTCATTCAAAAACTGATTCATTATTTATATGAATAGTCTAGGTAAGAGTAAATATAAAAAGAAACAAGTGCAGCTTACCAGATTTTTAATTAATGATTTAGCACAAATTATTAATTTATCTACCATGTATAAAGCAGGTAGAGTAAGCATTTCCCTTCACCCAAAAAGTAATACCAAGATTTCACTAGGAAAAAAACATTTTGTGACTGTGTGTGTGTGTGTGTGTGTGTGAGTGAGCGAGGGAGGGACGAGCAAGAGAGAGAGAGAGAGAGAGAGAGAGAGAGAGAGAGAGAGAGAGAGAGAGAGAAAGAGAGAACAAGAGAGAGAGAGAGAAATCGGTTAAATATGAAACTTGATATTTAAGTTGAGCATTTGCACTGATTGTGACCAAATTTTTCAAGAAAAATAGTCCCATCCGAAACTACCCTTTACTTGAAAATTTAGATTTTCTCAAACATGGCTCTTAATGATTTTGATTAAGATACCATATTTTAAAGACATTTTCATGACAAATAAAATGTATTTCTTTGAATTTCCTGGAAATAGGTCCTGAAATCCTCTTCATTTTAGAAGACTTTTGCTATAGCTGGTAAAGTGCAAGAGGTAGTTAAAATCTCACCCCAAAAGTGTGAATCTTGTTAGAACACAGAATTCATGTGAGGTACTGATTTTTGTTTGTTTGTGGAATTAACAATTTCCATTATATTCCTTATAACTAGAGCATATTTTCCAATATTTAATTTTATCTCAAATGGAAAGTTGTCATTACTTTTTCGTTTGTTTTACTCCTGGCCATGCAAAGAGAACCATATTTTAAGACATTATATAGCAACCAGCTGTTAAAAGATTTGACTATTATTTTAGCCTAGTGTATTTCCTTCTACTTACCAGGAACTAGGTGATATTACAATTTCCTAATGGTCATCTTGATTAACAAGTAATAGTTAGAAGAGTGTTTTTGTAAGAAAAATTTGTTGCATAATAGGAGAGAACATGGTGTGCCTGGTGAGCGGGGCTTGCAATTCTAAGTTCCAACATTTCACTGCCTACAATTTTAAATTATTATTTTAGATTCATGTTTTAAATTCTGTACTTCTATTGGAAAGACATGCTTTATGACAAAATTGTTGGCTAAACTGACAAGGGGTCACTGTCGCATTGATGTCATGGGTCGAGCTGTGATTTTTATAGTAAAAATACGTTAAAAATAGAAGCACCAGTGCTTTGGCTACCTCTTCCATAGTGTCCCTGACTGGCAGAAAATAATAGTTTTAATGTTGTATTAATTTGTTGAGTCAGTATTTTTAACACTATGTCACATTTTCATTATGAGGGACTAGTTTCGAAGATGAAAATGTAAGTAACGTAGTGTTAAAATACTAACTCAACAAATTAATACCGTCACTGTTACTAAATTTTTTCAAACATCAATCAACTAATAGTTGTAAGTTATAATGGCTTCTGTCCTATGCCTTGTGGTATGCGAGGAGTTGATATAATGGGTTTTGTCTGTACCAAAGCCTAAATCATCAGTGCCGCATAACCCGCACAAAAGCTAACTTAGAATTAAGATTCATGGTAATTTTATTTTCGGTCTACTTTTACTCAAAAAACATTTATAACATCAATGTAATAATGGTCCCTTGTGAGTAATGTCTTTTTATTCTTGCTTTCTTTCATGGCTGCAGTATTTCTAATTTTTTTTTTTTGTCCTATACTATTATAAATTTATCAACATTAAAAATTAAATGCAAGGTAAGAGCATAAATTTTTCCTCATACTTGAATTTTGAAATGCCCTATACAATATTTTTAATTGTGCACACCTATGGTAGACATTGGATGGAACAGATTTTTTTACACATTTGAATGAAAAAACAATCAAATTAAGTTATCCCATACACAGCAGGCTTTTGCCCTTTATGGGTCACTACAGCCTCGTTTATTCAACAATTCATTATGACATTCTTACTAACCATAAAAAAAATAAAAACATTATTAGTTGTTGTATGATAAAAATATGTATGATTTGTTAAGTTCTACAGGACTGTCAAAGCCAAATTTACATAAATGCCATTTTTATTTTAATTTTTCTCAATTTGTGATTTGCAATAACATTTTACCAATATTCAAGAAACACACCTCTCCTAATATCCTGAAAAGGGAACTCTTGCCACAGCCGTTTGGTCCACATACCAGGACATTGATACCTGACCGCACCTCAAAGGATAGTTCTTCCACCAAGATATCTCCATTTGGCGTTACCAATGGCACTTTGTCAAAACGAATTATGTTGTCCTGGAAGATGATTCTTCCAGATCCTGGTATAAGTGGCATGGCCGGCTTCTTCATCATCACTATGACAATAAATAAAATACTTATTTTGACTGTATGAGTTTCTATAAATACACACGATTTTTGAATTTGTACAATGTCATAAAAGGCTACATTTTCAATGTGTTAAAAATTATGTAAATGAATAAACTTTTAGTACACGTGATCTAGGCTAGCTTGCTTCTTTTTTTTTTTTTTTTTTTTTTTTTTTTTAATTTTTTAACTTGGCAAATTATCTCACTTTTCTTTTAATGGAAGTTTGTAAACAGTGTTGTTATAATCATTTATTTGATGAGTTGATTAATTACACTAAACAACACCTACTTGGGATTTTTGCCGAAGCATGTTTTGAAGGACTAATTTCCTTCATTTTCAACAGGACAAGCGTTTAGTGTAATTAATCAAATCATCAAATAAAAAATTGGCAAATTATGCTTATATTTTTGTTTTAGATTTGACATAAGTCATCTATTATAATGTAAATATTTTCAATGAAATTTATTACATACAGTTAATAATAATAATAATAATAATAATAATAATAATAATAATAATATAACAATTGTAATTA
Source organism: Hymenopus coronatus (assembly GCA_030762935.1). Lineage (NCBI taxonomy): Eukaryota > Metazoa > Arthropoda > Insecta > Mantodea > Hymenopodidae > Hymenopus > Hymenopus coronatus. The sequence goes on along the minus strand of CM060897.1, from coordinate 125,246,151 downwards.
TTCATTAAGTAGGCATTTAAGTTTAAAAAGAAATAAATAATAATAATAATAATAATAATAATAATAATAATTAAAAAAAAAACAGTCTTCTTCATCTTTTAAAATGGATAATTTCTGATTTTGTATGGATTAGGCAAATTAAGAATCCCTATTCAGTAACACAAACCACTAGACTAGCTTAATTCAACATATATCAGGAACTATATTTTGGCTGTCCTTGAGATTCTTGACTAAGCTTCGCATGGCAACAAAGAACACCAGAGGTGTTTACTGTAGTGACTACACCCTTTACTTCTCATTGCACAAATATGTATATTATACTATGCAGGTCAGTCATGCTACTCCCATTTAAAAATCATAGTAAATAGAATTAAATTTTATTATAAAGAGCCCATTTCGTTCCGTAACAATAGGCCAGAAAGCAAGCAGCTAATAGATTAGAAACTAATTCATTATTTATAAATTTAGTAATAGAATATACAATTTTTAAATTTTTAATAGAAATTCTTTATTCACAAATTTACTGGGCTTTGCAGCTAGTCTAGCTAGCCTATGGAATGCACCCCTGATGAGGAGGGAAAGAGAAACTTTTGTTAAGTTTAAATTATACATTGTAGCTGAAACACCACTAGTGTAACCTTAACCCATGCTTGCATTAGTCTACTTTCTCCAGAGATCATTTCTGTTTGTCTTTTCTCTTCATTCCTTTCTGTCCTCTTACACTTTCTCTGTTAACATTTTATTTCAACAACTGTATTTTGTTCAAATCTTACTTCCCATATACTCAAAGAGATAACTGACAGAATATGTAAGCTTCTTCAATAAGTGGACAACAATCTATTCTCAAGTCAACCAAAATGCTAGCAAATACACATCAAGGTTCATTTGTCACTGTTCCACATAGCAGAGATATATGGAATACACTGTTTATATAAGACTGTATTACTGTTTTTAGAAGAGTCTCAAAGAGCATGTAAGAAATTGTAAACAAAATGAATCAGAAAGCTTAGCCTTAAGCTTAAAAGCGGCCATTACCATTCCATTTTGTTTGACGAGACAAGAGTACTACACACCATCATGTGTACATTTTTAAATATACATATAGACTGGTGTTAAAGAGATAAATGTATGAAACACTTACAGTGCAGCTCTAAGCAGAAAGAGAACTAAGATAAATATAAGGAAGCTGTGCTTAATAACAAATAATAGTAACAATTAGCACTGCTAAAAAAATTAAAGAGAGTAAGGATGCTTGTTATAAGGACTATCCCATTGAAAAAATTGATGTCGATATGGACACTTCTTCCTCCTGCTACTCAGCAACACATAAGGATGTGTGTAATAAATATGGTACTTGCAATTAAAATTTAGTTGAGTCGATTTTGTAACACTACATCACTTACTTTTTATTTCAGAAAACATGTTTCAGAAGCCATGTGCTTCCATTGTCAATTCCTTTGGTCGACTACAAGCAATGCCGGTAGTCGACCAAAGGAATTGACAATGGAAGCACATGGCTTCTGAAACATGTTTTCCGAAATAAAAAGTAAGTGATGTAGTGTTACAAAATCAACTTAACTAAATTTTAATTGTTAAAACACATCACTGTCTCAAAGTCCACCATATATCAGGATAATGGTACTTGCAGATGGAATGTTTTCAACTGGTCTTCCATTTTGGGAGTTCGCACTGTTCGATTCCGACCTGTATCATGCATACTTGCACAGAAAGTACCTGTTTCACGCAGCAGGTGATCCAGACCCCCGAATGTTTGGTGTTGTGAAATTCATGTGGCCATGTACATTTTTTGTGCATTTAGATTTTGATGGATTTTATATGTACAGCTATATAGTTTTCACCAGATGAATTTGTCCTTATGTAAATAAAGTACAAAATGTACCCCTCCACTTTCTCGCTCTGATTGGAGGGGTAGTGGGACTACTTTTGTAGCCACGTGGCACCTTGGAACTGTCATTGCTTTCCTTCTACCCATTAACCTCTTCTTGGAATAGTTTAGAAACACACTACTGATTAGATAAACTCTTAAATGGTAGTGTCAACCCATACCTGGAAAGTTGTGAGGCCTTCATTTACCAATGCTTCCACCCTTCCTGTCTGTATGTGTGAATTTAACAATACATCCTCATAGAGAATGATATTCATTCTGTTTCTTTTCTGGGATTCGAAACCTATGTCAAATGATGTTTACTTCAACATAGGAAGGTCGGAGTCACTGTTCACAAATGCAGGTAGTGTTTGTGGTGCATTAATATGAGAAAAAGAAAAAGAAAAAGAAAAAGAAAAAAAAAAAAAAAAAACATTTTTAATGCACTGCATTCCCGAGAAATTTGTCAAATTGAACTTCTAGCACTGGCTTTTTTGTCTCCTTGATTTTCCAGGCATGGTTAACTTGCATGTTTTTAAGCTTTTACTGTGAGCAGAATTTATACTTAATGCACATGCACACACTGTAAGCTTTGTTATCATATTAACAACATCCTTGATAATCAAAGTGGAATATTTTTCACATAGTTCATGAAACAATTCAAAATATAGCTTTCTCATCACTCATTTTATGCTTACCTCAGCAATTTCACAAATGTATTTGTTTCATCATGAAAGTTTACTAATTAGTCTGACCTTCCCGTTTCCAAAGTTCAGTAACAGAAGGCAGTGTGCATATGCAGCTGTTTGTTCATTTTCTAATTAAGTGCAATTTGATTGCTTGCATTAGATTAATTTTGCTACAGTTCTACATAATAACATGTTAATTATTCTGTTACCATGTAATACAGCGAGGATACCGTAATTTTTGTTGGAACTCAAAAAACTGCTTTATGACTGATATACCTCATAATAGCGGCATCAATGAATGAATGTAAACTTGATCCACTTTTGTGCATATGCCTCTGTTTACATGAATATCTAATCATTCTGTGAAACTACCATAGTCTACACACTGAGTGGTGCATGTGGATATGTGATATGAAGTTTTCAGATCGCTTCGAGTCTAAATTTAGATTCACCTGAAGGGTGAGATCAAAGCATATTGAGATGCATGTAAATACTACCAATATTCAAAATGATTTCAATACACTAATTGCATGAACTGGCTTTTATTACATAAAACATAATAAAATAAACGAAAAGAATAACATACTGTTAAACCTGTAGAAAAAAAATACACTAAATACATAAATATATTTAAATTTCTTAAAGAAACTACTTCCAAAATTATATCCTTAGAATAAAAACCAGGTGGATTTGAGTCATCTGATTAATCAACTAAAAAGAGCACATAATTTGTTTAAAATGACTGAAATTATGTGGTTAGTTACTTTCCAATTGTTGACCCTAAAGCTACCTGACATTTATCCCAAGGTGTGAGGAAAAACACTGGTTATAAACCTCAGTCTGGTATCTGAGTTGATTTAATTTCCTCAGGAAATGTATAGTGTTAAGTCTGGTTTTCATTTACATGGCCTTCTGCTTACCTGCAAGACTGTCTTCCAATTTACTATTTGTTCCGTTCACCATAGTTCGCTCATAATGCCCTTGGTTGAGGTCCTTAAGGACTTTGATTAAGTCAGTGACTCGTGCTGTGAAACCTGCCAGCCTAGTCATTTCCCGACCTGCAAGTACAAGCCTGCCAATTGCCTCAGCCAATTTTACCAGCATTCTACCATATTCATAGTAATACTGAAACAAAAATGTTTATTTGCTTAGATCAGCTGCTTATTATTTAAAGTACAAGACCAACATGAAATTAAACATAGAATATTACATATTACAAATAGCACTTGCTAAAAATTAATACATAGTAATTCTAGTCAAACCTAATGACCTTGTTTGAGCAACTACTTCTATACCAGTTGGTTTCCTAAAATTGAGAAAGTTATAGACCAATTTGAATGCTTATTAGCAAATTACAAAACAAGAGATAGCATAATTTATAGATACTGATGTTCCATTTTTTTCTTTCCAAAGAAAAACTTACTATGTTCAGCAAGATAATTGTTTTATTTTGTTTATCTCTGAATTATATCTGGACTATATGGCACAATTATTTCTTATGCAGCTTGGTAATAGATATCAGCAATGGATGAGCTAATGTTTTGCAGTTAACAAACATGGTCAGCAAATTGTTAGAACCAGCTAAAAAATTCAATGCCATAACTGGGATTTGAACACGGTTCTCCCACTTTTCGTGTGGTTGCTCTAACCATTGCGCTACTATGACATTAAATTCTCCAACTTTTTCAGATTTTTTACTCATTTAACCAATCAGCCTGCCTCACTTCAAAGATACTACCTTAGTGGCAACTTACTATTTTAAGTACCATGCTTACAATACAAATGTGAAGGAGGTTAATCCACTATGTCTTGGATAAGTAGTATGAAAGACAACAAAACTGTGCACAGTAGAAATCATGTCCTCACCAGTATATTTTACAAACAAGGTAGAGGACGTTTTAGGGTGGATTACAGAAATGATAACTTATTTAAATCAAATATCAGTATGGAAAACGAATATGGATAAGTAGAGTCAGATTGAAACATTCAATGCCATAGCCAGGATTTGAATCATGGATTTCCCGGTCTCTAGTCAGTTGCTCTATCACTGAGCTATCAAGGCAACATGCCGGCAAAGCCCGAGTTTTCTCAACTGACTCGCATGTTTCCCTGTAAACCACAAGGTGATCTCACATTATTTTGAGATGACAACCGCAAAGGCGACTTACAATGTTGCAAGAACTTTAAATTCCAGGATTCATAGTATAGCCAACTATTATGGACAACTGTGATAATTTTAATTGTTTTGTCACAGAAACCATGTGAAGGACAGGAGTTGGATAGGTAGAATCAGACAGAAAAATTCATAAAATTCATGGTTTCTGTGAGTAAACAATTAAGATTATCACAAATATGGAATGTCTTTATTAGCTTCCATAATCATGATTTTATATTAATGCAAACAGTGCCAAATATGATAAAAGTTTGTGTATTTGAATATGCTTATTCCTCCGTATAGTAAACATTTCAATTGAAGTTGGCATTATCTGGAATTGAAAATAGCACAGCAAATAGTGCTGTGGCAAGTCTACACTGTACTAATAATACATTTGAGAAGACAACATAACATAACACAAGAGACACTTTTAACCATAATTTACCATAGAATCTAAAATGTTGGAACAGGACTTTTTAAATCAGTTAAAAGATACTCTGCAATTATTTGCCTTTAACAGCGCATTGATATGGGTAATAAACCCCTGACAGAATTATATATTATTAAGTTTGGTATTGTATTTTTTGAGTAGTTCAGTAATTATATTGCTGATAAGAGCAAAATAAATGTGAAATTTTAACAGTCAGTTTATTTTCATGAAGATTGCTTAAATAACTCAGAAACTACAAATCCTGGAAACAAATAATGGGAAAGTAATTAGTATTAGTTATTTCCTGTAACTCCTGAGTAGAGAATAGGGCATCATTACAATGTTTCCACGATCGGATTTGAATTTTTAGTTCATGAGTTCACTACTATGCACCATGGTGTCGAGGGATCAGCCTACAGATGACACTGTAGGATGAAACCACAACTTGCGGATGCAAAATGGCAGAATGTTGCCTATAAAACTTTTTCTTTCAAAGTATGGGGTTCTTTTATGTGCAAATAAACATTATATGGGACCCACTGGCTTTACTTCCCTTCTCAAGGAAACCATGCTAAGGATTTTTATGCCCGAAAAAAAAAAAAATCCATCACCCACAGCCAGGTTTGAATATGCAGTCTTGGGTTTTATAGATTAGTAACTATTACATCACGGAGGATGACTGGAAAGCAATTAGTTACCTCAAAGTCAGTCTGCAATGGCAGTACTAATACTTTTTGCACTTTGTTCTTGGTTGATACAGAAAATATTTGAGTTTGTATTACCTTAAAGGTAGATTGCAATACAAAGTTTCAAACTAAAGATAAATGCAAAAACATACTCTAAATCTTTCTTGGTCTCCACATCCAGCAAGCAGAGGATGGTTCGCAGTGAAGAAAGGCATGCTAACTGAATAAAATCCTACCACCGTTGCTATATCTGAAACATAGTTTAAGAAATAAACTTAGGCACAAATATTTATTGTAATTCATTTGTTTTCTTATGTTTATCAATTTAGTATCCTGTTCTATAAGCACAAAAATTGATACAATGAGAAATATACAAACTACCTGTATAAATTTGAACTTAAATAATTTTAAACTTAATATTGTAGTCATCATAGGGTCTATACCTAAAATTTCAATATTCTTACCTCAATTCTGAGGCAGGATAAATTCAATACCTTACTGATATATAAATATATTATGTTGTATTGAGTATTTATTTGTATAAATCATGCATAGTTTGGCTGCTTTTTGAGCTTGGGAACCAGCCCTTCTGTCACTGTACAGCCCTCTACATATTTAACAAACAACTACAAATGAGGCAGATTTTTGTGTGCTCTCCTCTTGGTGTTTGCTGTTTCACTGTTAAGTTCCCTTTATTCCCCTATCCATTTCTTCAATTTTGTCCCTCTTTTTAATTAACTTTCCTCTTTTACTTCCTGCCTTACTTAAATCTTTGACTTTCACTTTACCCTTTTTTACTTTCTCTAGCATGTATCTACAATGTACATAGTGGACAGAGAAGATATTGCAATCCACCAAAAAATTTGATACCGAGATTCCAAGAGAAATAAATGTTTTTAGACCCTCTGAAATAAAAAAAAAGCATTTTTAGAAATACGTCTGTCTGTTTGTATATGACTGTCAACAGTATAGCTCAAAAACAAAAAGTTTGTTAAACACCAACATGATTAAAATGTCACATGTCTAAGATATTTTCATGCCAAATGAAATGCATATCTTGAATTTTCTGGGAAGAGCCTCTGAAGACCTTTTCATTCTGGATGACTTCTGTACAACTTTTGAATAACTGGTAAACTGTAAGAGAGAGACAAATACTTACAAAAATGTAGATCTTGTTAAAACAAACAAATTATCTCGTATACGTTTTTTGTAGAGTTAACTGTTTTTGAGATATTTGGAATTATTGGTTTCAGTTTTAAGCTACCAAAACTTTTCTAAAACAGAAGTCATTTTTCTTTGCATCTCTCTTTTGTTTACTCCTAGCAAGCAAAGATAACCAAGTTTAAATTGTTTCACATAGCAACCAGCTTTTAAAAGATTTGACTATTGCTTCAGCCTGTGCATTCTCTTACTTCCCTTCTGCTTACAAAGAAGCAAGCATAAAACAATTCTACTAATGTTTATTATGATATAGAATCAAGAATAATCTTTTGTAAGAAAAGTCTGTTTGTAGAACAGTTAGAGAAAGTTCTGTGAATGGAATGCATCAGATTTTTACTTTCTTTGCCTTGAATCACTTATTACTTTTATTTATCTTTCTCATTTTGTTCACCTTGTTCATGCTGCACTTGGCTTAGTTAATCTCCAGTTTACTTTTGACTTATTCTTCCTTTTCCCTTCCCTACTCTCCTATCTATGCCTTTGTCTTTTATTCTGTCTAGTCACATGCCCTGTTGTACCTGATTTTGCGATGCTTTCTTTTGTTCTCATAAATAAACCCCTTTCCTTCCTCCCTATTTATGCACTGCTGGCCTGACACTTTGTGCTTCCATACCTATACTTCACTTTTCCTCCCTCTTTATTATTTCCCTTGTCATTATCTTTTGTTGCATATACTTTGGCTGTTCCTTTACCTACTGGGTCAATTCTCTTTCTTTTGTTTTTATCTTTGCCATCATTTCTATTGTTTCCTGCCTCATCGCTAGGATGTGCATTTCTTCTGTCAGTTTACTATTGATTCACAATTTAAAGATTTTATGTGTGCTCCTTTCCCTTGACTATGAGGCTCTCTTCGTTTTTCTGTTATCTTTTAGTTGCTGTCTTTGTTCATAAGTCATATATTATGTTGATGTGTCATTTCCTTTCAAGTTTTTGCTTGATTTAGTGCTTTTCTCACTAGGTGTGTATTTATGCATTTCACCATTATATTTCTCTTCCTTCTTTTCTTCTCACATCTAAATGCCTCACCTTTTTTGTAACTGATCACCTCCAACTCTAGTCTTTTGCTAAATAGTTCTCTCACCTCTCTTCTCATTCTCTTCCTATCTTTTCTTCTATCTCTGATATTAACAAGTTGAACCTTAGGCTTGTATCTCTCATTCTTTCTGGTGTTACATATCTGCTCCATGATTTATTCCCATTTCCTGCTTATTTCTTTTATATTGTCTTTTTCCCTTCCTATACTTTGCTCTAACATTTCCTCCAAATCTTTCAACTCCTTCATCGCTGATGATGTAGTATCTTTCATTGTCATGCTTCTTATTCCTTTCTTCTATCTCTGGGAGCTACTCTGCACTCTTCCACTGCTAAATTTGCACTTCAACACAAATATAAATAAAGCAATTTTGGTGTGACCATGAGATGCAATCTTTTGAAGTCATTAATTATTATTATTTGCTAGTCTTTTGTGACAGTAGAAGGAGGGAGATAAGGGTGTCATGTGACTGCATGGTAGCATGTTAAAAGTCCTAACAACAAAACTAAACTGGGCACAGGAAACTGTTTCCTAATTTAGTCTTTTGCAGTCTCAAAAGAAAATATATCACTTTTCCTCCTTGAGTGTTTGCCATTCTTTGCAGAACATCTGGTAGAGATACTGCTGACAAATCAGGAGGCTGAGATGGTTTAACAATAATTTCAAAGAAGAGATATAAAGTGAAGAACCACAAAATCAGGATACAAAACACACAGGATTACCGACTGACACCAAACATCTCTGATACATTGCATTTTGCCTTTGGAATTCCAGAGTTGCCTCTATAACTCTACCACCAATAGGATAAATTTTTATAATTTGGTTGCAATTTAGAGATTTCAGTATAGAAATGAACAGAGTAAAATTACTATGTTTTGGAAAATCAATAGCAGTCATTTTGATGTTTTCTCTGTCTCTAGGATAACACCCCACCATGATGTATGGAGGCTTTAGGTTGCAGTTTGAATATCCCATAAGCATGCCTAACACAAGTTTTGGGAAGATATTCTTTCTATTTATATTATATTAGCCATTAATTACCTTTGGATAAAATAACTTTCACATTCTTTTTTTCATGTTTAGCTTCTTGTTCACACTGCATTTTAATTTATTTAGGTTTACATAAGACAGTTATCAAGAAAAAGCAGAGAAAAGATAACAGAAAAAAAAAATCTGATGTTTTCCATACACATAAACCTATTCTGCAACAAACCACTCTTACAAATGCTTATTCTTCTTTCTACTTTATTGAGGTAAACTTTAGCAGAAATGGTGTTCAATTTGTCTAGTTTTTCCATTACATATTTTATTATAATTTTTATAATTTATTAACTCCTAATTTTCTCTCAGATGGAATTAGATCTTTATTAAAGGAAATCAATTGATTTTTATCTTACACATTTTGCTTGATATTAGTTTCTCATGGTTCCTATAAAGTAATGTTATTTAGCAGAGGTGCACTGTGGAATGTGAACTTAAAGCAAGTTTTCTAAAGCGTTTGTTAAATTTTACAGCTGATTTGATAATAAAGGAATTTATGATCATATAAATTAAGTTTCGAAAGTCTATCCTATTGTTCATAATACTCAGGCCCCAATTTAGGACCTCTGATGCCCCTGGGCAAAAATAAAAAAAAATTTTTTTCCTGGCCCCCCCAACTTGCAATGCATATATTACTTGAATTTTCACGACATAGAGAATGGTTTCACTAGTTTGGATACTTAAGTATGTATAGCAAACACCATAAGAGAGTTTATTAAAATTTAAGTAAAAACATCTTAATAGAAAAAACTTACACTAAAGAGGCATCACCCTATATTAGATGTCAAAACATATACTGTTTAAATAACAAGAGTCTTCCTCCTTGCCCTGTCATTTGCAAACAAGTTTATGAGTTTGTCATAGTCCATTTTCACTGTTAAGTCAGATTCAATTGCAAGAACACCAAGATAACTAAGACGATCCTTCACTTGTGATGTTCTTAAATAATTATTTATGCATCTCAGAGCAGAAAATGATCTCTCAGTTGAACAGTTGGAAACAGGAGTGCTCAAGTATATTTGTAGAGCTATTTTTAAGTTTGGGTAAACACTCTCTAGAGCCTAGACAGTTACCTTTTAACATCTTGCACAGCTGTGGACGAGAGTGCGACGCATTTTCATTCTTTTCTATGTAGCTTTTGAAGTGTAAGCATTCAAGTACAAATGCTCGATCTTCAAGATCCGAATTGTAGACTTTCTGAAGTCTGGATGATGCTTCCTGAATTTCAAGTGGACTAAGCATCTTCAGATTTGTCAAAAACATAAATGGTTCACTGAATCCCTTGTAGGAAGAAACTCTGTTGTTCAGTTCTTCAATCAATTTATCCAGAATCAAAAGGAAAGACATCTGTAAGTCATCTGAATCATCATTTCCTTCCTTCAGAGTTTGAATCAGATTCATTAAAGAATCTTTTCTTTTTCTTAATGCATTTCTTATCCTGATCAATTGTAGTAACGTTACAAAGAGATCCAAATTTCTTCTGTCCTAGATTCTTGAAAACTTCATATCCCATCTTCATTTCTTCCAAAAACCAACCAAAGAACTACACAAATTACAAACAGTAGCTACATCCATGTCTGCTGTTTGTAACTGCTTACTTACAACATTGAACCTTTCAAGAATGGAATTCCAAACTACAGTCATAAAAGATATCTCAAGATTACTCAACTTCTTCATTATGCCTTTAGCTTCAGATTTCACCAGACTTCTCACTTTCATTCCCTATTATTGACAACAGTGCTCAGACGATTGTTGCCATCTTTGTTCAAGCTTCTGCAAGCTTCCTCTCTAGCAGACCATCGGGTTATGCAGAGGGCCTTAGCACTCAACTTTCTCTTTACTGAAAAATGTGCTTCAGTGATTCCATCCATGCCTAGAAGCACTGAAAAAAGTAAATACTTCTTGCAAAATGTCAAAAAAATAAGTTGCTTGGTTACATCTTGCTGCACTTGAACCCACCAAATTCAGAGGGTGCGCTGAACAAGGAATATAGAAAGCATAAGGAGAGAGAGCTTGATTTTACCTTGTAAGCCTGAATAAAACCTGACATATTTGGTGCATTGTCATAACTCTGTCCTCTGCAGTTACCTATGTCCAATTCATGTCTCTCAAGACAGTTTATCACTGCATTTGACAGATCCTGGCCACCATGTCCTGGATTTGGCACAAATTCAACAAACCACTCTTCAGCTAGTTACTAAATAATGTTCCTTGATTTTCAGAATATACTAAATAATCTCTTAATAATTTCATTGCTCGCCACTTTCTCTGAAAAAATGCACTTGTACATCTTGTGGCACCTCTGTGAACTGATGTTTTGGCTTAGAAAAGTCACCTTCTTTATTTTGTTTTATCCCATTCATTGCAATATAGTTCCATGTTTTATCAGTTTTTTCCCAAAGTAAAGGATCAGCACTAATTGTAAAGGGTTCATCAGCAACGATGGAAGTTCCGCCTTCACTTTCGTTTGATAAAAGTTTTTTTTCATCTTTAGATTTATTTGGAGTACTTGTTTCCCCATAGTCTTCAACAGCTTCACTTGACGAGAGTGTTTCTTCTTGACATGAACTCCTTGGGGTCGATTTTATAAACACATCAAGGCTTGGAACTTTTCTCAATGCATCTTCTTCTCTTTTTCTTCTATCTTTCGCCAATGAATAATACTGAGCTCCACTAAGTCTATTTCTTCCTGTCATTTTATTCAGTGACAATCGACACTGAAACTGAGAAAATGGAAGAAAATATGATAAACAGTTCTTAAACTTAAAAGATTCGAACATAACCTACTACTTCATTAAGCCAGAATGGCGGCTCATTAAATATAAAAGAACTCAATAAAATAATAATTACTGTTCATTACCTCAGCTAACAATATATAGAAAATTAACATTAATGAATAACAACACACACTTCTTGATCTTACAATTTTTTGTGTGTATTAATCAATTCTCACTATTGGAATGTGTTTTGCTTTGTCTCCGCTACGTGCGCATAGCGTACAAACTTATCAGCATAGCCAACATGCATCAATTGATATTCCTCTGTGAGCGGCAAATTTAAATGAACTTGACGTTTCATGTGTGCAGCTTTCCAGTAATTTTGCCGCCCCCTAAAATGTGCTGTCCTGGGCAGTTGCCCAGTTTGCCCTTCCGTAAATATGACCTTGATGATACCCTTTAAATATTTACATAATACTTTAACATGTATTTTTTTATGTTACTATGTATTTTAGTACCTTTTGTAGTCTCTAGCAATAAAGAATTCATAAATCAATTGTTTATGGGCACTGCTGTAATATGATAGGTTATAACATTTTTATTGTCATGTTACTCTCTATTTTCCTTCATACCATTATATTTACTTACAATTCCAGATTCTGAATTATTTTTACTTTCTCCACAGTACTACATACATAGTGTATAGAGAAGGTATTGTATTCCATCCAAAATTTTGGTCAAGATTTTGCTGGAAATATATGTTTTGATGTCCACTGAGACAAAACAATCTTAGAACAAGGTCTGTACATGTATCTGTGGACTCAAAACTAAAAGATCATAAAATACCAAACCTGGTTTCTATGTTTAGTATCTTCCAAAGATGTGACACGAAGATTTTCAAGAAAATTCCCCCATATCAAACTATCTTTCATGTGGAGATTTTTTTGAAAATTATATTTTTCTCAAAAAATAGCTTCAACAATTTTGATTAAAATACTGTATTAAAGACATTTACATCACAAAATATCTTGAATTTTCTGGGAATAGCTTCTGAAGACCTGTTCTTTCTGGATGAATTTTGCATAACTGATGAACTACAATAGTAGAAAACTTACTACACAAAAAGTGCATATCTCGTTAAAACACAAAATTTATGTCACATATACTTTTATTGTAGAATTGACAGTTTCTGAAATAATTCTGTGTTAATGGTATCAATTTTAAACTAATAACTTTTCTCAAACAGGTAACCTTTCATTTCATCTCTCTTTTGTTACTGGCAATGCAAAGTGAACCCAACTTCAATTGTTAACACACTGACCAGCTTTTAAAAGATTTAACCATCATTTTCGACTAGTTCAAGCATTACTTTGTCTTTTTTTTTTTCATTGTGAGGATGGCAATTGGCAATTTCCAGTCCAGTCCTTGTGATCAATTATTGCTTCAGTTACAGATAAAAAAAAAAAAAAAAAAAAACCACACAAAACAACAACAAACCAGCATGTTTAGTCATCTGTTATGATTCCATTGAGAAATGCTAGATCATTGTTAGCACTCTCATCAGGATATACAGCACACACTGCTGGGTAAACATATGGCTTGTTCAGGTCAGAAGAATTTTATAGCACATATAATGGCTGATCCCGGCTGCAGTGGTAATTGGTAAACACCAACACTGCATCTTATTGGATATTGCATTCACTTCAAATTGTTCATGGCTGATTAATACATACATGCTCCTCCAAATTGTCTCTCCCCTTCAAAAAATATTGGTGCCACTTAAACATAGCACTACAGCCCAAGCTGCCATCACCATTAACTTGCTTATCATTCAAAATGCTTCACTAGTGGATTTGCCTAATTTTTGGCAGAACTTAGTGTGTGCTCGAAGCTAAAACTGTGACAGTTTTGAATTCTGACACATTCAAATCACCTTCACAGGTTGTAGCTCTGCTTACACGATCAACAATATTTGTTGCTTGTTGGGATGAGAGAATAACTGGCATATGATCTAGTGCACCACAGGATCACATTTCTCAATTATTGGATGAAAGCCAACAGACATCAGTGTTAATACGTGACAATTCAAAGGCATTTGACTGTCTAACCATGAGATTTTGCTTATAAAAGTTAAATGTCTATGAAATCACTAGCCTGGTTCAACTCCTATCTAATGAACTGTAAACATAATCTTAAACTATGGTAAAAATACTGTTAAATCAAACTGGAAATATATAGAATCAGGAATTCTACAAAGAGGTGTTCTAGGACCCTCTTATACATACTGAACACAGATGATCTCTCAGATAGTATACAGGATAAAATAATTAGATATGCAGATGACACTTCCATCCTCTTAAATGGGCAAACTATCATGATTTAAATAAAAATACAAATGAAACATTAATGTACTAACAATTGGTTTGATAATTCAATTTCATTTCAAGTTCTGTCATGCCTGTTAGCATATCTGGGACACTGGTTACAATGCTTTCTTGATCGGAGAATTTTTACTTCAAGAGTTTGCCACTATGTGCACATGGTGATGAGGAATCAATTCATCACTCATAGATATCACTATAGGATGAAATCATGACTTGCAGACGTGAAACTTAAGAGAATTTAGCAAATGTAAATGGAGTGTTATTTATGAATGTTCTTTAATTGCTGTGCTTCTCAGCGTCCCATTCTAGATTGGGTGTGAAAGACCGCTTAATTTTGCTCAGAGGCCTCTCTATCAGGCTTGAGGTTCTTTTACATGCCGTAAATCCCTTCTGTAGGAAGCCATACTAAGGATTTTTACACCCGAAAAAATCCATCATCCTCTGCCAGGTTTGAACCCGCGACTTTGGGTATATGAAGTTAGCACGGTAACCATTACACCACAGAGAATTTAGCCCAGAGACCTTTGCTTTCAAGGTATGGGGCTTGTTTACATGCAAATAACATTACATGGGACCAATGACTTTACTTCCCTGCTAAAGGAAATTATGCTAAGGATCTTTATGTCTGAAAAATTCCATCATCACCGGCAACCTTGAAGCCTTTGTATCCGTAACTTGGGTATTACTACACCACATAGGATGGGCTAAAATAAAATATGACAAATGCTGGTCTAATTCATTTCAAACACACCCAAGAATAATGTCACTACAGTAAATCCTTCAGTAGGAAAAATTAGGGTATACATAAATGAACATCTAAAATGTCAAGAGCACTTTCAATATATCAAGGGTCTAAATAGTGCTTGTTTTAATATGCACTGTTCAACAAAAATTACAAACAAACCAGAAAGACTATATACTACGGCTACTACCATTCCATCAAGGCATACAGTGTTATATTATTGGGGACAGTGACAAACCAGGAAAAAAAAAAATTGCAGACACAGTAAAAAATTATTTGTATTATGACACATCAGTCACAAAAATTCTTGTAGAAATCTAACATATCAAAAATCTTGCAGAAAACTTAACATACTTGCTCTGTCTTCATAATATCTCTATGAATTAACCAAGCACATACATGAAAACTTTGATAAATATTATAATCAACAGACTATACAGCAATGAAACTATAACTTAAAATCATCTAAAAGTATCTGCCCACAGACCCACATGATTTGAGAAAATTTCCTTTTCTACTCAGGAATAAAAATATTAAAAAGACACAAAAATATAGAGAAATAAAGGGGAAAAAAACAAAACAAAAAACAACACATTTCTCAAAGCAATGAAGAGAATACTCGGAATAAAGCACACTATTCAGTAAAAGAGTATAATGTGAAAAACAACCTCTCAGGCCATATAAACTATTTAAACTTAAATTTAGTTATAGATACACCATTTAAGCATAAAATAATAATGTAAACAGTACAATATATAGCTAATGGAAAGTGGAATACTTCAAGCAGCCATATGAAATCAAAGTTGAAGAAAAGATGAAACCCTTTAAAGCAAAAACCAAACAGTATTAGAGAATTGTTTTTATAATGTAAGTGAATTTTTTTTTTCTGTAGTTTAACATCATTTAACCTGGTTGGTCACGTCAGACAATGAATAAAAACGGTGAAATGATCCTCAAATGATCTTGGGGTCCATGACACTTAAAGTTAACTGACAATCTTCTTGGGGTAAAGAAAATCCCCAAAAAAGCCTTGTCCAGGTTACTCATCTTAAGCAAGATTGAACTCGCGACCTGTTGAATGATAGGCAGACATGCTACCACCACACTACCCAGGTGGGCTTGAATATGTTTGTAAACAGTGTGTATTATTTCTGTGAATGATGTGTAATGTTCCTTTAAGATTGGACATACTCTATATCAGCTGTGCAAATTGTCAATTTGGATCAAAAAGCACAAATAAACAATACAATACTGTATATAAGTTTGAATGATGTAAAAAGTATTATCATATTTTCTGTAATATTTTAGTTAAGACAAATTTTTGTTAATCTGATGAGTCACCAGTTTACTAGGCTTCAGCCGAACTTATGTACATAAATGTATCTATGTGATGAATATTATATTTATCTATCTATGAACCCCCAATCCTTGAACTTAATGATTGAGGTACTATGCAGATCAAAACAGAAAGGAAATAATTTACTATTTAAAAACTTACATTTAGCCACTACATTATCCACAACACCCATAGCAACACGAAATTCCAGGAATTTTCGTAAATGGCTTGTCTGAAAACATACAAAATTAAATACATTATTTCACAATTGACAAAGTTAACATCCTAAATAAAAATATCTGACTTGTCTTATAGAGCGCCTAAAATCATTTCTTCAATATGAGCAGAACAAGATTTGGTAAGACACCCTTAAATATAATTTCATACAACTCTGCGAGCTTTGATTGGTCCTGTTTTATTTATGTAACTAATTATTCATCAAGAATCACTGAAGCTACTTTTTGAATTTACTAGATATGCTTTTAATGGTATCATTGAATCATTGTAACCTGATGTAATTTAGTTTCAGGTATTTCTGGCAACTACTATTTCTTCATATTGCTAAGAAAATGTAATAGGATACTTGATAGTATTTTTTGCATAATTTAATATTTAGTTGTTAGGGTTTCACTTTTCCCAGAAACTAAGAAAGCTCTGAAAGTAAAGTTTTCACTAAAGGTCAATATGGTTTTGTATATAACATTTAAATACCAATTTATCACACAAAATTAAGATTTGTCTATTAATTTAATTTCAACACTTCATAAATATATTTTATAATGTAAATTTTTGTTAAATACCAATTATTAAAAAATTCTAAATATTCTTGATTGTTTGTACATATGACTCCAACAAACAGACTCAAAACACGTTATATTTGTATCTTACACTATCTTTAAGGAAATGTACATACATTATAGAAATTTAACTGTACTAATTAGGACACTACAGACTCCCCTTAAGATTAAAAGGTACTCTGAAATCACCAAAAACTAACTTAAGATTTTATTGAAAATGCCTCCAAAATGTTTAGTTAAATAAGGGTAAATTACATAAATTATACACATTTAAGCATTTCAGTAGCTTTTTGGGGGATTTAAATCTTCTCTAAATATACAACTTCCTTTTTCTAGAAACTTATAAAACTAGTTTTCTCAAGGCAACAGTTTTGATTTTATGATCATTTCTCTCAAAAATAGAAACGAATATTACTCCCAAACTACTGTCTACATGCTATAAAATTTCAGATAATTTCCAATGCACTTTTATCTGATACAGCAATTTCATTTCATTGAATCCTGTTGCTCTGATTACATGAGTCAAAATTGAATATAATGACTGGAATGTAGGGTTGGACTGAAAAAAGAAATGCCATAGTTGGGATTCGAACCATGGATGTCTCTGTTCAGTAACTCTAACCACTGAGCCACCATGGCAACATAGCATTCAATACCCCAACTGGATCCAAATTTTCTTGGTAAACTACAGGGAGAACTCAAATCAGAGATGACATACTATGGTAGGTACTTATAATGTTGCAAATATATTAAGTCCTGGGCTTCATAGTTTAACCGCTTGAGCGATGGCCATTTAAACGCTGCATGGCCGGTAATGGATACCCAATAAACAATTCAAGGCATTTGAATGGTTAAATGTAGGTAAATATGCTTCGTACATAAACATTCGTATCTTTGGTATTTATTAAGATATTTTAATGAAACAAAAACTGGCTTAAAGCTCATTAAAGGCAGTATACATCTATCATAGAAACAATAGAGAGACTATGTTGATAAAAGTTTAAATATCACAAATTTTTTCTCTGTAGTAAAAGTCATTCTGTACATCGAATGCACCTAATTTGTGAGTTAGGCTTGTGCTATGCGCGTACACATGTATATATATGTAGAGCTAGCCAAGCACAATGTTCTCGGCTTCAAGGTTTTATCATTCTGTTTATTGCTATGATGCAATTACGTGTGTGTGTTTGTGAGGAACACCCAAGCTGCAAAGAAATCAAACCTCTCTGTCAGCGTTTCTATTTGTGCCTTAGAATAAATACACAGCGGGGATTTATGGCAGAGCCATGTAGCTACGGGGTTCACAATTTTTTGTTTTAGCTATCAGAAAAGCACATTTGAAAATGTTATATCTCAAAACTTGCAAATATGCATAGAAGCTTGTGACAATGATGTGATTAAATGAAAAATAATATTTTGTATTGTTATATCTCAGTTCTAACCATGGCTTCGACAAGCAGTGTAGCTAACAAATTAGCTCGTGTAGGCAGTGTATGGGCTTCAGAAATAAGTTCATATAATGTGGAAGACTTTTTGCTATATGACAGTGACTTTGATATTGACGGCAAATTTTCAGATTTTGAGGGGGGTGTCGAGGATATAAGCAGTGAGGAAGAAAGTGACTCTCTTCCTTCAGGTGTTTGTGAAGAAGCAACATTGTGGGGTAGTCAAAATGACTCCAAAACAACTAGACATATCTTCACGAGCACAGCCTCTAGTGTACAACCCAGAGTTCAGCTGACTTCTGACAGCCAACCAATTGACATTTTCGCAAAATATTTTACTGCTGACTTAGTGGCTCTCATTGTTACAGAAACAAATGCATATGCGAGTAAGGTGAAGGAAGACCTGAATTCTAAAGGCAATTTAGGGCCTAAGAGTAGAATTCAGAAGTAACATTGAATGAGATTTACAGGCTAATTGGTCTAATTACGCTCATGGGTGTTATTCGTAAACCAATTTTAGACATGTACTGGTCTACAGATGACATGCTAGCAGCTACTCCATTTTTTGGGAAATGCATGTCAAATAACAGGTTTAATTCCATTTTGCGGTTCCTTCATTTCACCGGCACAGAAAATGCAAACGATAAACTACACAAAATTAGGTCAGTTTTGGAATATATTATTTCAAAATTCAAAGAAAATGACGTGCCTGGAATAGGTCACTGTAGACGAAAGCTTGATGCTTTGGAAGGGCCGCTTAGGCTGGAAGCAATACATCAAAACAAAGAGGGCCAGATTTGGCATAAAGAGTTTTGATCTTTGTGAAAGTAAAACAGGATATGCTTACAATAGATGTATTTATACTGGTCAAGGAACTGATAATACTGGAGACAAAGATTTGGGGTTATCTGGCTTCATAGTAATGCACCTGATGGAACCTATCCTTGACCAGGGTAGAACTGTATATTTAGATAATTGGTACAGCTCCCCTAAATTATACATGGCTTTATACAAAAGGAACACAAATGCGATTGGAACAGTACGTTCAAATCGTATTGGTTTTCCGAAGAATGTAAATACAAAGACTCTAAGGAGAGGAGAAATGCAGGTGTGTCAGCTCCCACCCTTGACCTACATTACTTGGCAAGATAGGAGGGTGGTTATGGCATTGTCCAATTGCAGCCCTAAGATTTTCATGATTGACACTGGAAAAATAGATGCCCACACCAAAATGTCAATTTTCAAGCCTGATGTTATCCAGGAATACAATATGCATATGGGTAGTGTGGATCTAGTAGATCAGGTATTGCAATCATATCCTTCTTTACGAAAAACAGTTAAATGGTATAAAAAGGTATTTTTTGCACCAGCTAGATATCACCATATACAATTGTTTAGTAATTTGGAGAATTCTAAACCCATGCAAAACGATGACCTACCTGGACTTCTGCATATCAATAGCTCGCAGCGTAATTGAGCACTTTAGCATTCAGAGGCCTCTTCATACAGGGGGTAAGAAATCTACAACCCCTGCACCCCTCAGACTTGAAGGAAAAGGATACCACAGATGAATTTTGCTTAATTTGGCATAACCAGTAAATCATAAGAGATAGACAAAAACTTGCTACACAAAAAATGTAGATCTTGTTAAAATACACAAGTTATGTCATATACATTTTTTTCGTGGAGCTTACCGTTTTCGAGGTATTCCTTGTGATTAGTTTCAATTGTGAAGTACTTTTCTCAGATGAAAGTGTCCATTTTTCTTTTGTTTTATTCCTGGCCAAGCAAAGAAGCGGTATGCAATGATAATCGCATAATGATAGCTTTTAAAACATTTGATAATCACTTTAGCCTAGTGCATCCCCTTAGGTCCATTCTACTTATAAGAAACTAAGTAATAAAATTCTGCAAATGTTTATCTCGATTAGCATGGTGTTGAAAGAAGAATTATTTTTTGTAAGAAGTTTGTTTGTATAGTAGCTAGAGAAAGTCATGTGAGTGTAACACATCAGATTTTTTCAATGGTGAACAAGAGCCTGCATGCCACACTTGTAAAATCTGAACCAGCTGAGGCTAGCTACATCTTATCGCTTTGACAAAGCATCTAAGTCTAGGGAGTTTTGGCCACATAGCCTTTCATAGCAAAAAGAAATGGTAGTCTGAAGGCACTAAATCAAGACTGTACGATGCATGTGATAGGGCAGTCTAACCAAATTTAGCCACAAAACTGGTATGGGACTAGTATTATTGTGCTGCAAACAGAAGTTTGTCCTGTTTTCTGGCCTGACCCTGGAAATTTGAGCTTTCAGCCTGGTCATCGTCAACTTTTAGGATTGTTTTGGGTTCCAAGGCATTCAAAAGGACACATACTGCCTATCCCAAAAGTCTGTGCATATCACTTATCTGCAGATTGAGACAGTATTCTTTTCACATGTGTAAACACATTAATGAATCATAATTATCATGTGATAAATGTTATGTATGCATATAATAACATAGGCCAAGTAATATTTAGTTTAAGAAACACTTTATTAAATTTATAGAAGAAAGAACATATTTTGGAAGAAAAACCTTTTGTGTCGCATAGGGATCCTTTTGTTAGTATGCTCAGCATCTGTTGGGATCTTAGTGCAATAAGACACTATGTCCAAGTGATGGGGAATAAACTTATAATACATAATCAGGGTATTTTTCATTGTCTGCAAGAGTCACATGATCACCTTCAAGTGACGCATGATTCGGAACATAACCAAAACGTTGGGAAGTGACCAATAGGAAGAATCCCACAAGATAACTCACACGACTATATAACCCCAGATTTTGACAAACGATCCACCGTTCGACTAAAGTTCTCAGAGGAGGAACCTGCAACACAATATGTGAAAATCTTCCTGGTGAAAATCTTCCTGTGTTACTCGACTTAGCTTAACGCACCTAACCAGAGGATGTTATAATTAAGTACATAGTTAAATGAAATCTAGAAGCAGAGAGTAATGTGTATGTAGGTCGGTGCTCGTGTGTTAATAAACTGATACCTACAATCAAGAATAAGTGTCCAGATTTTGAAGCAGAAAACAAGAGAGTTTTACTTAACAAAAGCGTACTACTATTCTTATATATCACCCTGATTGAGTTGCAACAGTGTTCTGCCAAGTGTAATATTAATGACTGGGACTAATAGCCGAGGATCTATAAACTAAATATATTACTACACTTTAGGATGCAGGAAATATAAAGTCACACACAATGGTGAGACTTGCTACAAGATGGCTGTCTTGAATTTCTTGTTGCCAAGTCATGTACTAGCTTTTAGATTCTGGCTCTAGTTGTGACACCACTCTCAATTACGATGATAAAGGTGTTCAGAAAATTGTCATCCCAGCCTTGTATTGATCCAGCAAATTGGTCCAAACAAATTTCCATTCAATGATTATTTTGCTCTTATGCATGAACTGCAGGATCCATTTTGCACATACTTTTCTATAATCAAGCTTGCTCAAAGCTATTTGCAGGCATCTTTCAGCTATGCACAGAATTTCTTGGTTCTAATCTGCTGACAATCATGGATGAATTGATCAAAACACTGTTCATGATGCAGGATGGCAGCTGAGGTGATTCACTATTACTGAAATGTTATCCCTACCACCTCACCTTACTCCTGTTTACTGTGCTATCTCTCCATACATGTTTAGCAAAAGTCAATGGATTTCAAATAGCACAATTCAGTAGTGAGGAACTCAATGACACATCTCTGTTTTATACGCACCTTGATGTCATACATTATTTTGGAGTGCTTTCCTACTTCTGTCATAGGATAATGAAATCAACAGGACAGTAGTGGGAAGATTCAACAACTATGTGATAAGGAATATAAACAGGGGTGTGAAATCTCACGAAGGCACAGGTGTCATTCTTTATAAAGAATATACTACAGCTAACAACTAGATTTTAAACCATAAAGAACTATCCAGCACTGAATGGAAGGAAATCTTGAAGATGACATGTAATGCAGCTTTTACAAGATATCCCTTGTTATTGGTTTCAATTGTAAAGTACTTATACTTTTCTCATACACGAAGTGTCTGTTTTTATCCTGGTCAAGCAAAGAAGTGATTTGCATTGACAATCGCATAACGATAGCTTAAAACATTTGACCATCACTTTAGCATAGTGCATTCCTTTAGTTCCCTACTATTTATAAGGAACTAAGTAATAAGAACATTCTGCTGTTTATCTTGATTAGCACTGTGTGGAAAGAAGAATAATCTTTTGTAAGAAGTTTGCAGAGCAGCTATAGAAAGTCATGTAAATGTAACACATAAGATTTTTTATTGTATGGTTTGTTCTATTTTTACTCTCTCTACACATACTATGTATGTAGTGTATAGGGAAGGTATTGTAATGCTCCCAAAAATTCAATACCAAAATTTTACCAGAAGTATATGTTTTGAGACCCCCTGAATCAAAAAAAGAAGCATTTTTTAGAAAAATATCTGTGCATGTGCAAGAGCGCTTGTGGTGTGTAAGTGTGTGTCTGTGTGTGCGCAGCATAGCTCAAAAATGAAAAGTCTGTTAAATACTAAAATTGTTTGTTTTATTAATTTGTTGAGTTGGTTTTTTTAACACTACGTCACTTACATTGTTATTATGAGGGACTAGTTTCGAAAGCCTATGCTTTCATTTTCAATCTCACGGCCCAACTGCCATTGCTGGCTGCCATTGCTGACTGCCTTTGCTTGTACACTCTTCTTTGGAGGCGAAATGATGAACTTCTTAACTAAGCTGTCTACTGGCAGGATTTCAAAGTTTATTAGCCGATCTTTGTTTTTCCATATGAGAATGTTTTCCCAGGTTGTGAGTTCATTGTGGCCTGACATGGTTAATAAAACATATAATTTGACCGTCACTGTTACTAAATTCCTCCAAACATCAATCAACTAAAATTGTTATTTAAGTTCAGTGTCTTCCAAGGATGCGACACAAAGATTTTCAAGAAAATGCCCCCATACCCAAATACCCTTTACTGGAAACATTTTTAAAAATTTTGATTTTCTCAAAAATGGCTAATGGCAAAATGGCTTTTGATTAAAAGTCTTATATTTACACAACAAATAAAATGTATTTGTTGAATTTTCTGGGAATAGCCTCTGAAGACCTCTTTATGCTGGATGAATTTTTCGAAATTTTCTATAACTGATAAACCATAAGAGATAAACTAAAATTTACTAAACAAAAAATGTAGATTTAAAACACACAATTTATGTCATATATATTTTTTCGTGGAGTTGGATATTTTCAAGATATTCCTTGTTATTGGTTTTAGTTTTAAAATACTTCAACTTTTCTCATATGGGAACTTGTCTACTCCCGGCCATGCAAAGAAACACATTTCAATCCCATAGCAACCGCATTTTAAAACATTTGACTGTCCGTTCTGCCTAGTGTATTCTCTTATATCCCTTCTACTCACAAGGAACTAAGTAATAAGACCATTTCTGCTAAGTTAATCTCGATTAGCATGAAATAGATAGAAGAATAAGCTTATTAACAACAATTTGTTACAGACATGTAGAGAATGGAACACATCAGATATTTTTATTATTTATATGCATTCTTACTGATAATGTTTGTTGTTAAGATTTGTCCATGAGGCAACCTTGTAATAAAGGAAGCTTTAGAATTTAATTACCACACCCTCATAATCAGGCTCGGACATTCAAAATCAACACAAAGAAATGGGAAGCATTAATTTTGCAATGACTTTCTTTGGTACCAACTTACATGATTTATTCATGTCACCTTTTGCAATTTCTACTGTGCTTTTCAACTTTCATCTTTAAAATAATTTTGTTCAGTACAATTTAAGTTCATGTTGACTGATTCAGGCATTTGAGTGCTTGTATATTCTAACCTGCTTTCTTCAATAAACTTTATAAAATACGGGAAAATTTATACAAATTTGCAACAAACAAAATTATTTTCAGGTTTAATATGAAAAGCACCATGTATTATGTTAAAGAAACACAGAAATGTTAATCTTTGGTTCAAAAACAAAATGCTTCCTATTTTCTCAATTTTATACTGACAAAAAATACTAAGGGTGAGGTATGCAATGAATATATATTACACACCATCCATTGATATGCAGAACAAAGAATTGCAACAATAAGAAATACAAAATGAATAAAAAGATGAAAGTAAGCTATAAAAATAAAATTTTAAAAACTTATAAATTTATTAACTAATAAATAAATTATTTCTTTGATCAAATAAATTATAAAGCAATTTTTCCTGCAGCATGTAACACAAAATTTAAATACAAACCAATTTTGAAAATGATGCTAAAATTGTCAGCTTTTCCCGATGATTTCCTTGATAGAAAGCAATTTCTTCAGAGTTGGTGATTAACCTAGAGTTAATGTACCGAAATTCTCCCTCCAGCTTTTGTTCAGTAACTGTCATTCTTCCAGTTGGACGACGCAAATAAGTTAGGAAGAATCCAGAGATCATCAGGTACACAATTAACATGGCTGGAGTCTGCAATTAGAAAATGTATCATTTATTTCTATTAATGACATTTGGCACCAAATTTGTCACATTATGCTCCTTCAATAAAAATATGTTTGGCTATCTTATATAAAATACCACTTACCTTGCCCCCTAGATTCACAGTAAGCCTATATACATAAATAATAACATCAAGCAACGGTTTGCTAATGTTGGAATATAAGTCTGTAACTGCATCACAGAATTTGTCCACATCTGTGGTGAGTAGCTGATCTGGATTTGAAATGCGATTATCCAAGTTACTCATCTTGTAGTATGTAAATCCCCTGTTAAGGAACAAAATAACAAGAACATAAAAACCTTATTATCATGGTGAGCATACAAAGAAGCACAAATTACTGTGTGCTAGATACAACAAAATGTAACTGCAGATTCACTAAACTTAAGTGCTCACCAAAGGTTCATTATATATGTTCAAAATAAGAATTTCATTTGGAAATGAAACATGTTATAACAGGGTTCACACAGAAATCTTTACATTAATTTCCCTGACTTTCATGAATTTTTATATGAATCACGGATTGTATAAACAACCCAAGTCATATTGCTCTAAGTTTAGGAAAACTAAGAAAAACAATATAATTATTCGGATTGTTAAAACGAGATGAAATTTAAATGAGAATAAAGTAGCACTCAGAAGTTAATTGTTTATATTATATCTATCTGTTAAGCTGTTTTATTGTAAAATATATTTTTATGTCATGGATTTAGATTGTTTTTGCAATCAATACGCTTTTGGGATTAAAAATTCAAGAAATACAAAAACAAATTAAAGAGCACTTTTTCTTGGGTGCTAGATTTATGGGGAAGCGAAGGCTAGAGGGAAGAAGAGGGGTCATCTGCCCATCTTTCTGCAGTGTTGTAAACAAAGAAGGTTTCTTTCTTTGAGGCCCTCAACCAATATGGTGAATAGCAGTGGTGGCCCCTGAGGTTATAATAAAACTCTTCAAATGTCTGTTTATTCTTGCAGTAACATGGATAAATTGTGTAATTCTGTGAATAACAGGCATATTTCATACTGTGTTGTATTAATAAAATTAATAGAATGGAAAACGGAAGATGTAAGTTGCAGACAAAAGATCAGAGAAAGCCTATGCCTAATAATTCCTGGAAAACTTTATAAGAGGTGCTTGTGTACAACGCCATGAAACAAAAAGAAAAATAAAGGTTAATACTAGCAATTTAGCGATCTAACACTGACTATTCCTAGATGTACAACAGAACTTAAAAGGAACAACAACTCAGAAAATCACACTATATACATGCACATGTGTGCTCTCGCGCTTTTAAAATCACTAATGTTTAAAACTAAAAACAAATATTGAAATAATGCTCCATTATTTTAAAACCTAATGGCATCATTTTTTTCAAAACATGAATACTTGTCTGTAAGGATATGTTGATTATTTCTGCACTGGATTTAACTAAACTTAAATATGCATAAGCATTAACTTGCAACAAGATGGTCACAGTGCATTTACAGGTGGATTTAGGCAGGAACAGTGCATTCCTCCGTTGTTGCATGCAAGGTACAGTGCTTTGCGTGCTCTGGAGGGTGGAACGGAGACTGTGCACCAGATCAACCCTGGCACCACATACAAAATAAATACAAGGTAATTTCAGTCCAAAAGTTAATGCTTGTTAAATTTTTTTTCTCCAGCATCTGAATGACTGGGCAAGCCATTAAAACATTAATTCCAACTATTCAAGTTGGATATTTTTAGAGCATTATGTAAATCCCTGACTATGCCAATAGAATTAAAGACCCTGACAGATTTTCATTTCCTTGACTCTCCCATACTTTATAGGCTGTGTGAACTAGTTAATCATTCTAAAAGAATCCTCAGCCATAAGAATATTACCAACCTTACCAAAAATGAACCTTCTCTCGATCATAAAACCAAAACAAAACCTAACTTTAAGATCACTGTAAAATGGCACAGAGATCAGTTTTCAGATACTTAAATACACTTAATATGGCACACCCCCATAAAAAATTAAAAAAAAAATTACATTTGTTCTCCAAAGCTACATTATGGCTTTCCTAATTCTAATATATCTACTTTTCCAATTATAAGTACCACTCCAAATCTACTGCAAAATTCCAATATTATATAGGCACTCTATAGACTAGGTCTATTAAAGCCACATTCTCTCTTTCTAGACTTCCCATATAAGCAATAATCCAAAACAGAGGACACCTAAGGTCTAATAACTAATTTGCCTACAAATTTGTTATTTTTTTCCATTTTGATATACAATGACAAGCAATGCTTCTGGAAAGTATTGCTGATAATTACATATGATGATCCAGTCTTGATGTAAAAATAAAAATAAAAAAAAAAAAAAAAAAAAAAAAATGAATCCTTGCAATTAACTTCATGTTCGATCAGCTGTGAGGAGCAAAGACAAACAAATGCCATATGGACTCATGTTTCCTATTTATAATGCAATCAATAGTGCTATTCCAATAATAATAATATATTTATATAATAATGATATAATAGTGTAATAAGAATAATAATAATATAATGTTTATATAATAATGATATAATAACATAATAATAATAATAATAATAATAATAATAACAACAACAATAACACAATCAGCAGCTGAGTTAAAATTAAGTACAGAATAATTTAAGTAACACTGAACTTTAATCTGTAGTTGCATCTCTATCAGGAAGAGGTGTAAAATCTGGGTCTCGATCACTGATGGCCTCTCTGTTAATAATTACATTTCATTTTATTTCTCCTTACAAACCTAAATCCAATTTCTAGTAATAAATCTGAAAGATGGTTTGCTTAAAATAAGGCACATAGGATCATTTTTGACAGAATTTAAGACTTTGTCTAGCACTGGCAGTCTGTTACTAAAGAAAAACTTGTGCTCTTTCCTAAGAATACAACATTTAGTAAAGTCATCTGCTTTCTGTAATTCTGGCTTGCAACTATTTTTCTTCTTCCTTGGTGTTTGCAATATTCTCTCCACTCCATACAGATACATGGTATAATCTGCAGTTAAATCCACCAAGTTATTCATGACAGATTCTCCTATTTTAATTTGTTAAAAACATTCAATATAATTCTCTCTTGCTGTATTTAATAACTTACCTTTAGCATGCTTCAACATTTCACCTTTACGAATAAAATTGAATTTATTTCCACTTAATAATACAATTAGCTCTATAACACTGTTACATAGTATAACACTATCTCTTGACCATTCAGAAAGAATATAACAATACTAAATACTAATGACCGAATTGCTGTTAACCAAGTGACCAGAATAGTTTCAACTTCCAGTTATTCAACTATCAGGCCAACTTACATCTGGAGATGACCTCCATTACTATATTTATTAATTAATGTTTCTAGCCAATCTAGATCCCCATTTTTATTTATTTTCTTCAACAATTTTCTTTTAACCTTACCAAGATAATCCCCCAAACTCTTAGTCGCCCTCCGTGGCGTAATGGTTACCATGCTAACTTCATATACACATGGTCGCAGGTTCAAATCCGATGGAGGACGATGGATTTTTTTGGGTGCAAAAATCCTTAGCATGGCTTCCTTCAGAAGGGAAGTAAAGCAATTGGTCCCGTGTCATACATTTACGGCATGTAAATGAACCTCAAGCCTGATAGAGAGGCCTCTGAGCAAAATTAAGCGGTCTTTCACGCACAATTTAGAATGGGACGCTGAGAGCCACAGCAGTTAAAGAGCGGCCATAAATAACACACCAGTTTTATTTCTCCACACTCTTAAAATTTTGTCTGCCTTTCATATTCACCACTTTTAGACAGTTCCAAAATTTGATTACAAAAATTCCTGACTAAATCTGTATTTAGCTATCCCTCTTCAATGCCCCATATTTTTACTCCAATGATAGCTTTTACCTCTACTATTGCTGCATATATTTTCTCCAAACCTTTATAGCATTTCTGGTATTTTGTATCTGCAGATGCAAATAGCTTTCAAAGTCAACCTTCCGTTTGCTAAATCCTTCTTTTTCTGCTCTCTCCACCCTCCATTTGCACAAAGCCTAATACCTAGATAATGAAATTTATGAACTACCTCAATTTCAGTCCCTTCCCAATATCTTTTTCATTATTATTAAATACCATGCTTTTTGATTTCTGAGTATTTATTCTTAGTCCCAACCCCTTGCAGAATTTTGGTAATGCTTCAATTGATTTTGCTAGACCAATATTAGTAACTGATCCCTCTACTAAATCATTGGCAAATAGAAGTCCTGGGATCTCAACATTTTCAATTGTGGGCATGTGGATGTTGGCTTTGCCAATTTTTTAATACGTGATTAATGAATAAGTTAAACAGTAAGGGACTTAATTTACACCCTTGCCTAAGCCCTATTTCGTTCAACTTATTTTCAGTCACCCTATTCTGTTGATAGTGTTTAACACCAGCTTTTACTGCTATGGCACCGCAGGCGATAACCCTATCCTGTGTAATCTTAATGCAGTACTTGTTTTCATAGTATAAGTTTTGCAATGCTTTTATAACCTTGTCACTTACCCCTATTCTATTCAATTTTGACCATAGTGCACTGTGGTCAATTGTATCAAATGCCTTTTCAAAATCGACAAATAACATGAATAGTCTCCCACTTTTTTTGCCATAAATATTTTTTTATGATTGTATTTATTATGAATACATTATTCATTGTTCTCTTATTTTTCTTAAAACCTGCTTGGAACTCTGAAAATGTATTTTCTTCCTCTGCTCAATTTTGTAACCTTTCTGCTTAAGATCAACAATAGGCCAATTCCTGCATAATTTGTTAGTTTGTATATATCCCCTTTTCCTTTAAATATTGGTACTACAATCTTTAGGAATTGGCCTTCCTCAAATATTGCGTTAAATACGTGTGTCAGTAACATACTGCTCTAGGGTCATTAAATTAAGTAATCCCTCACGGGACCTCTTTCCACTGTGCAAGAGATCCGAGAATCGCCAGGAAAGTGGTGCTGGAGTCCTTACTTTAAATAAATGCTGAAAATATTGATCATTTGCTCCCAAACAGGCAGTATAAATATGTAAAGATGTTCTTGCTCATTCACCTAAGCTCAGCAGCAAAAGGTTTGTAATCTACAGAAACTTATTGATAACATCATGCAAGAAATCACAAGGATTCCTGATGCTACACTTAAACGAATAAGTGAGAATATTTTCGCAAACTGTGCTGCCCGTATGTGAGCAGAAGGTCAACATTTCAATAATTTATCTTAAGACATGTGCCTTTACCAACACTACTCTTCCGGTAACTCTCGGATCTCTTGCGCAGTGGAGAGAGGCAACGACAGGTGTTACCTCATAATTTAACGACCCTATATTTTCATCCTAACATCATGCCCTCCAGAATTCCCCAGATATACCATCAATACCATAAGCCTTATTTCCTTTTAGTCTTTTTATTTGTTCATTTATTTCACTTAAGTTAATATGTCTAAGTACTCTACACTTAATATAGTTCTCACTGCCTCCTACCCTCAATGTGATATCTGCTCCGCCTCTTAAGAGATTTTTAAAGTAAGAACTCCATTCCTCTAGATTAATATTGTTCTCATTTTCCCTCTATTTATATATTCTCTTATCATCATCCATATTGTTTTACTGTCATTTATCCTTGTTGCCTCCTGTAATTTTTATGATTCTTTCCTCCTTTCTCTCCTTTTTTTCTTCCAAGAGAGGTATTTCCCCTTTATTGTCACACATCAAGCTGACAACACTTTGTTTTCTTGGATAGTTCTTTAACCTGGTGAATGAATGGGTGAACTGATGCTCTAATGAGAGGGTCCATAGAATTTAAAGCTACCCAACATTCAGCTTCTCAGGATAAGAGGAAAAAACAAACAAACAAAACAAAACTTTTCCAGTTAACTAATCGTAACAGAGATGCAAACTCAGGACCTTTTGAATGCGAAGCAGACTCACTACCCCCTCACAACATAATTAGGCGCACTTGCAGAAGCAGCCATGTTTATTATCCTACTGACTGGTCTTTTATAGTATGAATGAAGATAATGACACTGAACAGAATTAAAAGCAACTTTCTTCAGTTTTTCATATTATTTATTCTATCATATTAAACAAATGTTTCCCACTATGTCTAATTAACATACTACTTGAAAATTCACCCAATATTCATATATTCAAGATCCTGTGCATATTTATAACATATAAATATAAATATTTTAATTATATTTAACATCTCTCTAACTACTTGGTCATATTGTTCAATGGTTCTGCTCCTGATATTTAATTTGTATGTGGTGACAGTAGCCTTCATGGTCTTTATACCCAGACATATTTTTGCCTTTGCACCAAGAAGATGGTGTTAGGGTGCCATCCAATCTGGCTATAATTTTTGCCATATGTATTCACGACAGTATACAGTTTTCAAGGTCTCATGTCTTATACATTATACCACTTCACTCTACAGCAAGCAGAATGAAGCTGGGGTGCAATCTGGTGTTAACGGCTTTTACTATTTGTGGATAGGTCGATCATAGTATAATCACAATTACCATCTGTTTTTCAGTTTTGTATTGTTTTAGACTGAAGGTGGAACTTTGGGTCATGGATTAAATATCCAATCCGGTATTTACTTTGGTGAATGAGGGAAACCACAAAATAACCACCTCACCAGATTGGTCGGCCCAAGGGATATGAACCCAGGACCTCCCAAATGTGAGCCACAGATATTACAATCATGAACCATCATGCTTGGTGATACTATATCTTATGGTGTGCTTAGGTTTCCTACATATTGTACACTAATTAATGATGTCATGTGTTTGTATCAGGTTTGGTTCTAAGAGTGGAAGATTAATAGTAACTACTAAGCTAATTCAAAGGTTCAACTTACTTGAGGTATTGGTCATAAAGATAATGTGTCATTCTAGTCCTGAATCGTAGTTTAACCTCTCCAATGCTGTACTGTAACAAAACATTAAATCATCAACTTTGGAATTTTATCACAAGCAAAAGTAAAGCTATTAAGAATTTCAGAAATATGACAGAAAAAATATAATTCCTTTTTTCCTATGTTTTGACCACATTAATAATTATTTCCCTCAACTACAGGGTCATTCAATGAAACAAAGTTTTAGCTTTTTCTGTCATGTAGTAAGATGAAGTACTGCATTCTACATTTGATATTGAGATTTCACCAGATATGTTTTGAGGTCCTCTGAATTAATGATAATAAAATTAATGATTTTTTAGAAAAAGGTCCATAAACATAACTCAAAAATAAAATGAATCAGTACCAAACGTATTAATGTTCAATACCTTCCAAAGATGTAACCTGAAGATTTTCAAGAAAATCTCCCTGCTTCAATTATGCTTTAAGTGGCAAGTATTTTGTTATTTTTGATTTTCTTCAAACAGGTAAACACCATTTTTAGAAAATAAAATATGTGAGAAACTATCCATGTTAAGTGTATTTTTGGGTGAGGTAGTTTTCTTGAAAGTTGTGAGTGGAACTCTACATGGTCATGTGTAACATAACTGAGAGAGAAGTGTGATGTCTTATGTGAATCGGTACATAACTGCATACAGTGTATTTTGCTTGAATCTAATCCATTATTTTTTTTAATAATGCAAAAAAAAAAAAAAAAAAAAAAAAAAAAAACTTTATGCATGTGCTAAGTGTAAAGTAATTATTTATATATTCTACTGCAGCTAAAAAATTAAACTAGATAACATGGAATGAAAGCGAAAATTAATAAGTTCCATAGTGCAACTGTAGAGCACCTGCTGTATGAGGGGTACCAGGTTTGGTTCTTGGCTGCTGGAAAAATTTTCTTTGGTCTAAAAGGCTTTTTGGAACACCCTGAATTTGGTGTGTGAATTTCAACTAGTTCTTTAACAATCATTTTGTTGCACATTTAAAACCTTTGCCATTGAACAAATACCTGAGCTCATGTTTTGAGTCATATATTAAATACAGAATATGACAATTTACCTGGAATTAGCAAAAATAATGAGGTGTGATCAAAAAGTTTTCAGAATTACTTCAAAATAATTCGCCACTGAGCAATCTTTGATTCTTGCGCAGTAAATTTTGTTTCAACCTTAGTTAAATGAGACAAACTTATAAAATATTAAGAAAAAGGGCAAATCTTGAGCAGTTTAATGGTTTTGAAGGATGATACTCTTCCAGCAGAACTATGAAAAAAATCTCAATAGATGAGGCAAATGGTACTAAATGATAAGCATATTGCAATTAGAGAAATTTATATTGCTCTAGGACTCTACTTTGGAAAAAATCATTTGAAAGACTATTTAGTACATTAGTACTTTAGACTTATTAG
Source organism: Hymenopus coronatus (assembly GCA_030762935.1). Taxonomy (NCBI): domain Eukaryota; kingdom Metazoa; phylum Arthropoda; class Insecta; order Mantodea; family Hymenopodidae; genus Hymenopus; species Hymenopus coronatus. The sequence continues at coordinate 125,212,678 of CM060897.1, read as the reverse complement.
TACATTACCTGATCGTTGGATTTTAGCTCAGAAAAATAATTTTAATGAATAATTTTGTAAAAAACTAGATGTGCTGGCAAGCTGTTGTCAATTTAACTTGTGATGCAATTTTATTATTTAGACCTAATATTTACAATACTGATATAGTCCATTTTCCTGTCTCATAGTAATTACTTTATTATGGAAACAAATTTTACTTACAATGTTCTTAATATTGTGGAAGTTAGCAGATTTAATACAATACAGTTGTAATTCTTTGCTAGATATATGAAGCAGTTCAATCCTTCATCTACAAATTACACAAAATGGCACCATTAAGGGACCAAGAACTGAGGAGGCCACACTGGGATCCAAATCCAGGACTGACAGCACAAAAAGAGGGAAAAGAATCCAATCAGAGTGGCTAAGGCTACACGACAGCAAGAAAGAAGACATTGCATCATCAGGCAGCTGTGAGTGTATCAGCAAACCAAGTGCGCAAATTTACTTATTTTAATATAGATTCATGTAGATGTGGCTACAAAATGGAAAAAAAATGTTAGGTAAAAAGAATTCCATAGAAATAATAGAAGTTCAGGAGATATAAAGTAGTAGTAACAAGGAAATTGAACAGAGCAGAGTAGTAGAAAGAGGCAAAAATAGTCAAAATGTGTGGAATAACTTATGACAGAAACAAACAGATAATTCAAGAATACAGTAAGTGATTTGAGAGCGATGCTGGAGATGTTAACAGCATAAAACAGGAGACAGGAGAGAAAATAGGAGCTAGAAAATTGTCAATAGAAAACAGAAGAATAATAGAAAATCAAACAGTAAGTATAAGAAACTTTCAAGGAGGAAATCAAGGGAGAAATAATTAATGTTACGAGGGAAGATAAGAGAACATAGAGAACAGTTTAGGGAAGAAATAGAAAGTGTTATGAAAGAAACCGACCAAGAAATAGAAGAATCTGAAGAGAAAATTTTCAAAGATTAAGAATTCAGAAACAGGAAGTAGAAAATTGATGGAGGAAACAGAGAAGATATCAGAAACAGAATGTGAAACATTGAGGTAGGAAGTAGCTAAGAAATTAGAAGCAGAAAGGGAAAGCAAATAAAGAAATACAACAGGCAAAGGAAGCAGCTAGGAAAGAATTAGAAGAAAAAAGTAGAAATAGGCATTAAATAGCAGAAAGGGAAGGAAGGAAACAAGTACAAAATCAGAAGAAATCACAGATCAGGTAACAGGCAGTAATAGAAAGTAGCAGAAATCAGGGAAGTGTTCTCATTTCTTTGGACAAGACAACAATTTCCCAGAAATATGAATAAAATGAAATAAAGAATAGGTATAGCATAAAGTTCAAAATGTAAGAAAAAAAAGAAATTGTTCATTTTTAATCAGGAAATGGTGAAAGTGAAGACAAGTGAGCTTTATATAGTGCTTCGACCAAAATACAGAAATTAAAACAAACTGAAAACCAAATATACAGAAAGTGGACTCCTGGAAATTTATATAAATTCAGAAGAAGATTAAATACTGTAAATATAGCTTAGTAAACCTAATATTAAGAATACTGTATTTATGGATAATAGATTATTAGTTGTTCAAGAAATATTTGTGTGTAACTATGATTTGTACAAAAACAAGAAAGTTGAAAAAGAAATATTATCCGACAATGAAAAGTGTTGCCAATTTGGAAACAGTAGATAATTAGTTAGGATATTTGGGCAAATATATACATTCCTTTATTATTGAAAAAATAAATGTAATGGGGCATTTCCAGCCATAATTATAAGTGTAGTAATAGGTAATTATTTCATTGAGAAAGAATGGGGAAATATTTGTAAGTGTGATAAATAATTTTGTATATTAAAATCAAGGCATAATGTTGAAAAAGAACAAGTTAAAATTTGGTTCTATGTGAAGATCATTAGCATTGGCAAAGTAATTATGTAGAAAGTCAAGAGAAGTGAAGGTAATTAGATTCCTGGAATTTCAGTAAGTAAGAACTCCATTAAGCTCAAGGCTCAATTCATGGGAAGTCAGTATGTTCAGATATTTAACACATGAAAAGCACACATATGCATTTTTGGGAATTATGACGGAAGCAGGCTACTTAGTACTTAACCCAGGAAAGAATAAAAGTTGTGTCTCAAATGCTAATATACAGTGTAACATTATTTGGTAACATAACGTAGGAGGTGGGATGATAAGGAGGAGATAGGACTTAGATTAATAAGGGTGCATGCATTTCTAAAACTTAGTTACTCTTACTATAAATTTTACAAGTTACAGAAGTTGTTACTGTGATCAATAGTGCAGCGCAGGGCTCATAATCTATTTAGCTGTGATTGGTAAGGCACTCTCCTTAAATCAGTTTAGCGAGTCACAGTAATTTAAATTTATTTTCTATGGAAACAAATAGGCAACTCGTTCAAAACATAAGTTATTAGCCTCTATGAAATATTCTCAGTAAATTTAATTCATGTTGTGCATTTTTGCCACAAGTGCACACCCTGAAAGAAAGATCTAACAACTGACACAGCCTTCAACAATTGCTGAACCATAGAAGAATTCAAAATATTTTAATATACCTTTAACATGTGTATTTTAATAAAAATATTAAGATCCATTTTTCAGAAATTCAAACATTTTGAAAAATGTTCCATGGTTACTTTTGGGTTTAGTGGATTTTCTTGAAAATCCTGTGCCACATCTGTGGAAAATAACTACACTCAAATACAACTTAAGTTTGGTATTCATCCTACATTTTGTTTTAGAGTTGCTTGTTTGTTGCTCTCTCTCTCTCTCTCTCTCTCATACACACATACTTTCTGGATTCAGGGAGTGTTAATATGTATTTCTGGTGAAATCTGATATCAACATTTTGGATGAAATACAATACTTTCTCTAACTGCCAGTATGTAGCAGAGAGAGTAAAATGAGTTCTTCACATTGCTTGGCAAATTATGCTGATGCAGATAGGAAAAGCCAGCTCAAAAATAAACATAGACAAAAACAGGATTAAACCCTACCATCTTAAGGATGACATGTAAAATACTTACCTTTAAAATGTTGTTTACCACTGATATCTGAAAAGAAAAAGAAAAATTCTAATTACACATTTATGTTAATAGATTCTTAATGGTTTCTAAATTTTGATGAAAATTATATAGGTAGACTAAAATTTGTAAAATGTGTTGCCAAAATATTACTAAAATGCAAAGTTCATTAAATAAATGTTACTTGTGTACCAAACTAATTGGTAATAAAAGCAACAACATTTAGTTTAAAAATATGTATAATTCTAATTTCTCATATTTTTCTTTCTTGGTGAGGTGTTACTACTATACCTTATGCACTTGAAGATTAATAGAAAAGGGAAATACACAACATATAATTTTACAGATATAGCTTTTAAAACTTAAAATAATACTGCAAACTATTATTTTAAAGTACTTTTTGCCAAAATAAGGGCAAACTTCTTCAGGAAGATTATACTACTTATGAATCACATAGTGGTACAGTCTATTTTTGAGCGATTGTGTACTTAGCTCCATTTTTCTCTGTAATCTTTATCAAAATGTAAATATATTATGAACAATAAAGGAGCAAAGGTATTAAAATACAGTGCAGTTCCAATAGTTTAAAACCTTGGTAATCTGAAAATCTGTTTTAATTCAAACTGACATTTGAAAACGCTACAGACAAAAGCCAAATTATAATGCATCTTGGAATGACGCTTAAGTGCATTTCCATGCAAGTGATGGAACTTACACCAGTTCAAGTCATTCCACAGTTAAACTGCACAACAGCAACAAGAAAAAGTGAAGTGCTGTTATGAAATCATTTCAATTATTCTGACTCCTCATGATATCTTTCTCACACACTCATGCGCACATTCTCACACATACACATACAAAATGAGATATTTTGGCACCACTAATCCACTCCCACAATACAGGTCATATCTGATAATAATTAACTTAAATGAACACAAAAATGAGTTATGTATCTAGAAAGTTATTCTAGATATGCATAATATTAGGTATTCATCCTAATTAATGAAGGAAAGTCCAATTAGAAGTCTCAGCATCGAAGTCTATTCCTATTAGAATTCAAAATGGCATATGGTACAAGGGGAAAAAACTATATGCTTACACTGAGCTAATATTGTTTACTGCACAAAACATCTATATTATTTTTTTTTTTTTTTTTTTTTTTTTAAGAAAATACAGTCAACCTGCTACAGTAGAGCCCCAGTATTTTGAGGTTCTGTATATTTCAAGCAGTTTTGAAGAAAATTAAAATTTATATAAAACGAGTAAAATCCTGATTTTACATTGTCTGCTTGTACAGTTAACAGACTTTAAAATATGTTACATTTTCAACTTTCTTTAAATTTCCCATGTGCAAATAGGTAAAACTGTCCTGCTTAAAGTTTTTGTTCATAATGCAAAGAAGTAACTTTGACCTCAGACTGATAATGCACTTCTATAACAGACTGACAAATATCGTTAGATTTGGAGGAGTGTGTTTGCTCTTTCTTTGTTATCCCTTCGCTAATAGGGAATGTATGTCAATCAATTGTACAATGCAACCCATCCTTTCAGAGAAAATATTGTATTAGTATGGTAATTCCTACTCAGCAACAGTGTTCTAAAAATATGCCTAAGTATAAAATACACAATTTACACCAATAAGAGACTGACCACTTTTGTAGATGGTACCTGTGCATACTACACTGCAGTGAGTCCACCTGTGTCACATTAATGTTATAGGTTTACAATATAGTATGTACTGTGTGTTTTTAACGTTTTAATTGTGTAAATTACAATGAGTGGTAGAATAAGAGAAAATTTGAGCTGTTGAACATAAAACTGGAAGCTTTAAAAAAATAGACAAAGGAAAATCACTTGTACTGTATTGTTTATTTAATTTTTAAACATTATTGTACTCATTCAACATTTATTCATAATTTACCCCTTGATTTAGTGATATTTCTACGTAATCTGAGTTTTCTTGTAATTTGAGATAGCCTCAGCCTCAATTAGCTTGAATTACTGGGGTTCTACTATATTCGGATTCTCAAAAAGTCTATCTGTTACTGAAACTTTTGGCTGCCACCTCAAGAATTAAAATTCATGAAAGGAAACTTAAATCTTTAAAAATATTTTAACAGCTAGAAATAAATATTTACCAAGGGCATTGCTGCCATAAATGTAAGCAGTCTGGATAAGAACAGCTTCCTGTCCATTTTCACAATAGCACTGCAAACAAGACAAACCTGTTATTAGATCATTATGCAAACATTTTCATAACAGAAATTTTCATTCATATCATTCATTACATTACATTTTTAGTAAATAGATTGGTTTTCAAAGTAAATCTCTGGCATATATGGCATTGCATCAGTGAAATCTGACAACGAATGACAAAACCTTTAAATTACTTATAATATGCTAACTTGTACATTTAAGTTACAATATTGCTTTCTTAATATTGGCCATTTAAATTAATTATATTCTACAGACTTCAACTCCTTTTCCTCAGCTCTTTACCCGTTTCCAACACTTTAAATGAAACCTTAAAGCAGTTACTACTTCTTTCAGTACTGTAGTAAGTTGGGGAAGTATTGCATTCCACCCAAAAATTTGATAGAAAGATTTCACCAGAAGTGCATCTTTTGAGGACATTTGCATAAAAATATCTGCTGTTCCATTCATATAACTTTCTCCACATGTTCTACAAATAAAATATTTGGGGATACTTGTGATGCGAGATGGCGAGCAATTTTTCTAAGAATAGAATAATTTTATTGTCATTAAACTTTACAGCAATAAACAACATCAGATATTATAAGTTTCACCAACACGCATGTGCAAGCAGACAGAACCAACTGAAGGCTGCAAATGTCACATATTGGAAGGAAGAGCCAAAACCAATAACATGGAATATCTCGGAAATGGTTAGCTCCAGAGCAAAAATGTATACAACATAAATTATGTGTTTTGACGAGATCTACATTTCTTGTGTTAATTAAGCTTTTGTCTATCCTTTAGTTTAGCAGTTACGCAAAAGCCATCCATAATGAAGAGGACATCAAGAGGCTATTCCAAGTAAATTCAAAATATAATTTTATTTGTCATGTAGATATCTTTACTATGTGGTATTTTAATCAAAATCGCCAGACATTTTGGAGAAAATAAAAAATTTTGAAAATTGTTCCATGCAAAGGGTAGTTGAGATGGATATTTTTCTCAAAAAATGTTTGTGTTGCATCCTTGGAAGGTACTGAACTTAACCCTCTTGCTGCCTTTAAAGGGTTTCAACCCTAAAGTGGCACCTGTCAATATAGTCGACTCTGCTATGCTTTGCAAGACTGCCAGCATCGATCTAATCAACACACTATTTGAGAGACTGTAAATCTATTTTTGAAACAACTTATGGGAAGTCCTATAGGTCATACCATGGAAAGAGGAAATATTATTCTTTAAATGGTGTGTTTCAAGAGCATTCTGAAGTGTCATTTTGTTATTTGAAGGTCAGTATTTCCAGCCCTCTGCAATTCTGTTAAACCTTGTCAAATACAGTTCAGGTATTTACTGTGTAAAAACGAACATAGCAGGTTCTTCCAGGTATGTTTTTCTCCCAGGGAGGGTTAATAATAATTTGACATATGACATGTATGATATTGGTACAAGTTATGTGACAGTAACACGAATGATTGTGCACCTTAATACACCTCCACGGTCACCACATGAAAAAAGAGATTGTTAACTGTGTATTTATTACACTGCAAATACATTGCTGGAATATATACTGGGATATATTTAAATATATAATTTTTGAGAAATTGAATAAGTAAGCTCTCAGTGGTTTCTAAAGAGAGGAGAGAGAGTTTCATATTTTGTGAGAAATTACTGCTAAAGAAGCAGGAATACAAGCATACTGTGTGTTATATACTGCGACAAAGAAAAAGCATGTACTGTGTGCATAAAATTTGTAAAAGGATTACAGTTTAAATTAATTAATTTGCATGTGCTCTAAACAAAGAGAACATTAGCGATTTGCAGCCAAGCAATTCATAATTAACTTGCTTTTTTTTTTTTAATTTTTGTGTGCTCCTTTTCTTTCATTTAACTTAGTAATGAAATTTAATTTTAATTACTGATTTATTTTTTTGATAACTATAAGTGACTAATTACTTTTGTGCACGTTCGTAAATTGAAAGTATGGTATTGTGTTGAAACTAGTGTTGAAAAACCATTATAAAACTGAAATGCGTATATTCTTGATACAAAATACACTAACTTTGTTGATACTGCTGAGTTATATTTTGCATATTTTAATTAAATACATACACAGTAAAAATAATTTGGTCTTTTAAATAATTTTCAGTCGACAGGTTACATCTCTTTTCAAGAAACCATGTTTTTGAACATAGTTTTAAAACTATGTTTGTACTTATTTTGTTTGCAAATGAATACAGTTTTATAGTGCTAAATGTTTTTCCTGTTAGTCTGATAGAACTGTGTGATATTTTATCTTAAATTATAAGACAATTATTATTCTTTGTTGTGATTGAATAGTGCTGGATATTAATTTACTACCTGATCATTCTTTTAAGCAGCATATTGAACAGAAATTAATAAGGCAAAATGTATTTTTTTAAATAATCATTCTAGCTTTAAAATTGCATTAGTTATGATTTGCTTTCTTTCAGGCATAAAACCCCGGGATTTTTCACCCCTATTGGCATATTAAAACTTGGCATTTAAGCGCCGGGCAAGCACTGTCGATTTGATCAACACACGTCAGCAAGAGGCTTAAATATCAAGTTTCGTATTTAATAGACCTTTTTGACACAGGGACCCTAAAACAAGCATTTCTTGTGAATTTTCTGTATCAAAGTTTTGCTAATGCATACCTTCTCTACCTATACACTCGGTAGAAAAAAGGTTCATATGAATCTAAGTGAACAGCATAACTTAAAAGCAAAGAGACAAATCAATAAAACTTTTAGTATTTTCCAAAAATGTGACATGAAAATTATCACATTTTCCACATTCCAAACCATCATTTGCATGGAACATTTTTAGAAAATTTTGATTTTCTCCAAAATGGCTTTAATGATTTTGATTAAAGGATTAGATTACTTAAGATATTTTCATTACAAATGAAATGATACTTTGAATTTATGTTTATAATGCCACAGTTTCACATTTAATCAGATTAATCAATTGGTAATTACATTCTATAATTTGCTTTTTTTTCTTGTATGTTCATTTCTTTGTTTAAAAGAACAGTTTTGCTTTTATTACAAATGGCAGTACCTACACTCTTATTAATTTAATTTCTTCAGTTGCTTATATAGAAAAAAGAAAGAAAAATAAGATAGAGAAAGAGGGAAAAAGGAAGTAAGAAAGTAAAAGCTCTAATGTGTTTCATTCACATGATTTTCTTTACTTATTCTGCAACAAATTATTCTTAAAAAAGCCAATCCTTTTATCTACTCCATGCTAATCAAGGTAAACATTAACAGAAATAGTAATATTACTGATTTCCTTGTTGATACAAGAAATAAGAGGGAATACATTAGGTTAAAGTGAAAATCAAATCTTTAAAAGCTGGTTGCTAAGTGATAGCATTGAAATTCTGTTCTCTTTGCATTGGCAGCCGTAAAAAACCAAGGAAAAAGAAGAAGGAAAATATTGGAAAATTTAAACCAAAACTAGGAATATCTTTTAAATGGCTAACACCTTAAACCAAATGAATTATTTGACAAAAATTGTGTGTTTTAATAAAATATACATTTTCTGTGTGGTAACATTCTCTCTCTTGCAGTTTACAAGTTATGCAAAAATTATCCAGAATGAAGTGGGATTTAGATGCTATTCACAGCAAATTCAAGATATACATTTTATTTATTATGTAAATATCTTTAATACATGGTACTTAAATAAAATTGTTGTAGCAATTTTTGAGAAAATAAAAATGTTAGAAAAATACTCCACATAAAAATTAGTTTGGGGTGATGGGATCGTTCTTAAAAACTTTGTCTCATCCTTGGAAAATATTGATCATAAATACAAAGTTTGGTACTTAACCAACATTTTGCTTTTAAGTTGTCCTGTTCACAGAGTCAAACAAACACAGATCTTTTCCTAAAAAGGTATTTTTTAAATCCAAGGGACCTCAAAACATGCATTTCTCGTGAAATCATGACAAAATGTTGGGGTTGGAATACTACACATTCTCTACCATTGTACCTGGTAGAGAAAATAAAAAGTATATAATTGGTGCCTGAATTCTTCATGCTCAAGTATTTAGGCACCTTCATTTTCCATACAAAATATTAAAGAAAATATAAAGAACAAAACAGTTTTGCATAAATTTCTCACCAAAATAACCATTCTTATTCATTTTTGAATGTACAATTTATAACTAATAGAAAATTTGCTTATTGTATCTCAGAAATACATTCAAATGGCAAATTTTATGAAAAAAGTCCTAGCTTGAATATTCTGCTATAAAATTAAACGTACCCAAACACTTATCCATAACTGAGCTGAAAACAAATATATATCTTTCTCTACATGATACATAGGAAATACATGTTTCAAGATTTTCCTGAATCCATAAAAATCACTTTTAGAAAAAAAGAGTGAGTGAGTGAGTGAGTGCATGCATGCGTGTGTGTGTGTGCGTGTGGATGTGTGTGTGAGAGACACACAGGATGTGACAAAGATTTTTAAGAAACTCTCCCCATCCCCAAATCACAAATCCCCTTTAAATGGACCATTTTTCAAAAATATTTATTTTCTCAAGAATGGCTCTAATGATTTTGATTAAAATACCATATGTTTAAAATATTTTCATGACAAATAAAATGTACATCTTGAATTTTTTGGGAATAGCCTCTGAAAACCTCTTCATTCTGGATGAGTCTTTTACAACTTGTAAACCTTAAGAGATAGACAAAAACTTACTACATGAAAAATGTAGATCTGATTAAAATACACAATTTATGTCATAAACATACTTTTTTTTTTTTTTTTTTTGTAGAGTTTTCAAAATATTCCTTGTTTTTCATCACATCTCTTTTGTTTATTACCAGGAATTCAAATGAGAGCCAAAAATCAATTGTTTCACGCAGCGATAGCTTTTAAAAGATTTGACTCGCTTTAATATATTTCCTTCTTTCCCTTCTACTTATGAGGAACTAAGAGAAAAGACCATTTCTGATAATGTTTAACTCGATTAGCATGATGTAAATAAAAGAATAATCTTTAGTAAGGAAAGTACATTTGTGGAACAGCTAGAGTGTCAGTTAAATATCAGGTTTATAAGTCTGTTAAAAAGCACAGAAAACAATAACCATCATATATTATCTTGGTCCAGAGTTTCCGGTGTAGACCGCGTCTTAAGGCTAAAATCTGCCGACGTTTCGCCCATCTTGTGATAAGGCTTCCTCAGGGCTAACTGCGTCTGGTCCGGCTGGCGTACCTTCTTATATACTGTAGTTGGGACATGCCAAGTACCGCCCTCCTGTGTTGCCATTGGTTATCGTTTGGCCAATGGCTGGGGTCGCTGCTTTCTGTATTCCTATTGGCTCGCTGGCCGCAAGGTGGGATGCTTTTCTTAGCAGAGGTCTCCAGATGGTGTTCAAACTTTTTCCATTGTCTCTGTTAACTTTATGTTCTTCTTTAATTATTTCTATGCTTTCGCGTATAATGCGATGTTTGTAGTCTTCACATGGTACCAATAATTTCATGTTATCAAAATCAATGTGATGGCCAGTTTCAATAGCATGTTCGGAGAGAGCGGACTTTTCAGGCTGATTAAGTTTGAGGCTTCTGATGTGCTCTTTTCGACGTGTGATTGCCGATCTTCCGGTCTGACCTATATATGCTTTGCCGCAATCGCAGGTTATTTTATAAATTCCTGGCTTAAGTAGTGGGTTGGATTTGTCTTTTACTGGTCTGAGGGTGGATTGTAACTTCCGAACCGTGCTGTACAATCCACCCTCAGACCAGTAAAAGACAAATCCAACCCACTACTTAAGCCAGGAATTTATAAAATAACCTGCGATTGCGGCAAAGCATATATAGGTCAGACCGGAAGATCGGCAATCACACGTCGAAAAGAGCACATCAGAAGCCTCAAACTTAATCAGCCTGAAAAGTCCGCTCTCTCCGAACATGCTATTGAAACTGGCCATCACATTGATTTTGATAACATGAAATTATTGGTACCATGTGAAGACTACAAACATCGCATTATACGCGAAAGCATAGAAATAATTAAAGAAGAACATAAAGTTAACAGAGACAATGGAAAAAGTTTGAACACCATCCAGTCTAGTGTGATTGGCAGGCTGAGGGCAGCCCGAGGTGTTTTAGACGTGTCCCTGTTCTCAGAGAGAACTTAACCACGTTCTGACGGGATTGTGGGTTTTGTAGGATGGCGGGTGTGTATTGGGGTTGTGGAGTGACAGGAGGAGGCGAATATTGCTCCTCGACGGTTGCCTTGATGGTGCAACGGCCGTTGTGCACCGCTGGTGTGTTTTTATCAAAATGTTTCTTGAGGTTAAATTTTGAATCCAAGCAACTCTTGAAGGATAATAAGGAGCTTAGCCGTAGCAGCTGTTGGTGGTGCTCCTTCGTTACCGGGGATGCCCGCAAGCCATGCGGGGAAGCCGGTATCGCCTGAAGCGGCGGTTTGTTGGATCGTAATCCCCAAGAGACCTAACGAGGGCGCTCCGATGGAATGGTAACCCTTCGTTGAATTTTGTTGCCCGACGCCTAATCTCGTCCTCCAGGTATGGTAGACCAGAGGCTTCGTGCAGGAGTCCCGTTGGAAAGCCTCGAGGCACAGAATAGATAGCCCGGAGACACCTATTCTGTACCCGCTGAAGCAACAGCAGACTGGAGTCTGCCGCCATGCCCCAGATCTCACAGGCGTAGATTAATAAGGGGATAATAAGAGCCCTCAAAAGGCGCAACTTAAGGGGAACGGTCATCGAGGACCTCAGCATCGGGTACAGCGAGGCCGCAGCCCCATTGCCCCGGCACCACAGCCCCCGGACATGCTCCCTAAAAGTGACGCCCTTGTCGAGCTTCACCCCCAAGTAGGTGATGGTGTTGGTCCATTGTATCCTTCGTCTGAGGTACGTGAATGTGGGGAAGTTTGCGGGAAAGCGGCGCTTGGTGAAAAGAATAGCGTGGCTTTTCTCCGGATTTATGGACAATCGCCAACGCTCGCACCACTCTTGGATGAGGCAGAGGTGTCTCTGGATAGGGTTGAAGGCTCTGCGTGGGTGTTTATTTGTACAGTATAACAGCACGTCATCAGCATACTGAGCTATGTTGACTTGCTGCACTGTTGGTAGGTCGGCCATGTAGACGCTAAAGAGCGTAGGGGAAAGTACAGAGCCTTCGGGGACTCCGCCTCTTACTGGCCTAGGTGTTGATTTGTGTCCCGCAACTGAAACTACAAAAAATCTGTGTTTGAGATATGAGTGTAGTAGGTGTATGATGTGTGTCGGGAGCTCCAGTCGGATGAATTTGAGGAGCAGACCCGCGTGCCAGGTCGTAGAGAAGGCTTTCTCCACGTCCAGCGACACTGCCGCAGTGTAGGCTCTGTCCTGGAAGCCCAGGGCAGCGGCCTCCACCACTCTCAGTAGTTGCTGGGGTGTAGAATGCCCAGGGCGAAAACCAAATTGGTGATCTGGGATGGCATGAATGTCGCCCAAGAGAGGGGACAAGCGGGCTAGTATTAGCCTCTCGAAAACCTTCGAGAGAACTGACAGGAGACTGATGGATCGGTAATTGGGTGGGTGTAACGGGTCTTTCCCCGGCTTCAAAATGCATATCACCCGGGCCTCCCTCCACTCGCGTGGAAAGTGGCACAAGGTGAGGCACATGTTGAAAACCTTGGTTAGAAAGAGTACCGCCTTGATGGGAAGGCATCGGAGCATGGCGGGGGTTAGTCCGTCAGGACCCGCTGCCTTTTTGGGGTTGAGGCGCCGGAGTGCGCCCTGGAGTTCACTGGGTCGGATGACGGGAAGCCGGTCCGCCTCGTCGGGGGGGCGCCGAAGGTATCGACGCACCTCCCGCCGAGCACGGTCCGAGAAGTCTTCGTCCTGGGGGTTTGAACACCATCTGGAGACCTCTGCTAAGAAAAGCATCCCACCTTGCGGCCAGCGAGCCAATAGGAATACAGAAAGCAGCGACCCCAGCCATTGGCCAAACGATAACCAATGGCAACACAGGAGGGCGGTACTTGGCATGTCCCAACTACAGTATATAAGAAGGTACGCCAGCCGGACCAGACGCAGTTAGCCCTGAGGAAGCCTTATCACAAGATGGGCGAAACGTCGGCAGATTTTAGCCTTAAGACGCGGTCTACACCGGAAACTCTGGACCAAGATAATTTTAATATTGGCCGTGGAAGTTTACGAAAACATATAACCATCATATACATTTCAGGTTAGATCATGATGTCTGTTCCAAAACCAAGCAACTCACAAATGTCCTTCCATTTCCTTCTAGGATACAATATTTCTTCTTCCTTGGGGTTTATATTCACGAAGTTCTTTAGGAATGTGAACATTCTCAATTTGTATCAGATGACCATACCATTTATTTCTGAATATGTCTATCTTCTCTATTATTCATTACATGCAAATGAAACGCACACCAAAATATTATATGCTATCTAATTTTCCTTGATCTCAATATCTTTATCCAACAAGATTCAATTTTTTTACTCCCTAAAAAAAATTTAAGTTTTTTAATTTTCTAAAAAAATGGTTCTAACGAGTAGATTAAAATACTGTATGTTAACTAAATTAGGATGAAAAATAAAATTGTTTATCTTAAATTTTCTGGAATTTCCTTGAAGTAATCCTTAATTGGAAGGAATTTCATATAGTTATGTATTAATAAGCCATGAGAATTAGACAGAAACATACTATCCAATTTACACAGTAAATCTTTAAAATTTACAACTTATCCCAATTTTTGTTGTGGTAGTAGCCATTTAATTTCTTTGTTTTAATGGTTTAAAAGGTTCAACAGTTTGTCTTTTTTCCTCTCTCTTTTCAAAGTACTGTACAATTCAGCTGTTCAAGTAATGTTATTGAAACAGCAAGCAATTTAAAGGCCAGCATACAGCAGCTCGCTCTTAACATATAAATAGTGATTTAGTCTCCTTTATCTCTCTAACCCGGCGGAGGACGATGGATTTTTTCGGGTGTAAAAATCCTTAGCATGGCTTCCTTCGGAAGGGAAGTAAAGCCGTGGGTCCCATGTCGTATATTTACGGCACATAAAAGAACCTCAAGCCTGATAGAGAGGCCTCTAAGCAAAATTAAGCGGTCTTTCATGCCCAGTAGAGAATGGGATACTGTGGACCACAGCAGTTAAAGAGCGTCCATAAATAAAATGCTATCTTTTTTTATCTCTCTGGTACAAACAATGAAATATGAATGAAACTATTTCTCTAAAGATGTTGATCAACATTAACAAGGATAGAAAAAAAATCTGATGTATTTCATTCACATGACTTTCTCTACATCTCTACAACAAATTATTGTTAAAAAGCTTAAGCTTCTATTTACTTTATGCTAATTGAGATAAAATTAGCAAAAGTACCTTGCTTACTTGTAAGTAGAAGCAAAATAAGAGAGTACTATAGGTTAAAGTGATAGTCAAAAGATGGTTGCTTTGTGACTGAAGTTCCTTTATTTGTATGGACACGAGTTGACAAATTCCTGTATGAGAAAAGTATAAGTTTTTCAAAGCTGAAACTAAAAACAAGTCATATCTCAAAAACGATCAACTTTACAAAAAAATGCATAACATAAATTGTGTGTTTTAGTGTGCTCTACATTTTCTGTATGGTATGTTTTTGTTCATCTCTTACAGTTTAGCAGTTATACAAAATTGCATAAAATTCATCCAGAATAAAATAATCTTCAAAGGCTATTCCCGGAAAATTCAAGATATACATTTTATTTGTTGCGTAAACATCTTTAATACATAACATTTTAATCAAAATCATAAGCCATTTTTGAGAAAATCAATATTTTCGATAAAAGTTCCTTGTAAAAAGAAGCTGGGGTTGGAGGGATTTTCTTGAAAATGTTCGTGTCTCATCCTTGGAAAATACCAAACCTAAATACCAAGCTTGGTTTTTAACGGTCTTTTTGGTTTTGAGCTATGCTGCCCATAGGCACACACACATGGACATGTTTCTAAAAATGCTTATTTTGGATTCAGGGGGTCTCAAAACATGTATTTCTGGTGAAATCTCAGTATCAAATTTTTGGGTGCATTACAATATCTTCTCTTTACACTATGTACATAGCACGTGTAGAGAAAGTAATAAGTTTATATGGGAATAGTATGACTAGATAAAGTTATGTGAATGTAACTAATATTTTTTTGAGTTATGCTAGCTAATTTATTCTAAAAATGCTTTTCTTGAATTGAGCAAAGCTAAAAACAAGTACTTCCAAAGAAATCTTGAATTTTTGGGGTAGAATGCAATAATTCCTCTTCTTACCATAAGTAAGGTGCAGAAAATAAGAAGCTTGCTGCACTAAATGCCTATAAGATCATTTTATAAATTCCACACAGAAAAATGATCAATTTCTGCAATCTGAAAATAAATAAATAAACAAATAAAACAGGTAACATGAATTGATGCAGTGTTTAGAAAACTGCCAGAACACGTAAATTATAATACAGTGTGTTTTTTCTGCATATTAAAATGAGGGTTTTCTCTGTTAATTGGGCTGCTAGAATTTTTTGAAGTAGAGATGAACACTTTCTGGAATCATTGTGTGAAGTAGCCATATTCAGGCAGTGCTAAAGAGAGCAACTTTTTCTTTGATGTTGGATTTGTGTTATAGTGGTCTTTGTTTTGGTACAGTTAGCATCAACTCCACATAGGAATCACATATATAACACCAATCAATACTGGATCTCACAATATTTACAACACAGGATTGCTGTAGAGAACTACTCTAGGCAGGAAATGCACTGGAGTCTAATGACCCATGACATATTTGTTCAAAATGCATAATGAATTAAAAATAGTGGCACTTGGTATGTATTAAACATTTAATAGAATTCAGAAGGAAAATTCCACAGCCACAGCACATGATTATGTCAGTGTCACTGCAGACAAGCTAATTATAAGATTTTGTTTTATATACCTACTAAGCATTTTGATGTTATGAGAGCAAAGATTTTAATTAATAATGACTGTCTGAAGGATGCAATTCAAGCAGAAAAAATGGTATACTTTAAGTTATGGTTGAGTGCTCATATCTCTAAAAAAAATTCTTATGATTTCTTACTTTTAAATTTCTTTTTTTTTTTTTTTTTTTTAATATCTTTGTATCCTGCATGAAGTTCAACGTAGGTTGTATAAGGAAACTTAACAGGAATGTTATCCAGCAGGGTATGTTAAAGATGAAGTGAAATAAGTATATGAATCCCCAACCATGCATATCTGCCTGACATTAAATATTGTTTTATGTGGGTTTTAGTGCTTCAATATGTTTTTAAATGCTAAAAGCACATATGCACACACAAACAGATCTTCTTCTAAAAATACATTTTTAGAATAAGGGGACCTCAAAACGATAAAATCTTGACAGTGAATTTTGGTAGTGGAGTTAGCACAGAAAGTTATGTAGAAGCTGTATGAAAACACATTTTAGTGGATAGAGAAAGTAGTAAGAATGTAACACAAGTTTTTTTTTTTCCCTCTCCTAATTTTGCTCTCCAGATTCTATTTTTGTTTTTTCAATATCTTTTTGTATACCTTCACAGAAAGCACATTGCATTCTTCCTCTTTTTTTACGTCCAGTATAGAATGGGATGCTGAGAACCACAGAAGTTAAAGGGTGTCTATAAATAAAATGCCATTTCCATTTCTGTTTTTAAACATCAAATAAAGAACATTGCAAGATAGCAAAGATAGGTAACAAAATTAAAAGGAGGTATTAATAAATGGGCTTATTTGGATAATGAAGAATTAATAAGTAAGAAAACTGACGTGCAATCAGCCTATAGAAAACACTCAAAAGGCGATATAGTAATTGCAATAAGTAAAATTAAAGGGAACTAAAATGTATGTATGCATTGTAAAACTACAATAATACATAACTGTAATCAGCAATAACCATCCGCTGTTAACCAAACCTTTTGGGAAAGCACTTGTTTTTGCTACACTGACCATTTCTTCTATTTTTATTTTTAATTTCATCACATATGTAGTGGGTAGAAAAGGCATTGAATTTCACCTAAAAGTTTGTTACCAAAATTTCATCAGAAACACAAGCTTTGAGAACCCCTTAATTAAAAAATAAAATAATTTTTAGGAAAGTTCTGTGGAATGTCTGTGGACAGCATACTCAAAAACAATATTTAGTATCTTCCATAGATCAGCATAAAGATTTTAAAGACCCCCCCCCACTTCTAACTACTTTTACATGGAATATTTTTTGAAAATTCTGATTTTTTCAATATTGACTAAGAATTTATTAAAATTCCACATATTTAGCATAACTTCATAAACAATGAAATGTAAATCGGGAAATTTATGGAAATACCTTCTGAAGTTCATTTTGGATGTCTTTTGCATTCTGGTAAACCATAAGGGATAAACAAAATCTTATTGCACAAAAAATGTTGACCCTGTTAAAACACACAATTTATTTCACAAATACATTTTTGTGAAGTAACCATTTCTGAGATATTCTTTGATATTGATTTACATTTTTCAATATCCATTAAGTATTTGCAACAACAGCAAGGAGGAAAAAAAAAAAAAAAAAAAAAAACCACTCTGCTTATGTTTTCTGTTGCTCAGTGGCATGTTTACTACATAAAGTGTTTCTTTATGTGTTGTGGCTATTACAGATTTAATTTGAATTGTGTCCTTTTATTAAATCTTAAACTCTGTTTTTGTTTTATATGATTTATTTAGAATGGGATTATAGTACTGGATTTACTTTCTAAATTAAACATGACACAGATCTTTTTGCTTTGGATAATAGATAATCCATGCAGACTACTTTGAGTATGTAGATTATGCAACATAAATGGCCAGTAAGGGTGAATGGTTTGAATCTTTCTTTTGTTTTTGGGGTTTCATTTAGAGAGCATCTATAACTTCTATGTGATATTGAGAGTTTTGACTTACTGGTGCTTTCCTCTCTGAACTGTGGGTTTCCTTAATGTTGCTTTTATTAACCTTTGTACCGAATACATTCACTCATTCATATTGTCAAACTATAAGGAGAAGAAGAGGGAACTTCTGGTAAATTAAAATGCCCCCCCCCAGCCAGAAACTTATTAAGATCTTTTAATTTTCATGCAAAGAGAAATAAGCAGCTTAAAACTGTAACTGTAACGAATAACTCAAAATATCTTGAAAATGGTCAACTTTACATTTTTTCTGTAGTAAGTTTTTGTCTCTCTTACAGTTTACAAATTATACAAAAGTTATACAAAAGTCATCCAGAATGAAAAGGTCTATGAAGACTATTCCCAGAAATTTAAAGATATACATTTCATTTGTTATGAACATATCTTAAAAAGATAACATTTTGATCAAAATTATTAGAGTTGTTTTTGAGAAAACCAAAATTTTTAAAAATATTCTATGTAAAGGGTAGTTGGGTATGGGGGATTTTCTTGAAAATCTTTATATCACATCCTTGGAAGACACCAAACTAAATACAAAGTTTAGTATTTAACAGACTTTTTGTTTTGAGCTATGCTACCCATAGACAGGCACATACATGGACAAGTTTTAGAAAGGCTTTTTTTTTTTGGGTCTCAAAACAGTATTTCTGTTGAAATCCTGGTATCAACATTTTGGGTGGGATACAACACCTTCTCTATTTATATATATATGTAACAAAAAGGCATATCAAAACTTTGGGGCAACATTTCTTACATACAGATGAACTTATGTTGCTTGAGCATGGATCCAAATGATCCTTATTTTCTGTTTAGAGCCCTTTGTTTACAACTCTGCTGACCAGTATGATATGTAGGCTACAGTGCCAGCATAACCTGGCAACAGAACATTTTATTAGAATGCACAGTAAGTAAACATTTGCTTTTACCTCTGGTTAGATAGGATGGAGATTTGTAACTGTTCTTAATTCAAAGGTTCACTGTTGTTTTAATGATTTGGTGTGTATCACATAATTCATCTGTTGATACTCACTTGATTGTTTGACTTATCACTAGCATGAAGTGTACGTTTTGTGTGTTTTAGGAACAGTAAAATGATGTACTCGATGACAGAGTTGACCCACATACATTTGATGTACATATTAAAGACAGCAAGAGCTAACTATGCACTTGACAGCCACTTGATTCACTTACCTGTGAAGGAGGCTTGCCCTACCTCGTCCAACTGTATCATAAACACATCTCACAATGACAGACATGTCACCCTTGTTGCCATATGTTCACAATATTCCTCGATTTGAGCTGGACTTCTGTTTGTAACATAACTGCTTGCAACAGTATTGCTTTATATGAATCATTTTAAACAATTTACCATTACATGCTTCAAGATGTCAGATCTTAGCTTGGGAGTGCAGACATTGGGCATGGGAGTGCAGACATTGGGCATGGATGGCAGCAAGTGACAAATGTGGCAACAGTATGAGAGAGTGGCCACAAATCATAATTTTTAATTAAACTACTTAAGTAAACCTATAACCAAATTAATATAAAATCCCTTTTTAAAATTAATAAATTTAAAGGCAATTAATGCAGGGCTAATTAATTCTACTGGACTGTAACAGCAAGTTATACTTAAAGTATGTATGAAGAGACTTTCCAAGCCAATGGTTTCCAGATAAGGTTTCATCAATTGCTCATTTTCTTTAGGAAAATGGAACCTTCAAGTCTGCTACTCATAATGGGGGGAAGACGCACAAGGAGAACATCACAATTGGAAGAAGCAATTCTCAATGCTGTCGAAAATCAGCATTTGACAATTAGTTGCAACATGTAATGTTGACCACATAATATGGAGAGTGTTGTGCAAGAAACTTTTTTTTAATAGT
The DNA here is from genome assembly GCA_030762935.1 of Hymenopus coronatus. Taxonomy (NCBI): domain Eukaryota; kingdom Metazoa; phylum Arthropoda; class Insecta; order Mantodea; family Hymenopodidae; genus Hymenopus; species Hymenopus coronatus. The sequence goes on along the minus strand of CM060897.1, from coordinate 125,192,585 downwards.
GTTTAACACCCGCTTTTACTACAAATGGCACCACAGTGGTGATACATGGAATGAAAATGGAGCACCAGCGGAATGTGATGGTGGGGGAAACTGGAGAAAATGAACCCCAACACCTTTTTGTCCACCACAAATCCCACATGCTTGGGGTTGAACCTGGGCAGCCTAGATGAGAGGCGAGTGATCTAACCACTCGACCACAGTGCGGCCTATGTAGCAAGAACCTGCTGTACCCCTACCATTTACAACATGTGAGGTATTATCAGCAGCTGATTATTCCACACTAGTGCTCTGCAGATGGTGTCTCAGCCTAGGCTAATCTTGACCTTTGTGCAGATGTGTTGTTTACCAATGAGGCACTGTTTTGAGTTGCAAAATATTACAACCAATAAATGTGAGCTGATGTACCATATTTATCCAAATACAAGAGGTTTTTTCAAAAAAAAAAATGTTGAGAATTGGGGGTCTGATATTTAAAAAATATGTTTTTGAATAGGATGCAGGAAAAAGTAAGTTTCAAACTTTGCAGTTACAACAGTAGCGAAGCCTTGAGGGGAGTTTAAAAATTACTTCAAAGGTTGTGACATAGCAGCAGTTTTGTGTGTTTCATTTTGCACTTAAAAGTTAGCTATTAACAGGTCTATATGCACTCTCATTGGAAAAAAGATTTCTCTCTGAGTCTAAAATAAAAAGAGGATTTCCTTTCGTATTGATGGTTGCAGCTGATTTTATATTGGGACCAAAAGTCAAACAGAAAGAGAGAGGTTTAACAGCACATTTCCCTCTTCCCTTATACCACCAGTACATTTCCATTCTTCCCCCACCCCCTCCCACTAAGTGAAGTTAGGTGCAAATTCAAATTAAGTAAAATAAATAAATAAATAAAAAAAATCAGTTTTAGTATCTCTTAGTTAATCAGCTTGAGTGTCTCTTAGTTTGTTCAAAATATGTGTGCAAAACTTTAAATTTCATTTAAAAATTAAGTTCTCAAATAGGGGTTACCTTATATTCAAGTAAATATGGTAAATCCTGTGCAATAGTTCTTACGAATCAACAGTGATTTTCTGCTAACGTTCGGAACAGCTTGATAACTGGTGGGACTGAATGTACAGCCACATCGTCTCAATGGACAAAGAATATTTAGACACCACTTACCTGTTCTGTAATGTAAAATGTGCCATCATGAATACAATAGGACATGTACTTCAAGCACATTAGAGCTCTTGCTCATTTCAGCCTCTTTGTTTGTTGGTTTCTCAAGAGATGGCTCCATGATGGTTCAATAGGAAGAGATGGACCAATTCCTTGAATTTGTTCATCTGACATGAATCCATGAGATTTTTATTTGTAGAGGTATTTAAATACTCTTGTGTATGCAACAGCAGTGCAAGATGTATATAGCTTTTGTGCTTGATTTCTCAAGGTTGCCAGATAATGAGATACTCCCAGGATACATCAGAACATTAGGGTATCCATACAACAGCAAGGCTGACTGATGTATCTAAGCAAACGAAGGCCTTAGCTGTGCTAACAAAGGCGGTTTTGAACATTAATTTTGATTTTCTGTTACTCACAGTTCTGTTTCTGAAAATTACAAGTTCATATGATATTCTGTTTTCCAGGTCTGATTTTGATATTCTTCTAAAGTGGTGCAGATGCAGAAAAAGGGTCTAACAAGGTAACAAACATTTTAGGCCATGTTTATATAACATTATTCCTCTCTCTATATGCAAGAAATGTTTCCTCAATAGATAACCCCCTATAATTATTGGTGGCTTTTTTACTGAAATACTCCTATTTAACTCTTTAAACTTTTAGTGTAAGTTTTTCACATGCACATTCACTCTCACATTCATACTGCCAGACTCTATGGAGGGTAAAGAATAATCCTAGTTAATGAAAGATTTTCAATCCCTCTCCACCAGCCGAGAATCAAGCTGAGACCCACAATTGAGAAGTTAGCTTGCTGAACATATCTTGTTGTATCCTGCATAAGTAAATATTCATTCTCTTTGTTTCCTTTCACAATACTGGGATAGAGTTTGTCATAAAACATATATAAACTTCCTGTATTTTATTTCAAAATAAACTCTAGCTATATATATTTCTCGTTTTTAGCACATTCAATATTAAACTTGTTTTTCATGTCTTTATGTGTGTGTCAAGACTGGTATCTAAATGTTAATGTTTGAAGGTTCACAATAATCAGATTTTTTTCAGGATGACATAACCCATCTATGATGGTTTAAAGAAAGTAAACTTGCTGCTCATTAATTCTCTTATATATAAATAAACTCACAAATGCTCAAGTTGTCTTTATAGAAAAAATTTGTTTTTCTAGGATAAAATTGCAAATGCATAAAAGGAGCAAATCACTCACTATTTAACTATGTCATTGCAAAGTACCATTTGAAAATAATAATTTAATAAAGGATTACAGCACAATTATTCATCAATATACATGTCTATCATGCTGATATCGTAAGATATTTATAAGAATTAATCACAAGTATTAGATCAGACAAAAATTAATATGCTTCAAGTTCTCTATTCATCGTTGCAGCTTCAATTTTTGCATGTTTCCTGGTTTTATATGCACAATTGGAATTTTTCATTACACTATCTTCCTTAATTAACCATAACTACTTGTAAAATATATGTTTTGGATATCATGGGATTTTCAACCTGGATTTGCTGCCATGCTTCTTCCTGTGACTGATCGACTGGCACTTTTTGGTTAGACATACTGTACGATGAGATTTTTTCACATGAGACTTCAGTTTAATGAGTTTTTCTGAAAAAAAACAAAACAATTTTTCCCAAATGGTGAGTTCTAATGGTTTTATAAGGGCCTTTAACCATTTTGGCTTCTCTTTCAACTGATGATTTGCGGACCAAAGCTGCTCTGCAACACCTGATTTCTTTTTGTTTATATTTCATGTTTCTCATGTGTTGTTTAAACCACATGTGTTAGCTTCTCTTTGTCTTCTCAATGTATGCTTACTGTAAATCTTCACAACCCATTTCGTTAATCCTGGGAATTATTTCCATTGAAATTTTTAATTCCCATGTGAAAAATATCTCATCATACAGTATATCTAACCAAAAAGTGCCATCCATTTGTTACAGGAAGAAACATGGCAATGAATCCAAATTGAAGATGGAGACAATGGTAAGCAACTATTCTTACAAAAGCTTATTCTTCTAATTTATGCAGAGATAAAACATTAGCAGTAATAGTCTTATTAAGGTTATTACTTAGTTCCTTATTTACAAAAGGGAAATAAGGGAATACACTAGGCTAGAGCAGCAGTATCTTTTAAAAATTGGTTGTTAAATAAATAATAAATAAAAATATTTTATTGTCATTAAACTTAACAAAGCAATAGACAACGACAACAAATTGTACAGTTTGTATGCAATGGGATATTTCAGCTTGTCTAGATATGTCATAAACAATAATAATAAATTAATATGATACATCTCACATACAATGTGGATATCAAGGTGATAAGTTAAATACAATTACATAGTTGTAGATAAAAATGATACACTTCACATAATGCAAAACAATTGAAATTCAGTTTTCTTTGCATGACCAGAAGTAAAATAAAAGATATATGAAATGAAAGATGAGTTCCCATAATTTTGAGAATAACTTATACAGTTTTAAGATTGGGACTAATAACAAGGAATATCTAAAAAAAAATTAACTCTACAAAATATGTATATGAATTAAATTGTGTTTTTTAACAAGATCAATATTTTTTAAGCAGTTAAGTTTTTGTCTATCTTTTATGGTGTACCAGTTATACAAAAGTCATCCAGAATGAAGAGGTCTTCTGAGGCTTTACCCAGTACATTGAAGATAAACATTTTGTTTTTCATGTAAATATCTTTAATATACAGCATTTTAATCAAAATTGTTAAGAGCCATTTTTGAGAAAATGAAAATTTTCAAAACTTATTCCATGTCAAAGGATATTTGGGATGGAGTGGAGGGATTTTCCCGAAAATCTTTGCATCATGTTTTTAAAGATGACAAACTTAAATAACAAGTTTGGTGTTTAACAGATTTTTTGGTTTTGAACTATCTTGACACGCACGCATGCGCCCATTGTGCTTTGGGAAAGTAAAATTTTGTTTGTGCATATAAACGTCAAATAACTACACTGTGTTTCCCAAATAAAATGGATATTTTCACTACCTCAAAAAAGTTTCATTTCCTAGAGTCTCCAAAACAAAGAGCTAACAACAATTACTGAGAAACATACTAACAATCTTTCTATTCTTGGTCCATGAGCAGTTCAGAAATGTGCACTGCAGTTTACCAACTGAAAGATAAGAGCTTTTCACTGGGACTACCAATGGGTTTTAACAAATGTATTTCTAACAGCATTATATTATATAAGTCCTATTAAACTGGCCATAATTCACATCAAATCTGGTAATTTTGAGCTTGTAACATATGTATACCAACTGTTTATTTCCTTACTTTTTTACTTTCTCTATACTCATTATGTACATAGTGTATAGAGAAGGTATTGCACTCCACCAAAAATTTGATAACGAGATTACACCGGAAATATATGTTTTAGGGTCCCCTGTATCCAAAAAAAGTATTTCCAGAAAAAGATACGTGTGTGTGTGTCCGTGTGTCTCTGAACATAACTCAAAAACGGAAAGTCCGTAAAATACCAAACTTGGTATTTAAGTTTAGTATCTTCCAGGGATGCGACACAAAGGTTTTGAGAAAAATCCCCCCACCCAAAACTACCCTTTACATGAAACTTTTTTCGAAAATTTCGATTTTCTCAAAAATGGCTCTAACGATTTTGATTAAAATATTGTATATGAAAGCTATTTACCTGACAAATAAAATGTATATTTTGAATTTTCTGGGAATAGCCTCTGAAGACTACTTTATTCTGGATGAATTTTTCATAACTACTAAACCGTAAGAGATGGACAAAAAATTAACCCACAAAAAACGTAGAGCACGTTAAAACACACAATTTATGTTATATACATTTTTTTCGTGGAGTTTATTGTTTTTGAGATATTCCTTTTTCTTGGTTTCATATTTGAAAAACTTATACTTTTCTCATACAGGAATTTGTCAACTCCTGTTAATACAAACAAAGGAACATTAGTCACATAGCAACCAGCTTTTGGATTTCACTTTAACCTATGGTACTCCCTTATTTCGCTTCTACTTACAATAAAGCAAGAAATAAGACTATTTCTGCTAATTTTTCTCGATTAGCATGAAATAAATAAAAGATAAGCTTATTAACAATAATAATTTATAGAGAAAGTCATGTGAATGGAACACATCAGATTTTTGCATATTAAATACCTCATCAGCACTCTTATAATTAGTTTATTACAGTCTTAGATGATAAAATTCTAGTTATTTCTATGAAAATAGTCATAGTATACTTTAAAACACGTTTTTTATTATGTAAAGAGTTTAAAATAAAAAACAACAAGGAACACCAGTGTTCATTGACTATATAAATAAGTTATGTCGTATGAAGCATAGGATACACAAATGGAACAATTCTCTTCTGCATAATGAATTGTTTCAATAAGGGTAACCTATTACTTAAGATTAATGAAACAGAAGTACTTAAAACTGTGTAGCTTCATCACTAAAGCTATCAAGTTGGCGAGTTTTAAAAACATATCAATTTGACTTACATTCTTTTAAAACAGGACATGTTTCAAGGAACGTGGCTTCCTCATTGTCAGCTGATGCTCACTTGCTCCCCTCAGATGACCACCTCCCTCTCAAAGTTATTGGTTGCCTTTGTTTATAGCATCATATATTGTTAGTATGCTTTAGTTCATAACTTGTTTTTTCTATTCTTAATAATGTATTTGTTTTCTCCATAACTCTTTACCAGTTTTAAAAGTTGTACTTTTCTGCAGATACACGGTGTAAATGAATAACACTGCAGGAATTTTATTGGTAATAGACGGTTTATAGACAGTCACTTTGATACAGTAAACCTCTGGTCTATGAATACAAATTACAGAGTTTTACCTTAAAATTGCTAGGTCGTACACACAGCACTGATCACGTCCACTTCAACTATAAGGTATGTTTAGTCCAGTCTATGTAATACATTTTCTTCAAACTCTGGAGTGCAATGGGTATGTCTTACACTGCAATTTGTTTTATTTGGCACCACAGAACCACGTTCAGTCCAAGTGGCTGCCATCCATTAGGTTACCTTTCGTTATAAATCCATGTAGAACAACATCCTGCTTTGCCATACAAATGGTGCATATTAGCAAGTTCAGTAAAGGTGTAATTTTACTACACGTACCCCGAGTACCTATTTAACTGTTTCAACATAGTATTGTTATATTCGGAAGACAAATAGGAAATGAGATGTGGGAGACTTGATTATGGAACGCTTAAATTAGAAACAATTATTGTATGGTGGTGTTAGTGTCTGCCAGGGGTGTCAACTATTAGTAGCATTAGGCATTCATCATGCTACCAGTTAGGTTCTCAGTACCTCTTTTCGGGAGTCATAGTACTTTGTGCTATTCCTTATCACCAACTGACAACTTCTGGGCAATGTCAATGCACAACACTCCAGCCTTAGCCAGATGTGAGAGAAAGCAATACTCTGTGCATTGTAAATTATGGTGGTAGTTTGCCATTTTAAAGCATAAGCATAATATTGCTCAAAGATAGAAAAGAAAGAAAGAAAAAAAAAGACCATATCCAGGTTTGAATTCCTCAAATTTATTCAGGTTCATAGTCAATCCACTTAACTGTGTGGCCAAAGTACAACTATCAGAATTTCCTTACGTTTCTTTAGCCACTTGCCACCTGTTGTCCATTGCAGTGGTGTGCAGCCCCATATGTAATTTAACTTTTTTTGGTAATGTCAAAATTTAGAATGCTTTTTCAAAGAGATGAAATATAGGCTTTAATAAACACTAGCTCTATTTCAAATGCAGACTATTTACATATTTCTTTCTTTTGATTATGATTTAATGATCCTGATCTCTAATTACTTTGAATATGAATAACTTGGTAACTTGACCTGTAGACCATTGGTTTCTTACCTCAAATTGACCAACTAGGAATCATCTACTGTCAGTAAAATGTGTGCAGTGTTATTCATTTACACCATGTGCGCATGTGCATGCATGTAAAACAAAAAGAAATTTGGAAACAAGAAAGAAAGAGCATAGGAGATGTATAATAAATAAACAATTAAATAAATTGGCTATAACGTATCATTTCTGATCACATAATCAGTATATTCAAAACTTTTAAACTGGTAAAGAATTATTACGAAGAACAGCATGGGAAAACATGTACATTATTAGGGAAAAAAAAAGAGTTATGAACTTTGCATACCAACAGTTGACGTCATATGACTCAACAAAGGCAACCAATAACAGGAGCAGAGGGGAAACCGTACCCGAGGGAAGCAGGTGAGCATTAGCTGATATTGAGGAAGCCATGTTCCTTGAAATATGTCATGTTTTAAAAGAATATAATTCAAACTTATGTGTTTTTAAAGTTTACCAGCTTTATGTTTTAAACTACCAAATATTTTATGCCAAGGAGAACAGATGAGAATTACATTCACACCATGGAGAGTTATGAATTTCTATAAATCACAAGGATTTAATTTTTGAAGAGTCAAGGCAAATACAATGACATTTGTGCACTTGCATGAGATGTAGGATAGCATGGACAAAATAATTTAAAATATCTGAGGTGTTCCATCCATATGACTTTCTCTACCTATTCTACAACAAATTATTCTTACAAAAGCTCAATTTACTATCTACTTCATATTAATCAAGATACACATTAGGAGAAATGCTTTTATTGCCTGGTTCCTTCTAAAAAGAAGGAAAATAAGGGAATACATAGGCTAAATTTATAGTCAAATCTTTTAAAAGCTAGTTGCTATGTGATGACTTTGAAATTTGGTTCTCTTTTGCTTGGCTAGGAGTAAAAAAAAAAAAAAAAAAAAAAAAATAATGATGGCTTTTATTTGAGAAAAGTATAAATGCTGGAAAAGTTATACTAATAACCAGAAAATATCTAAAAATAAGCTGTGTGGTTTAATGAGATCTAATATTTTGTGTAGTAAGATTTTGTCTGTATCTTACAGTTTACCAGTTATGCAAAAGTCATCTAGAATGAAGAGGACCTCTGAGCCACTTCTCATTAAAACGAAGATGTACATTTCATTTACCATAAAAATATCTTAAACATATGATATTTTAATGAAAATCATAAGAGAAAAAAATTTCCAAACATTTTCTATGTAAATAATAGTTTGGGGTGGGTTTTTTTCATGTTGCATCTTGGAAGATGTTGGACTTGATTATCAATTTTGATATTTAAAAGACTTTTCGTTTTTAGCTTTGCTGTTCTTGTTATGTTCAAACACAGACCTTTTTCTAAAAATTTTTTTCTTATTCAGGGGATATTAAAAGCATATACTTATTTGATATCTTGATGTTGAATTTTTGGGTAGAATACAATATCTTCTAAAATCACTATTACATTTTACTGGTAGAGAAAGTAGTAACATTTATATTGGAAATGAACCCCAGACATTCAGGTTTTTAGGTGCACGAGAGCAGATACCATTGATCTTAACCATTCAGTTACCTAGCAGTTGAAGGTTAGTCTCATAGTACAGCAACAACTTTGTTCGATTGAAGTTAAAACATCATATACACTTTGTTTTAATTGTATTCCTCTAAATTAATAGCCAGTAGTTCAGCTGCAAATCAATTTAAGCACTTGTGCAATATTTCAGGTATATTAGGATATAAACAGTGAAATAGAGGCATGGAAATCTTAGAAGAGGGGAATCTGCTTCATTGGCTTCCACCAGGATTGGTTTAAACTGCATATCTACCACAGAAGCCTGAGTGAAGAATACCCATCTACAAAAGGTATGTACTTACTTCCTTGAAAGATAGTACATTCACTTATGAAAATACCTTTTTGCTAAAGCATATCCAAAATGGTGTAGTACAGCTACCTTTGTTTTTCTTTGATCTCTATCTGCTAGGCTGTCAATTAAGTGCTGCTTGATTTTTTGCTTAGCTAATATAGAAGATAATCTTCAAACTGTGAATATGCAAAAGCTGTAGTACATATGCTCAATCCAACTTTCAAATAAAAACCTGTTGCATTTATCTGTTTACCATAATACAGACCATAAGAGCAGTTGGCCATCTTTAGAGCCCCAACACATATAAACTCAGGAGAAAAGTGTGCATTGGTGACCATCACATTTTCTTTATTCTTTAATGAGTATCTAACACACTAAGGGCCGGTTTCTGGAATGTCAGAGTCTTTGCGATTCATTATAAAGCATATATCTGTTTCTGGAAGGTAGGATAGTAGTTATCAATCTAATAAGTTATCATTAACTTATCCCCATAAAATGGACGGCTTTAGCTAATATGGCAGAGAGAGCATACATTTGAGTTCCATTTATTTTGATTTTTAACTGGATTTAATATTTGCAAGGCTCCTTATAATATAGCAAGGCATTTACATATAATCTGCAGGTTAGTATATATTTATATATATATCCACTTTTCAGTATTTTACTTCATGTAAAACATCATTTACACAATGCAAAGACATTTATTTTGTGCTAGAAATAACCTATTTGAAATGTAGGATGAAACTGAATTTAAACATAATACAGCGTAACACATTTTCTATGATGCTGATGTTATAAAAATTTACATAATTATCAGATCATTACCTTATTTTAGCGTGTTTTTTCATGTAGTCATACAGAGTATATATATTCCTGTTTGACACCATGCATTGTAAATTCTTGCAATTTTTTCCCATACCGTATTCTTTGCTCTAACATCAGTGCCATTAGTTCATTTGTTTTTGATTATAATCTTTTTGGACACCAACTCTCTGAACATACTTTTACTTTCTCTACATGTACTATGTACATAGTGTATAGAGAAGGTATTGCATTCCACCCAAAAATTCTATACAGAGATTTCACTGGAAATACATGTTTTGGGTCCCCCTGAATCCAAAAAAAGAATTTTCAGAAAAAGGTCTGTGTGAGTGTGTGTGTAAATGTGTCTGTGGACAACATAGCTCAAAAACGAAATAAATACCAAACTTGGTATTTAAGATTGATATCCTCCAAGGATGCAACACAAAGATTTTCAAGAAAATCCCCCCTCCCCCAACTACCCTTCACATGGAACTTTTTTCGAAAATTTTGATTTTCTTAAAAATGGCTAATAATGTTGATCGTATATTAAAGATATTTACCTGACAAATAAAATGTATATCTTGAATTTTCTGGGAATAGCCTCTGAAGACTACTTTATTCTGGATCAATTTTATGGAATTTTGCATAACTGCTAAACCGTAAGAGATGGACAGAAACTTACCACACGAAAAATGTAGAGCACTTTAAAACACACAATTTATGTTATATACATTTTTTTTCCTGAAGTTGATCTTTTTTTTTTAGATATTCCTTGTTTTTGGTTTCAGATTGGAAAAACTTATAATTTTCACATACAGGAATTTGTCAACTCGTGTCCATGCAAACAAAGGAACAACAATCCCATAGCAATCAGCTGTTGACTATCACTTTAATCTATGGAACTCCCTTATTTTGCTTCTACTTACAAGGAAGCAAGTAATAAGACCATTTCTGCTATTTTTTTCTCGATTAGCATAAAGTAAATAGACACATAAGCTTTTTAACAATAATTTGTTGCAGAGATGTAGAGAAAGTATTGTAAATGGAACACATCAGATTTTTTGAACGTTGTCGAAGTTCCTACTGTATTTACTGCTCATTTTACTTAGCATTGAGGTTAAGTATCACACGTGCTGAGGTCTGTTATGAATATTGATGAATTGTTTGAATGAACTCTGATGAATCACAGTTGGTTACTCTGATAAATAAATATGCAAATTAGCATGCCCAGCAAATCATAACTGTACGGCTGCAAGTGCTATTGTAATTAAGTAATGAAAAATCAATGGTTGCCATCTGTTGTCAAATTTTGAACTAAACAAAACAGAGCTATTAAAATAATTTATGGATTTAATATTTTAAAGCCTTCAGAAGAAGTATTTAAGGAAACAAACAATACTGCCATTTTGCTATCTCTGTAAATACAGTGAATTTTTATTCATTGACAAAAACTCAAAATAACCTCCTATGTACCAATTCGGTAACAAAAAAAAAAAAAAAAAAAAAAACAAAAAAAAAAAAAACAACACATTCACTCCTACAAAACAAGACCAGCCAATCACATATCCATAGAATCAGTTAACTCTACCAAATATGAAATAAAAAGTATATTATATAGTGTCACCAAAACATACAACAGTCTCCCATTTAACATCAAAGAATCACATAGCTTAGCCCAATTTAAAAACATACTCTTCAAATACCTACTTGAGCAATACTGAAATTCCTAAAAATTTGACAACAGAAAATCCTTATGGTATTTACTGAAATATTACATTAAGTTTAATCAGACACACACACACACACACAAAATATATTAAAAAAATATATGTGTGTGTCTGTTGTAAAAAATTATACATATAATTATATACATATTTTTTTTTTTTTTTATATTTTGTGTAGGTGTGAGATTAAACTTAATGAAATATTTCAACAAATACCATAAGGATTTTCTGTTGTCAAATTTTTAGGAATTACAGTATTGCTCAAGTAGGTATTTGAAGAGTGTGTTTTTAAAATGGGCTTTGATGTTAAATGGGAGACTGTTGTATGTTTTAAAATAAACACATAAAAGGAGGAGTATGTAAGTATATATATATATATATAAAATTTATACTTACATACTCCTCCTTTTATGTGTTTATTTTATTCTTTGTGTTTTGCTTACCGCCTCACTAAAGGGCAGTCCCTACCTAGAGCAATATGCTCATTGGAACATTCTATGTAAACAAATAAAATAAAAAATAAATGAACTGTGAACAAATTATTATGAAAGGAACCAAAACTCTTTCAAAAACAAATACAAACTATCTATCAGTCAAGTCTATCAAACAAATATACAATTAGATATCTAGAATTTTATGCAACTGGTCCTAAATACAACTTCCCTCTAATTTTACCCAAATGGTCCTCCCCTCTCCAAGATGTTTTTTCTTCCTTAATAATCAGGATCATTTTTTAATTTCTGCATTTAGTTGTCCATTTTTGTTGACATTTCCTCCTCTGCATAGCTTTGATTACAGTAAAATGTACAATGAAAATACACACCAGTTTTTTTACATGTAGAATACTATCCTATGAATAACTACATTTTTTAAATTCTGAACTCTAGTTCTATCTCGTGTATATCTTCTCAACTTATTTCTTCACAAAGTCTTATACATTTTTCCTTACCCCGGATAAAACTCCATAAAATTCTTTTCTCCAAGATTACAGAGTATTTCGTGTTTGTCAATATCTTCCAGTCTTGAGCTCATTTCTTTTTAAGAAACCTCTTTTCAATTGTCCGTATTAACCCACAAGTCTACAATACCTCTCTGCTGCAGACAATTTCCACTTTACATTGCTAATTTAAAGCAGGAAGTTGGCAACACTTACTTTTATATATAGTCATAATTTCCTGTGCTGTGAGAAACCCAAGTTGTTTCTACTTTGCATTGCTAATTTAAACAGGAAGCTGTCAATACTTACTTTTCTATATAGGTGCCATTATGGATCATCCAGAGATCACAAAATGTGCGAGCTATGAGGGAAAGTGCTATCAACACTAGAAATCCCATTTCAGCAGAGAATGCCCCAGGAACCACTATGGAAAGCAAGTGCTTCAACTGATGGAAGAAGACCGCATCCACCTGCGCTTTGATTTTTTTTGGAGATTTCTGCAAAATAGAAACAAATTCTTATATTTAATTACTTTTCTTTAAAACTTTATTGATTAGAGAGCATATTATAAAGTGAAAGAACAAGAAAATAATCAGTGAAAGAATGCACTTATTTCTTCTGATCTCTTAGCAAGCAGTTTAAGTGGATCTACGGAAGACCTACAACTCCTCTCTCACTCTGCTGCACATTAATTGGCTCAATCCAAAATTGGAATCTTAAGTAAAAGAAAAATATGCCTTATATACATACATAAACCTGAATGGGGAATTAAGGTACCAAAAACTTTCAACAATTTTCTCTATTGATGCATATTGTGGCTATAACAAGGAAAAAATCCCATGGGTCCCATTCACATGCCTTTCTCACATCTATGTTACAAACTATTGTAAGAAAGCTGATTCTAGTTACTTCACGTTAATCGAGATAAAATTAGCAGAAATAGTCTTATTACTTGTTTCTTGTAAGTAGAAAGTAAATAAGGGAGCACCACAGGTTAAAAGCTAGTTGCTATGTAATTGAAATTTCTTTGTATATATTACTATGAGTTGACTAATTCCTATATGGGAAAAATATATGTATTTTAAAGCTGAAGCCAATAACAAAGGGAGGGGGAAAAAAAAGTTTATAACATAAATTATGTGTTTTAACGAGATCTACATATTTTTGTGTAGTAAGCTTTGGTCTATCTCTTATAGTTTACCAGTTGTGCAAAATTCATCCAGAACAAAGAGGTCCCAGAGGCCATTCCCAAAAAATTCAAGATGCACATTTTATTTGTGATGTATAAATATCTTTAATATACAATATTACAATCAAAATCGTTGAAGCCGTTTTTAACAAAATTAAAATTTTCGAAAAGTTTTCCAAGTAAAGGGTAGTTGGGGTAAGGGTTTTTTTTTTTTTTAACTCTTTGTGTTGCATCCTTGGGAATATTAAACTTAAATAAGTTTGGTATTTGACAAACTTTTCGTTTTTGAGCTATGCTGTCCACAGACACACACACTGACCTTTTTCTAATTTTTTTTTATTCAAGGGGTCTCAAAATATGTATTTCCAGTGAAATCTCCATTTCAAATTTTTGGATGCAACCTTCTCTATACACTATGTACACAGTTTATGTAGAGAAAGTAAAAAAGAGTAGGCACAATTTTTTACAAAAGAGGGGGAGAGGGAGAGGGGGGGTGAGATTTACAAATGCACAAAATGTATGCATTTCACTTTCTCTTAAGGGTGTTGCATATTGAAACTGCTAATTTCAATTCAGCTAAAATTTTAGAACACATTTGCTCAATTCAATAGCATTATATATAGACACACACACACACACCCCCACCCACACACTGAATTTTCAAGGAACTTTCAAACATTCATAATAAAGTCCTCCGTAATATCCTAAAGGTGATCAAAACCCTAAAACATTATATTTTTAAACTTTACATGATATTTGTCAAACACGTTCTTTGTGCAAAAATTAAGTTTTGTGAAGAATTTGAACTTTTAAATGGAAAAAAAAAAAAAAAAAAAATTAATAAAGGATCCACTTTCATTTTTATTTCTATTTTTTCTATTATTTTATTTAACAACTTTATAGGTTTATTCCCATATATTTTTCATTTTAAAACTTTTACTATGAAAAAGTAATAAAATATCCAAAACACTTAATTGTCTAAAGATCAGTCATCCACTAAATTATTTAAAATATAAATCCAAAATTAAATTTCACCTAAAGAAAAGGCTTTTAGATCTCTTCATTCAACTCCAAAAAAAACCAAACTTTATAGAATTTTAAGAAAAACTGAATAACTGGAAAGAGTTTAAAATGACAAAATTTCTAATGATATGACTATGAGGAAATTAAGTTTTATAACTTCACATAAACCGTTCATTTAAAAGTCACATTTGGACATTTAAATGGACAGAAAGCAAAACAGTTGGATCCTGATTTTAAAATGTTTTGAAGTTTTTTTTCCAAGAAAATTTAAAAATGGCATTTCTTTTTCTCATAATGATGAATCCTGTTCATCCCCAATGAATTTAACATAACTGGAAAACCATGAAAGGTAGACAAAATTGCTAAAATATGAAAATTTGGTATATTGACAACAGATACAAAGATATGTCACATAAGATTAATTGTTGTGACATCAAACATTTCCACATTTCTTACTGTTCATTTGGATTTTATTATATTTTTAAGCAGTACATTTTGAAATGTTTGATGTTCACTTTTTGCTTTTCAGAGCTTATATAAAAAGTACTATCATGAAGCCATATCCACGTTCTTGACTTTGGAAACAATTGCTCATCATCAAATAAGTTCACTTGTGTAAGGATGGTTCATTTTTGTTTGGTTTTAAACATTGTGTTGTATACAAATTCATTAACTCGCATGTCCAGCCTCTAGGGAGCAGAGCAAATAATACAAACAAGAAAAATTATCCCTTTCAACATTAATCAAAGGAAGGACCTCTGAAATTAAAGGCTAACATGTCATTTATTACAATGTGAAGGAAACTAGCTTTCATTAATATTCATTAATTTTATTCACAACCAAATAAAATTTATAAATGTATGTACAATGACCTAAGTATGAGCTTTTCATCTATTTGGCATTGGCTACCTACTGAATGTGAGCCAACTTTTGGGTAGCATGACACAATGATGCTCGTTTTAAACAGCACCTATGACTTTTAACAACAAAACTATTACAAAAGGTGAAAGTTATTCAAAATTTGATTTAAAAAAATATTTCTGCAGTGAAAGGGCATAGGTTGATGTGACCATTTTTTAAATCTTTCAGAAAAGGTTCTTTTAAGTTAACTGAATACCAGGCACCAAATTACTACAAATAAACACAAATTTTACCATCGGTAAAATATGTTTTTCTTATATTTAATTATCAAACATAAAATAGAATATATTTATTCCACTGCATATTTAGATAAAAAATCTATGTGTGCCATTCACATGACTTTCTGTACCCATTCTGCAACAAACTATTCCTACTAAAGTTTACTCTTCTATCTGCTACAATAGTAATACAGAAATGCTTTTATTATTTAATTCCTCATAAACAGAAGGGAAGTAAGGGGAATAAATATACCAGGCCAAAGCACTAGTCAAATCTTTAAAAGGTGGTTGCTATGTGATTGAAATTTTGTTGTGTTTACAAGGCCAAGAGTAAAGAAAAAGAAATAGAATTACAAATTCCTGTTGTAGGAAACTTAAGTATTTTAAAATTGACACCAATAGGAAGGAATATCTCGGAAATGATTAAGAACAAACAACACAAAAAAATTAAATAAAAAAAAAAATATATATACATATATAAATAAATTGTGTGTTTTAACAAGTAATACATTTTTGTCTATCACTTACAGTTTACCAGTTATGTAACTCACCCAGAATGAAGAACTCTTCAGCAGTTATAACCAGAAAAATCAAAGTGTAAATTTAATGTCATGTAAATATCTTTAATATATTGCATTTTAATCAAAATTGTTAGAGTCATTTTTGATGTTATCAAACATTTTGAACATTTTTCCATGTAAAAATTGTTTGTAAAAATATTCATGTTGCATACTTAGAAAAGACTAAAAGTTTGGTATTTGACCAACTTTTCGTTTTTAAGTTATACACACACACACACAATGGAATTTTTTTCTAAAAATGCTTTCTTTGGCTTTGGCATTCTCAAAACACATATTTACGGTAAAAACTCTATATCAAAATGTTGGGTGTAATAAAATACCTTCTATGCACATTATGTAGTACATAGTACTTGGAAGAGAAAACAAAAATTGGTTTTACATTCATAATGAATTCAATACTCTTTTCAAAATATCCATGCCAAGCTTATTCTTCTATCTACTTATCTGATATAAAACATACATAGAAATGATTTCCTTGCTGATTCTGTTGTAGGTATAGTAGGGATAAAGCAGGTTGAAGGGAGTCAGAATTTTGAAAAGGAAGATGGTATATGCTGACTTTAAACTTCTATTTACATGACTATGAGGAAACCCAAATAGCAACTTAGCACTTGAAAATGCACAAGTATTTGAAAATTCTACCAACTAACAATATCTTGGAAATGGTCAATGTCACAAGAATTTTATATATAGCAAGTGCTTGAATTATATCTGTATATTTTGTGTGTAAAATTTTGTATATCTCTTATGCATTACTAATTGTACAAAAAACTTATAATCTAACATTTCTGGGCTATTTTACCAGATCTGTAGGTTAAAATACATTGGCTTGTTAAAATATTTAGACCTGATGTTTCATTGCTGTCTAAGAGGGCCATCTTTAGTTCTTGATACAGAAGCAACTGCATACAACACTTCTGAAGATGTCCCTCACAGACAGGTCTAAATATTTTAACAAGCCAAAATATTTTAAACTACAGACCACTGCAAACAGCCCAGAAATTCTAGACCTGATGTTTCATCGCTGTCTAAGAGGAACATCTTTAGTTCTTGATGGAGAAGCAACTGAATACAACACTTCTGAAGATGTCCCTCACAGACAGGGATGAAACATCAGGTCCAAATATTCTAACAAGCCAAAATATTTTAAACTCAGACCACTGCAAACAGCCCAGAAATTCTAGACTGTGAAACTATGGACACTGGCCATAAAAGCTTATGCATATATTACAAAAGTCACTCAGAAAGAAGACAACTTTACAAATATTCACAAAAATTTATTGTCTTCAACATATGATATTTTAATCAAAATCATAACAATCCAAAAACAAAAAATAGTGAGTTCTGCAAATAAACAGAGTTTGGTACGTAAAATTATGTTGAAAATCTTTGTGTCTTCTTGGAAGATGGCAATTTAAATACAGTTTGGTATCTTTCTGAAATTTCATTTGAGTTATGCTGTTCTCCCCCCCTCCCCCCCTCTCTCTCTCTCTCTCTCTCTCTCTCTCACACACACACACACATGTGCACATATATGCACTATTTTCTAGAAAATAAAATGTTGTTGATTCAGGCATACACAAAACTGTGTTTCTGTAACTCTTGATATTGAAGAATACACATCCTCTACTTACTATAGATAAATAAAAAAGAAAGTGAAAACAAAAAGAATTGACATGCACATAACGGCCTTGGTTTCTCACTAAAATCTGTTTTTCTTTTAGCTGGTTATAATTCATAATTCATTTCTGTTTCTTGTGATGCTTGAAACGCTAAAACACCTGCAAAAGCAATCAAGCATTATTTACAAACACAGCTTTTTGTAGTATATGAAACTGTGAACATGTTATACCATTGAAACAGATTCACTGTTATTTTACTTCAGATATGGGATTATTTTCTGTGTAAATATTCTAGGTAGCAGTGGAGAGGAGGCAACAAGCCAAAACAAACCAAATAATTCCACACACAAACACATTTACCATTTTCCACATCATTCTTTTACTAACTTGTTAATTTATGTGATGATTTCATGCATTTTGAGAAATAAATTGTATGTTTACAGTAATTATTAATCATAAATACTATAGGATTTATATATTCTGTAGACACTCATGGATATAAATTATATTTTGTAGAGAATGCAATGATCAAATTGGAAGACAACTATAATGTACAACAGCATTTTATGGAAAGGATATTCATAAATGTAAGCGGTATGTGGTCAAGAAGTGCCTGCACAAAAGACTTTCAACTGGATCTGTAAATTGGACTATCTGCAGGTAACCAGATGGTTTCCATCTTTTGGGACACTTGTGGCATATTATAATGAATTGGCTTCCATGAGAAACAACTGTGAACAGCAGGGTGTCTTCTGACACCCTTACAACTTAGAAGAACGATTCAGCAATGGCGATTGGAGAAATTTGTCAAAAAAGGAGTTTATATTTCTGGGGTTCATTGTTGTGCCACGCAACTAGTCATTGGATTTCGCTCCATCTGATTATGTTGTATTTGATAATATGAAAGATGTGCTGCAAGGTTCATGCACAATGAAGTTGCCAGGAAGATGGCAAGGGTGTTATTGACATCATCGGGAAGTATACTGAGTGATCTCATGTACATTCAGTCATGTTCATTAACCCCTTCAGCGATATCAACATGATATAAACATCTTGTGCACGATTGTTAAATAACCCGTTTTACCAACAGCTAACATCAGATAACTAATATCTCCTCATGAGGAGCATAGGGCATTCACAAAGTGTTTCCATTGGACCCTATTTGTAGTCAACATTTTCACTTCACTCCATCTTCTCCCGCCTTTAGTAATTTCTTCAAGAACTGTTTTCTCTTCCATGTATTTGTTGGTCTTCCTCTTGCTCTACTCCCCTGATTCCAGTCAAAAGTCATTCTTTCTACTGGACCCATCTTCTTTTCTTACTGTCTGCCCTATCTATTTCCACTTTCGTATTTTGATTTCTATTGCAATTTCTTTTTGGTTTGTTATCTTACATAGTTCCAGCTTTGAGATTACATCTGGACATCTAATTTTCAAAGTTCTTCTCAAGATCTATTAAAAATGTCTAGTTTATTTTGTATAGTTTTACTGTTTCCCATGTTTCACAGCCATATAGTGAAACTGAGTTCACATTACTATTAAATATTTACAAACAATATTTCAATTTTATTATATTTAGATATGACATAAGATTTCCAAACTGGGTATAGCTAGATGAATGTACTATTTAGTTTCTTTATTCAATTTTTAAAGCCTTAAAAGTCCCACCATCATCATCATCAATTGTGCTATCCAAATATTTAAATTCTAAACAGTATTGATATTGTTATTTATTATGAATTTATTTGTCTTTTTACTACTTCATTCCATTTCTTTAGATTTGTTTACATTTATTTTCATATGAGCCCCTTTTATTACTTCTGATAAGGTATTGGCTTTATTTGTATACCATCAAAACTATGGGAGAGCAAAGAAATATCAGCAAACTCCAATGTATTGTAACAAATGAGAACACCCGTTCCAATTAAATTCACTTTATTCGCTAGAGCACTACATAAAATACAACACTTGCACTTGTGGCACACAATAACTGAGTTACTCAGATCATGCCACTTTCTTAACAAACAATTTCACTAGATTGATTAAGTCATTTCACTTCACTCCTCCGGCACTTGTCATCCCTTATATGTCTATACTTGCCCCTGAAGGTTCCAGTCTTAGAAATTAGGAGAACATTACGCTTTGTCCCTTAGTAAGAGATTAATATGGAAGAAGAATGTTCTTGGATTAGGGGTAAAGAGGGTTCGAGAGGTCTTGCAAAGAAACACACAAAGGCCAATGTTTATCTAGCTATTGTGTCTGTTCGTTCTATTGTCAAGCTGAACAAGGCAGTGATTGCTCAGGTTGGCATGCCACTGTTACACTGCTCCTTCTTCAAAGTTGGTTGTCCTGACCAGCATGGTCATAGCAGGCTAGCCAATCTAGGTGCACTACCAACATCTTTCCTACAGGTTGACTACCTTGTTGATTCTCTCCCAAACAGTGCGGTACTGGCCATGGTTGTTGGAACCTGGGCCTATGCCCCCTGGTGGGTTTGGTAATACTAAAACACCTAAATTCCCAAGTAGGAATTTTCCCTGCTGGCTTGTCGGTCGTCACGGATCCCTCCTCCTCACTTGCTCCCTGGTGTGTTGACAAATGGACTGTTTGCAAGTTCTCTTGATAGCTGGTCCATTATACGCCCTCGCAGTCACTACGCCTCCTAGCACAATCACATCATCCTTCAGGGTCAGCCTACGGACTCCAGGATGTCCGTCGTCACTCCAGAGCTCCATCTTGTCTTTGCCGAGTTGTAAGATCCTCCTGTTGATGTCAATAGTAGCATCATGGCTCCTGAGAGGTTCCAGACTTATGGCGCTCGTCCCAGGGTTAGCTCCAACAAGACCTCTCCATTGGCAAGGTTTCGCCCGATGTCGTTACTATCTCCGATTCGGTTCCCTGGTCGGCAAACCCTCAGCCACATCAGATCGGATTACCGTCACGGCTGTGCCGGTGTCCACTAGTATCCGGCACACCTAGGTGTCCTGGATGGCCACATCTCCAGCACAAACCACTGAAAGGTCCTCGCAGACCTCCTTGAGCTGAGTCTCTACCCCTGCTGGTCCTAATCCCACAGTTAAGGACTTTAATCTGATGACCTCCGTCCCCAGCGCACCTGTTAGTGCCTCGTGGATGGTCTTGTACTCGACGAGCATCAATCATAATCTATCTCGGCGTCACGCATCCCGGCAACAAAAGAGAAGGCGGCTTCTCGGGTGACGTAGAAGAAAGAATGTTTAGCCGCTAATTATTCGATGGCCAATGCGAAATCCTGCAGCGTCTCACCAGCTGTTGCCTCGAGTTGACTATAATAAACTGCGGCTAAGCGGTTCTTGAGGGCCTCGCAGAAGCCTGAACGACGCAGATGTCGGAATCGTATTCAAGATTTCCGTCGCCCGCCCCTGGAGGCTCACTATCAGCTAGGCTGCTCCATCTTATGCAGACGAACAGTTGTGGGTTGCGACGGAAGACTGCGAATGTCGATGTACCGTAGCACTTTGGTGGCTTGGCACGCGCCGACGATGTGTCACATCCAGGCGTATCGCACTTCATGTCTTCCGTTAAGCATTTCTTCTATCATGGCGTTCACTTTCTTGGTGCTGCTATCGGCTTTTACCTCCAGGGCAGTAACGCGCTTCCCTTGGTCTTCCAGGACGTCAACGCGATAGACAAGAGCCTCTACCATTTCCCCAAGCTCTTCCACGTCCTTCTTTATGTCGGGCAGCTGTTTGTCGAATTTGCTAGAAAGTTCCGTTTTCAGGTTCTCCATCGCGCAATTCACGGTCGTTATTTCATTTCTCGTCTTCTCCATGCTGGATTCCATCTTCTCCATTTTCGCCACTGGTTTCATTTTCTCGCTTCCCGATTTCATTTCTTGTCTCCATTTCCTTGATTTGGACCAGCAAAATTTTCAGCAGCACCTCCTCATTGGCGTATATATCCCACTCCTGACACCAATGTAACACATTTGAACTAACATTCAGTTTATTGGTCGCTAGAGCACTATACGAAATGCAACACTTGCACTTGTACACAATAACCGAGTCACTGAGTTCAAGGCACTTTCTTAGCGAACAATTTCACTAGATTCATCTTTAACTCACTTTAGTTCACTTCACTTCTCCGGCATTTGTCGCTGCCTTATATATCTGTACTGGCCTCCGAAGATTCCAGTCTTAGAAATTATGAGAACATTACGCTTTGTCCATTAGAAAGAGATTACTCTGGAAGAAGAATATTCTCGGATTAGGCGAAAATAAGTTTTGCAAAGAAAAAGACCTTTGCTTACCTGGCTATTGTGTTCGTTCGATTGTCAGGCCGGGCAAGGCAGTGATCGCTAAGGCTGCCGCTTATACACTGTATCACTATATCATTCAGTCTCCTTCTTATACCTCTTTTAACATTGCCAGTCAAACTTTCCATACTTTCCCTAATATCATTCATAATAATCAGAAATATGATCGGAGAAAGAACATAACCCTGTTTCGCTGCACGTGTAGTTATATTTTCTGTCTGCATGCCTTTGTGTACAACAGTGCAAAAAGTGGCGGCTCATATTGCCTATACCTAGTGGGGACTGCACGATTATTATTGGAATGTTAACTTACCTTAATTATTTGAAGATGAATGGCATATGGTAATCTTTCTTTGTTGCAAACTGATTAACCACTCACTCATTGAACTTCGGGATGTTTTCTATCATTTCCTTTTCTATGGACAACATAGCAAGAGCAGTTGGTCTATATTCTCCAATAGTGTTTCTAAGGTATGTTTTAATTCTTTTCATTATTGTTAAAGGCTATTTTCAAAAGTTTCAACACTTCAGAAAAAGCAGAAGAAAGATTATTAACTCTAAGATATTGAAGCAACTTTACAACATCGCCAATAATCCTGAATTCTTCTCTTGAATAGATGACTGAAAGTTGTGCATGTAGTTTGTTTTTATCAAACACTGGAAACATATGTGTGACAATTTATTTAGAAGAAATCTGTATTTATAGAACATTTAACACAAATATGACTGCTAATTGTGAACAGATATTTGATTATCAGTGCTTTTAGTGGTATGTTTTCTCCTCAATGAGATGTACCATTGAGATTGTAGCATTAGAATCACAATGGATGTGAATGCATTTGTTAAAACTCCATCTTTCTTTCAGAAAAAGTTCCCTGAACATCATATGATGTGATGGGGCCAAATTTTGCTAACTGATACATATTGAGTACCTACTAAGAAGAATTTTCCCAACTGCCTTGCATTTTCCCCAGTAAACCAGAAGGAAATATATAATTACTTTTAAGATTTCATGCCTCACTGTGAACTTACAAACTCCTTAAGTACCTCTGTGCCCAAGTCCCTAGTGCCATGCCAGCATGTTGCCATGGTAACTCAGTGGTCAGAGCAACTGGGCAGAAACCAGGAGATCTGTGGTTCAAATCCCAGCTATGGCATTGATTTTTTCCATCTGACTCTACTTCTGTCCCACACATGACTGGTGTGGAAAAAACAATTCACATTCAGAATTTTAAGAATTTTGTAGCACAATTATTTCTCCTCGCTTTGATTCTCGCACATAGCTGTTAATGCTTTTAATCCAAGCCACACTCCGAGTTAACTGTCAAAAATGAATTCTGCAAGCCGGGTGGTTCCTTTTTATACCTGCTGATTATGTAGCAAAATTTTCTGGATAGAATTTATAACTGCACGTGTCACAAAGTTACATTCAGAGCTTTGATGTCATGCACTTGCTCACTCATGATTTATGAGCTACATCTAGGAAACTATGGAAAGCAAACCATTCATGCACATGCAACAATCAGGGTGACAAGGTACAAGCACATGCATGTGACATGTAGTTGTAATACATGAAGATGGATGGAGAGGTGATGATAAATAAGAATTACTTCTCTGACAAACAATTTTGGAAAGTATTTCATTTTAAGAATTCTTTCACTATTCTTAAAGAAAGAAACCTTACTCCTATATACTTCTTGCTCTTTTTTCCTTGTTAAATTGTTTAATTTATATAGCCCCCTCTAACACCTATGGTAATATTGGAGGCTTTGCTTTAGAAACAAATTGCTGACTGTAGGTTCTTTAACATTGGATTTTTTAAATCATTTTCTTTTCTTCAAACATATTTACAGTCACTCTTCCAGACTCCTTGGGGGATATAATAGGGAATGATTCTGGTTAAGGAAAAACTCCTTGCCCCAGCCAGGAATCAAACCTGGGACCTCTGGGTAATAAGTCAGCTCGCCGACCACTCAACCACAGAGGCACTCTTGTTAATCTTGTTAAACTTTTCATTACACATTTACATTTTTTACTATAGATAGGAGACAACAGGCTAAAGCAAGACAAGTTTTTATAACAGGTAGGCCATTATAAAATGATAGCTTACAAATTCCATGATCTTCATATGGGGAGGGGGGAGAAACACAGAAAAAAAAAAAAAAAAAAAAAAAAAAAAATCCAGTGAAAAAGCAGAAGTATTTGTAAAATTCGGACCAACAACAACAATAATATTTAAGAAATGCTTAATACCACAAGAAATTAATTTGATACAAATTATGTGCTTCAAAAAGAACTGCATTTTTTGCAAGGTAAGATCTCTTATCTTTACTAATTATAGAAAAGTCAAACAACGAAAATACATTTTTTTAGAAAATTCAGGATATACATTTTCTTTGGCATGACATATCTTATAAATATACAGTAATTTCTTAAATATATGAAAATGTAATCAAAGCCACTGTAACCATTTTTGAGAAAATCAGTGAGAAATTTCCCTGTGATTGACACTTATGGGATGTGTTGTCTGCTGGCAGGGATTTGTCAGGTTGCTGACCATCATAGTAGAATGCATAACAGGCAGAGACCTTGTCACTGGTGTTGCAACACCTACGGGTTCAGTGGAAATGTACGTGTGCATTCTCATGCATGACTGATCTTATTGTTTGCAATCTGATTATTTGATTTCATTCTGTGAAAAGTTCAGTTGTGTTATACACAGTGATTCCTTAAGAATTTACTTTTATAATTGTTACTATTGCAGACATTGCTCTTCTTCTCATCCTAGAACTATGAATGACTCTGTTGTTTAAAAATGTCTTATGGCCAGATAAATGAGTTGAGGTTAAGTTAGCCAAAATAATAAAACTTCCAGGTTTAGTGAAGTACAGGACCCAATGTTGAAAGGAATAGATGAGGTAACTAGAGAGAAATGGAGAAAAGTAGTTCATCATGTAAATGCATGGAAAGAAGGCATTTTAAAGGAAGAAGTGGAACATGTGGCATTGCAGATGGACAGCAAGTAAGGCAACAGCGTACCAACACAGCCAACTGTCAGCAGGAATGTCAATCACAAGGTAATTTCTCTCCAATTGGAGAGTTTGAACGGGCAGAATGATTGGTCTCCTAGAAGGGGTTTGTCATACTTTGACATTTTGGCTTGTACAGGGCATGCTGCTATGACAGTGATGCATTTGCAGAAACAGTGGATAGGAGGTTGTGTGCAGCAAAGAGCAGGAACTGGACCATGCAAGATGACCAAAGCATGGGATGACCACCATCTTGTCCACAAGGTCATAACAGACCACACAGCTTCATGTGTAGTGTTGGCTCAGTGCTGGAGGACTGCAACAGTTGTGAACGTGTCTGCATCGATAATTTGACGCTGACTGCTGCAGATTGGACTGGTTACATATATGCCATTAAATCAGGTTCCATTGTGCAGAAACCATTAAGTGGCCCCAACTGCAATGGACACATAAACCTGTCACTGGTATGCTGAGTGGCAAAACGTAGTCTTTTTGGACGAGTCCTGCTTCAACTTATCCTACAGCTATAGCCACATAGTGTCTAATGGAACCTTGGTGAGTGCAACCTGGAGGCCTGCAATGTTGAGACATAGCGGACAAACACTGGTGTCATAGTTTGGGGTGCCATTGGTTACAACAACCGATCTTGCTACCTATGAGCTAATGACAGTATGAACATCAATCGGACCTGAGGGAGTTTGTAGAGCCAGAGGTACTTCAGGCATTCTCCACAAATCACATTCCAGCAGGACAATGCTAGGCCACAGATGCGAGGAATGTACATGCCTTCTTTGAAAAGAGACTGGCACCATTGCTTTCTTGCCCTGCACATTTGCCCAACAGTAATTAGTGTCACGCATTTGCGGTCTTACATGGAGGAGTTTCCCCAGGAACATATTTAGCACTTTTTGATTCTATGCCATGGCAGATAGCAGTTCTATTTGCAGTGCATGGAGGACTCGCCAAACACTGAATATTGAGGTTCAGAGATCATATACAGATTTGAAAAGCTAATCATTTGTTTATTTTCATGTACCTAATCTGTGGTATTATATTCATTGCACTATGCATTTCCTTCTTAGTGTTTCAATTTTCACAAACAGAAATGCATCTTAATTTGGAGTGGCAAAATTTTCTTGAAAATCTTTGTAACACTACCTTGAAACACAAATATTCATCCAACCTTTCAATTTTGAGTTACTCTCTCTCTCTCTCTCTCTCTCACACACACACCTTTTTCTAATTATATTTTTTACTTGTACCATTCAAAGCTTTATGAAAACACACTGGCCAATGTATTACAATATAACTCTAATAAAGACAATGAAAGTAGTCCAACAAGAGCTCCTAAAGTTTGCACTGACAGCTAGTCACTGGCTTCAGGTGGAAAAGGATCTCCAACTTTGACTAGCACTTTGGGAATCAGATTTCAAAATTTAAAATTCTATTCATAGGCTTTTTCAAGTGGGTAGTACGTTCAACATCCAGGTAATATATGCATTCAAATACCAAATTCATATAGTCAATCATTTCCATGCAAAAGTTGTGATTTTATTATTTAAAATTATGTTATTAGAGAGTACAGAATACTAGCATTTAAATGTGCAGTAAGGGAAATTTATTAATAAATATTTTTAAAGGGAATTCCCAATAAAGCGCAATCAATATACTCAGGGTAAAGGTTAATTTAAAGATGATACTCATCACTATTATAGATTACTTTGTGATTGCTTACATACAACTTATTCATTTCTTTATGTAATTATTCAGAATACAGATGCCTACTAATTTACCTTTCATGAGCAACTGTACTTGCTGAACAAGATTTCTAGAAAAGTCCTAAGTATTTAAATGTTGTATAATAGAATTTTAGAAGTAACAAAACCAGACTTTCAATATATCAATAATTAATTTCAGAGATTTAAAATTTCAAAATTCACTGAGATGTTCATGGATGTTATTTAATTTTTTAATTCATTGTTAAAATGATTATATAATGTTTATTTATTTGGTGGTGACATGGTAGGTGAGTAGACCCCTTAACTCTTACCAAGGCAGCTTGGGTTAGATTCCAGAGGACTGATTGCATGTGGGATTTCTGGGACATTGATTCCAAAAAATTTCCTATTTTCACCATTCCTTTCATCAATCTCACTTTCATTTTGTAACACTTTTCTTAGTCTTATGCCTGGCAAAGAGCATCCCATTCCAGCTACTTCATTCTCTAATTCAAAGTTTGCCTGTTCTTTGATGAACCTCTGACCCTAGGTACTCCGGTGTAAGTCCAGAGTAGGGTGTAAACAGAGTAGGTACGTATTTGCTGTTTATCAAAAATTGTATTAATAATTCAAAGTTTCCGCTGACATAAGCATTTACTGATTCAATCTAACTTTCCATGATCCTTTGGATATTATTATAGTATATTCCATAATTCTGACATGCCTTCAACTTCTTTCACATAAGGTTGGATCTGGTGCAAATATGTTCAACAAATCAGGGACCTCAAAACATGTACTATTGGAAGGGCTTGTAACAAAGTGATGCAATATTTTCTCTGCCTCATAAAGGAAACGAGAAGATAAACTAATGCACCCAAACCAACCTTATTCTGAGTTTAAACAATAACAACTTACCTCCCCAACAACATACTGGATTTCGGCATGTAGTGCTTTTCTGAAAACAAACAGAAACTGTAAGATTTATTGTTATTAGCAAGGGGCATCTTCATTAGAACAAATAAAACTAAGAAGACTGCCCACTGGTTTCATATTTACCTTCAAAACATTGAAACCAGTTGCTTTAAAAAAAAAAAAAAAATTTCAATGTTCTTTAGTTGCACTTAACATTTTAAAATGGAGGTGAACATTATATAGAGATACACATAGACAACAGTATAAAGTTAATTACAGAGAACAGAGACTTAGATGAAAACTGTAATTGCATCAAGTTACTTTGTAGATATTTCAGTTAGGTAAAGTAGTTATAGGTAAGTCAATCTAATGCGAGCTCAAAGGTTGTCATATTATAAAACTGTGAATTTTACAGGACTGTGAACGATTAATGAAGGATACAGTTAACTAAAAAATTGTGGCAAATTGTGTATTTTAACAAGATCAGATGTATACTAAATTTTTGTCAACCTTACTAGTTAAGGATAAGTCATTTATTATCTGTCTCAAGTTAGTTCAGTCCTGATGTCAACACATGGGAGGGAAGAGAGAGAGAGAGAGAGAGAGAGAGAGAGAGAGAGAGAGAGAGAGAGAGAGAGAGAGAGAGAGAGAGAGAGAGAGAGAGAGACTGAAGCAAAAGAGCGTTAGGCTGTTGATTGGTTCAGGGAAGGTAATGGGTGTTAACTTTTACGTGGATGCATATTGTAACAGCCTCCTAAAAGTACAGTACAGTTTTCAGATCACTGCTCTACGCGAGTTAGTTTCGGAGAGAAAAATATGCAATGCTTCGATTCTTATAAAAGACAATAGTCCGACGTTTTATCCATGTCCGACACATACCAAGCAGTTGGCTCTGGGTTCGTGAATTCTGAAAGGAATATTTACAACAGACGTACACACATTCTAAAAAAAACATATAGATTAGACAGAAGACCGGCGAAATTATATATTGACTTCATTAACTTATTACTGTTAAATAAAATGCAGCTAACTTATATTACTAAAGAACATTGGTATTATGTGCACAATAAGTTACAAGCCTGTACCAGACAGCTTTCTTAAACAACCGGTAATTCTCGAGGTGAATGCTGATTAAGCTGTTATAGTGCAGGGTCGCCTCTGATAATGTGTTATTTAAGACTGTATTTCCTGTACATCTCGCATGCCTCACAAGCCCAGGGGACTTGCTATGTGCAGTTTAAAAGCAGTAAACTTTTGATCATGGATGATTAGCCGTAATAAAATACAACCGAGGCAAGCCTTTAAAAAATGTCGAGAGGCGAATGGTCGCGCATTGTTTCGCGGTGCTTAAAGAAAGAAACGCCGAATCGGCCATAAAGAATATCGAAAAAGAAACGGGTGATCTCCTTGGCGTTTCTGCATTTAGTGTGCATAGTGTTAGAATGAAACAGCAAGCATCCGGAAGCCCAAGAACACCGGGAAAATCGCGTAAATATAAAAAACGTTCGGAGAAATACGATGATTTTGCGAAAAGTGCTATTCGTGGTAAAGTTTATGATTGCTTTTTCAGAAATGAACCATCGACTCTAAATACAATTTTGTATGCAGTACATTCTGACACAGAGTTGCCACATTTCTCAAAGTACTCTCCACAGGTTGCTGATATATATCGCTAGTGTTGCAAAACTAATGTGCGCACATGTACCGTTAACACGCGGCGAGTTGAGCCAGCTCCACCTTGTTGTTGACATCAGGACTGAACTAACTTGACACAGACTCTAATATGAAAAGGACTTCTGGGTCTTTTCCCAAGAAATTCAGGATATACATTTTATTTGTCATGTAAGTATCTTTGTAATGTGGCATTTTAATAAAAATCGTTACAGCCAATTTTTAGAAAATAAAAAATTAATGTTCCATATAAAGCGTAGTTTATAGTGGGGGATTTTTCTGAAAATCATGTCACATCCTTGGAAATAAATACCAAATATTTATAACTGACTTTAATATTTGAGCTGTGCTGTACGCACGCATACTGACTTTTCGTTTTGGAATTATGCTGAACATACATACAGGCATGGCCTTTTTCTAAAAATAATTTTTAGTTTCTCTAGCATATATTTGCATACAATGTAAATAGTAGCTAGAGAGGGTATTGTATTCCAACCAAAAATGTGATTCAAGATTTCATGGAAAATATACGTTTTGAGATCCTCTGAGTCTGAAAATTTAAATTTTTAGAAATGGACCATGTGCCCATGTGCTTTGAGCATAGCTCAAAAATAAAAAGACTGTTAAACACCAAAATTTGGCATTCATTTTTAGTATCTTCCAAGGATGTGATACAAAAATTTTCAAAAAATCCCCCACCACAAATTTTCCTTTATATGGTACATTTTTTGAAAATGTTTTTCTCAAAAATGGCCATGATTTTCATTAAAATTCTGTATATTAAAGAACTTTAAATTATTTTAACTTTTCTGCGAAGAGCCTCTTAAAACCTCTTTATTTTCTTTTTTTGTAGCTTAACGTCCTTGAACCTGGTTTGGTCATATCGGACGATGAATGTAATTGATGATATGATGCTCAAATGATCTTGGGGTCCATGGAGCTTAAAGTTACTCGACATTCGTCTTCTCAGGATAAGGGAAAACCCCGAAAAAAACCTTACCCGGGAACTCACCCTAAGCGAGATTCGAACTCAAGACCTTTTGAACGTGAGGCAGACATGCTACCACCACGCTACCCAGGCGGGCACCTCTTTATTCTAGATTAGTTTAGCAGAATTTTGCATAAAGGTTAAACCACAAGAGATAGACAAAAACATAATGCACAAAAATTCTAGATCTCATTGAAATACACAATTTATGCCACATACATTTATCTTGTAGAGTTGACCATTTTTTTAGATATTCCTTGTTATTGGTTTCAGTTTTAAATTACCTAACTTTGCTCAAACGCAACCATGCAAAAAGAACCAAATCTCAATTGTTTCACATAGTAAGCAGATTTTAAAATATTTGACTATAACTTTAGCATTATGTATTTCCCTATTTCCCTTCTACTTACAATGAAGCAAGTAATAAAACCAATTCTGCTAATACTTGTCTCAATTAGCATTGGTTTTTGGCATAATGTGGATAAAAGAATAATCTTTTGTAAGAGTAATTTGTATTTGGAACAGCTAAAGAAAGTTATTGAATGGAACAAATAAGATGTTTTTTCAGGGGTTCTCAAAACTTGTATTTCTGGTGAAAACTTGAGATTGAATTTTTGGGTGGAATACAATACCTTCTCTACCTATTATGTGCATACCAGAGAAAGTAAAGAAAGTTTGTTATTGATTATGATATGAAGGATCATAGTAGCGTCAGCAGAGTGGTGGATATTTGTCCTGCCAATATATTGACATTTACATGCCTGCAAATACACTGACACGAAGATGTCACTTTTAAGTACGCTTAGAAACCATAATCTGGGCTGAGATTGAACACACTACCCTTAGATCATAAGACCAGCACATAACCAACTGAGCTACCTAGATCAACATTAATATAAGATGGAAAAAATTGTGGAAGTTAGACTCCAAAGCGAAAATTTGGCACAAATTCTGGCACACAAATCATAATATAGTTTTTGTATCATGTATGAATATTCTGAACTGCAACAAATAAAATGCAGTATTCTGGCTGATCAGTTTTTAATACACATCACAGAGAACAAATAATCACTCAGGAACTTGTCAACTTGTTAATAAACCTTTTGTTGATATGCTGAATTGTTGAGTTTTAATTTATTGTCTTGATCTAGAAGATTCAAATTATAGTGCTTAGGTTTTAGACCTTTTGCAAGCTGAATAACATATACATAATAAGGTACAAATAACAAAAGCCATATAAATAAGAATGCAATGTGAATGTGATGATTGATGAATAATTTACGACAAATCAAATTCTGATTGTTAGGTTACTATAGAAGAAAACAGATTGACTTATGCCATAAGTTTTATTATTTTTAATATATTTATAACAACGTATCATCACTCATTAGGCTATTGAATGACAATATTTGACTTTCCCAATGTTTCATGTGTGTCTGTTTGGATAATGAACACCAGATTTGTGCAGAAATCACCACTGTACACAAACATTTAGCTAAGGATAATTGTCAACAGTTAATAAATAAATAGATAGATATCTCACTGAAGCTATAAAATGTAACTTTTGTACCTAAAGGCTGCGATCTATGCTGCCAAATGTCTTAGGTTACGCTCCCACTTGGAGTCGAATTAAACCAAATTTCTGTTTTCACTAATTTTAAATGGAAACAAGCAAAAGGAGGTGCTTCAAATCTAGCCAAAAAGAATTCACTGGCAAGAATATTTTTTCTACACTCAGAGTAGAACTTTTTGTTTCGCTGATAATCGCTAGTTATCATAAGTCTTCATAGAAAACAAAAGAATGTGCATTGTTTTAAAACATCTAAATCTTTTATATGTTCTCATTAACTTCCATGGCCAATGTTAAAATTATCTTGATCCAATACTTCCGGTGTAGACCGCATCTTAAGGCTAAAATTTGCCAAAGTTTTGACCATTTTAAAATTAAGATTCCTCATGACTATGTTGAGATGGATTTTTTCGGGTGCAATCCTTAGCATGGCTTCCTTCGGAAGGGAAGTAAAGCCATTGGTCCTGTGTCATAGATTTACGGCACGTAAAAGAACCTCAACCCTGATAGAGAGGCCTCTGAGCAAAATTAAGTGGCCTTTCAAGCCCAATTTTGAATGGGACACTGAGAACCACAGCTGTTAAAGAGCATCCATAAATAATACCCCATTTATTTATTTTAATGAACAAAAAATTGGCAGAGACAATGGAAAAAATCTGAACATCATTTGAAGACCTCTGTGTGTTTATTCAGTGTGATTCCACATGATTCCACTAGATGAGAACACCAGGAGGAATTGTGGTTTGGTTTGATTTGTTGAGTGGGTGCTGACCTAAATATTCCTAACAGTAGTTACTTTTTATCCAAGGTTGTTACTACTTCAGAAGTGAGCACATATGTAGCATTTTCTGTTGACATTTTTTCCTAAATCCAAACTGGGATGTTGAGTGAATTTTGTTTAATTCCATGTATTTTATAACCTAATTATATACACCTTTCTCTTTTACTATAGAAAAGGTTGTTAAAAGAGAGATGGACCTTTGTCTTCTTTTTTATATAAAAGCTTGACAACTATGTGTTTCATTTTTTTCTGAAAATGCCCCTGACAAAAGAGAAAAATTACACTTGAGGCTGATTAAGAGACTCGCTCAACTTCTCATTCCACCCATGAGAGGTTTTGCTTTATAACAATAAAAATATCATCCATCTGTTCTATTTCTTTGGAAGTTGTGGAGTTCATTATTAATTTACAACTTATTTTAGGATATGTAATAAATGTCCCTTTCCTAGAAAGTAACTATTTCTAATTTGTAAATATTTCATAATGGTAGTTTAGGTATTCTTGATCCCTGCAGAAATATTAATCTTAAAATGTTACATGGTGAAAATGTCATCCAAATGAGCTCCAAAATGTCTATCATCTTAAATCATTGCAATCACCTCAGAATTTTGATGCTGGTATTTCACCGAGTTCAGTAAGGGGGGGGGGGGAGCAAGAGAGAGAGAGACACACACATATATATATATAAAATCAGAGCATGGAGAGGATCACAATTAAAAAAATGAAAAATATAGTAAAACCTAGTTACATATCAAGTCAGAAACTGTTTAAAGATAATAAAGATTTTTGAAAAATACAATCCCACCCTAAACAACCCTTTACATAGAAACGTTTTATACTCTCAAAAACAGGTATAACACGGTTAGTTAAAATATCATGAATTGTTTGTTTTGTTTACGTGACCCCACAACACCCAAGCCTCTAGGATATTCAATCAATTTTATGAGGATATCATGTTTGAAATTCTTTCATTGCTTAGTTTTATATAAACTGGAAATCATATAAAGATAGACAAAAATGATTGCAGTAAAATGTGGAGCTCATTAGAATATGAAGTCACTAAAAAACTATCCAGATAACAAAATAATGAATACTCATATAAATGTTTTGTTTATCTCAGTTTCTTGCAATTCTCCCCATGACACTGTGTGATGTATGTTCCTTCCATCCTCTGGAAGCATCCATATCACTCAATTTCTGGCACAGCATATAACTCCTATTTGTGTGATGCAACTGCTGCTTTGGTGTTATAAAATTGGTGACCTTAAAGACTTCTTTATAGTAGGGAAAAGGGAGAAATCACATGGTGTCAGGTTGATGAGTTAATAGTTTTGCCCAGTTGCTTCCAAAATCTCCATTGTTACATTAGGGATGTAATCTGATGCAACAAAATGTTGAACGCTATGCTTGGATTTTTCTGGAACACTTTTGGAAGGCAAATTCTATGTTCTGCTTTACAATAACTTTTTTAAATTTATTTTTGAGCATAACAGTTGCCATGTAGTAAGAAAGGCAACCTTTTCCTTCCCATGCTATTTGGCCCCTTAACTTTAATGAGTCGTTGGTCATCAAAGCCCAAAGGAGGAGTGGTATTTTGTTTCTGAATCACACTGATACATCCATATTTCTGCACTCTTAACAATATCTGGAAGGCACAAGACTTATCACAGTTAAGTTTTTGCCTATTTCATACAAATTATGGATCACCCATCCTGAACTTCTTTTAGATGAAGATTTAAAGGATAGCTAAATAAACTTGGTGAATAGATCACTATGCCAGCCTAATGTCCTTAGTAATAAATAAATGGATATGGACAGTAAATAGACAAAATGGTGTAATAAACTAGAATTAATAAACTATTGTAAAATATGAGTATGACCGGTAAAGAGCCAGGGCTGAACACCGGTCATATCCACCTGTATAAAGCTTAGCATAAATAAATAAATAGTAATAAATCTTGGATCTTCCCTGATTATATCGTCCTCTGTGGTCTAGGGGCAACTTGCTAGTCTTTAGTTCCCAAGGTCACGGGTTCAAACATGGGAGAAGGTAATGGATTTTTTTTCAGGTGTAAAAATCATTTACATGGCTTTGTTCAGAAGCAAAGTAAAGCTGTTGGTACTGTGTCATAGATTTGCGGCATGTAAAAGCACCTCAAGCCTGATAAAGAGGCCTCTGAACAAAATTAAGCTGTCTTTCAGCCCAATATAAAATGGAACGCTGAGAACCATAGCAGTTAAAGAGAATCCATAAATAAAACTACTCAATTTCAATTTTTCTCTAATTATTATTTACAAGGAGTGTGTTGTTTTTCTTAGTCACTACTGTTGGTCTGTCATTCCTCTCTTCATCTTTAAAGATTGCATCCCCTCTTAAATTCTCTAAATGAACAGAACACAGTAGCACATGATGGAGCCTCCAAAAGTCACCCTCAAATGCTTAAGTAACTTCAGTTCATTTAAGCCACATCTGAAATCCTATGTTCATTGCACAAAAATGCTCTCTGAAGTCTCCATTTAACTTGAGAGTAGATTTACATTTGTTACATTTAAATCATAAAGCATTATTTCCAGGCGAGATCCGGATTTGGTGCTTTTGCTATTCTGCCATTAGAGCCACTTTGTAGTTACTTACTGGTCTGTTATAAACTTTTAGGTCCCTAAGCTGCAAGGCATAGATAAGGGATGTTTTTTTATTAATAGAAGAATGGAGTAGTTGCAGCTGAAGACTGGCCCCAATGATCCCAAGAAGAAGTCAAAACCTTAGCAATTTAGCAGATTTAAAATCTGAACGTGTTAATATTCCCAATAATTGCAAATCTGGATTGGCTGTGGAAGTTTTACCCATCACAAAATGCACGCAAATGAATGGCAACCTGTTACCAATTACTCAGTTATATTGATCCAGTAACAATGATTTTCCTAGGGATGGCCAATATTGCAAGTCGCAACACCAATCTAGAGACCCTCATAGAATCTTATCAACTTTCTTCATAGGAGATATTAAGTCATTTCCAAAACATTTGTAGTATGTTTACATCTTCCAACATTAGGTTAACAACAGCTGTCAACACCTTAACATGGTACTTTATTGTCCCTTTTTTCTTAAACTCATAGCATGATTTCTCTATTGTATATTTGGAAATGTTAATTTGTTACCTATGTTTTGAATTTACATACATGCATACTATAACAAATCTCCAGTTCTATGGAGATATTATACTTTACACACATTTGAAGATAGAAGAATCAAAGAGCAAAAACAGTGTACGGTGTATTTAAGTACCTCCAAGGAAAAGACATCCATTACTAAAACATACTATTAGTTGCTGGTTTGTTAGGCAGTCCCAGAACAATGTAGATATGGAGAGAACACTCTTTAAAGAAGAAAGAAACCATTTAAACATCAAATCTTAATACTGTTCAATTTCTATTACATTTTTAAAGAGCCTAAGTATTCAGACATTCTTTGATACCTATAGCTGCAAGCCAAAACATATTACCATTATTTACATATGCAAATTACAAACAAATGTTGCAATACTTATGTGCTGAGGGTCCTAAGCCGTAAAGCATAGCTCAGTGTTGAGGGCCTTAAAGCAAACAAGGAATGGTTTTTAGAAGTAGAGGAATGAAGCATTTTGTGGACTTGGCCACAAGCTGAGGAGCGACAGAGCATAGCTGAGGGTCTGGGCATCTAAATCCCAATGATCCTTGGTAGTTTTCACTACCACTTTCACTAGGCATGTTTTCATATACTTTCTATGGAACAACACGCATCAAAGAAACACCAAATATTCAAATGGTCCCTTTTTGTGGGTGGCAAAGGAATCTCTAGTCTAGTGTAACATCTAATGGAACATGCTTTGCACAAGAGCTCATTAGGATAAAAACGTATAGTATCAATAACTTTTGTTTTGTATCAATAGTAACAAAGTCTATATTGTCATTTCTAGGTAAGTATTTATAATTTAATATGCCGTGGCTCTGAAGCACACCTGTCACTTTCAATATATGTGTTCAATTGCTTGTAACAGATTGTTTACTATCAGACAATTTGCAGCGTTAATACCTGGAGCTGTGGCCTGCATGTTATTACTCTGCAGAGAAGAGTCCTGAAGGAAAACAAGGAATGAATAATCAGGTGCAAACAGTGAAAGTACAGTTAACACAAAAACCAGAGTGAAGAAAACTTAAATTGCAACATCTTTTAGCCTTCAAGCAAAATCCAGTAATTACACAAAACCGCTTATTAGGCGAACACAAAACTACCGATTTAAGCGAAGGTCAACAGCTTGATTTTCCAGTAATTCAAACGTAGATGAAAAACCTTTCTGGAGTTATTCCTGCATCAAAGGAATCTAAACTTTACCTACAGGTATTCCCAAAAGGGTTATCATAGACACATTGAAATTGTACTGGATTGAATCCTTTCATTTACACTACTGGTGGCTTTTAACATAAAAAATGTGTTGATTAAGAGTACTTTAATAAAATGAATTACAGAGAAAACGTATCTTTACCATGTGCTATAACCTACCGTGTTCTTTGAACTTGATGTTTTCTCATACGAAGAACCCATAACAAAACAGACACCGACACTGCACCTGCTGCTATTGTATTCTTTGTCACATATTTACTTAGTGCTGGTGCCATGTTATTATTTCTGATCCACTGCACTGTGCTTTTATATTTCGGTATGCAATATTACAACGTCACTTTCTCACTTCATATCACCTCATTCTTTTACTTCAGTGTCCAAGTTACAAAGTCCGCACTTGTCATCCCGTTCACCTCGCCGAACAACTGTAACCTCCCTCTCCACAGAACCTCACCACACTCTCCTAGCGATTTTACAGTACGACAGCACGACGTACAATGTTGCAACTTGCAGTAGTAGTATTGACAGTAATGCCAACCTGTTAACAATTGCCAGTCATCATAGGAAGAGCAACGTCACGCAGTTTTCTATCTCACTCTACAGACTTGCAATTCTTGCCGGCCAAAGGGCAAAGTACTTTTATAAGTATGCAATATTCAAAAGAAACTAGATGATAACGTAGCCATATGTATTTCTGCAACTGCAACTAGCACTTATCTATGTGTTAGGAATTGTAAAATATTTCACCCAGAATTCGATATCTAGATCTCAGTTGAAATGCACTCTTTGTAGCCTTTCGAACACCCGCCGCACTCGATGCAACTACTTGCATTGTGTGATAATGTATTTGATCTAAAACTCACTGTCGAGATTCCACACATTTTGGTGATAAGCCCATAATTGGCAAGTTCTCAAATAAAGAATGTAAATAACATTAATAGAAAAATTCACTGTATACGAACAACATTAAACCCAAAATTTAGATGGATACAAAATGTCATGTTTAAGTCAGGCATATTTTAAGAAAGCAAAGCAAAGTATTTCACAAAATGTACCTCGTCTGCATGGTATATTTTTAACTAGCTTTTACTTTCTCAAAATGCTTCTGATACCCTGGAAAACTGATACAGAAACAGTGAAATATCTCGGTGTACTCCTGGATCCATGGAAACCACATATAAGCAACAAACTTAAACTAGCCCGAGCAAGACTGGCAAAGCTCTACCCCCTCCTCAACAAAAGATCTTCACTCAAACTAAAAATCTGATGTATAGCACTCACATGACTTTCTCTAGCCGTTCTACAAACTTCTTACATAAGATTATTCTTCTTTCTGCACTTTGTTAATCGAGGTATTCAGCACAACGTTCTTATTACTTAGTTCCTTATAAGTAGGAAGAAAATAAGGGAATACCCTAGGCTAAATCGATAGTCAAATGTTTTAAAAGCTGTCGTTATGCGATTTTCATTACAAATCGCTTCTTTTCTTGGCCAGGAGTAGAACAAAAGAAAAACGGACACTCCCGTCTGAGAAAAGTATAAGTACTTCACAACGAAACTAATAACAATGAATACTTCGAAAACGGTAAGCTCCACGAAAAAAAAGGTATATGACGTAAATTGTGTATTTTAACAATGCCTACATTTTTTGTATAGTAAGTTTTTGTCTATCTCTTACTGTTTATTAGTTATGCCAAATTAAGCAAAATTCATCCAGAATAAACAGGGCTTTAGAAGCTATTCCCAGAAAATCCAAGATATACATTTCATTTTTCATGTAAATATCTTTAATATACGATATTTTAATCAAAATCGTTAGAGCCATTTTTAAGAAAATCAAAATTTTCGAAAAAAGTTCCATGTAAAGGGCAGTTTCGGGTGGGGGATTTTTCTCAAAATCTTCGTGTCGTATCCCTGGAAGATACTGAACTTAAATTCCAAGTTTGGTATTTTAGCTACTTTTCGTTTTTGAGTTATCGTGTTCACAGACACACGGACACACACACGGACCGTTTTCTGGAAATGCTTTTTTTGGATTCAGGGGGTCCTAAAACATGTATTTCCGGTGAAATCTCGACATCGAATTTTTGGGTGGAATGCAATACTTCTCTATCCCTATGTACATTGTACATACGGGGCAAGAGAACGTAAAAAAACTGCACACTACTTTACACGACTCTATAAAGACCACCGCTACTATACGCTTGTCCAGTTTGGGGAGGAACTAGTCCTTCCGAAATCAAACGTATCCAGACATTTCAAAACAAAATATTGCGAATCTCAACGAATGCACCATGATTTGTCAGAAATGGTCAACTACATAGAGAAACTGGAATCAGCATTATTCAACAGTCAATTTCTTCATAAGCCGAACAGTTTTACAGCAAGTTAAAAGACGTCTCAAGAGCCGTTCACCATTCTCTTGGCGGAAAATCTAGCTATCCAACTCGCATCGAGTCGCCTACCACTGAGCCAGCTCTCACAGCAAGACTTTCTGTAAAATAAAAACAAAACATGTAACTACTAAGAGGGGCCCAATTTCAATGTTATTCAGTACCATGCATGTAAATAATTTCTAAAATCAATGATCTATAGAGCGCACATGCGCTGATCGATCGATAAATCATTAAAAAATGTTTCTAATGATTTTTATTCAGCTGTAATAAGTTTGGGTTGAATTTTATTAATTAGCTCGATATCAGCACGAAGAGTGCTATATAGGTCCAGGAAAACAGTTAGGGCTATAGGACGTAGAACGGAAAGGAAACCGATTTGAGGTTACCTCCGGGCGCTCTGTTACACATTTAACTAAGGTTATCACTATTAGATTGCTCGGAAAACTACTAGTTTTCAGAGTTTGAACCACTGTCGGATGTCAGCAAAATGTCTTGGGGGAAACGACTCCGAATCCAACAGATCCCTATAATACGTATCTTCCTACAGAAAAATGTATTGCACCGACACGTAGCATTGTTTGTGGAAGAAGGAAGAATGCCTAAGAATGGATGTGTTCAGAGATGGTACTGAGTCCTAGTTTGTGATGAAGTTTGGCGTTGATTATGAACCATGGTATATTCAGTATAACTGGGCAACCTTGTTTTGGAAAACCTGTAGTCTTTGACTCTTGTTGGCAGCCGCTCCTCCCCAAAGCGGGCAGCCGTAGACGAGTAAAGGACGCAAATAGGAATTGTATAGAAGAGAAATGCATTGTGTGCGTAAATACGACCGGTGGTTGAGGATAGAGTAGAGGGCACGCACTCTGGAATAAGCGAGATTTAATTTATTTTATGCCAGGTGAAGGAACCATAGAGTAAAGGATTTAGTGTCACATTTACAGTGATTAAGTGAAATCCTCCGCAGGTGACCAAGTGTTGAGAGTACTCTGTAAACGATTAATTGCAGCAGCAATAGAGCGATGTCATCGGCGTACATGGCTAGATGTACTATCGGGAGTACACGGTAGAGATAATCAGATAGCCCAATGTCGCCAACTTTATTCAGCAGACTTGAGTGGCATGCACGGTCGAACGCTTGTTTAAAGTCCAGAAATGCGGGGGACTGCAATTTACCTTCAAATCCAAGTGTTGTAGCTTCAGTTAACCGCACTAACTGATGTCCCGTGGAGTGACGCTGTTTAAAGCCAAATGTTTGGGGTGGGATCACTGAAGTAACGGATTATAAATAGCCTTTTCAAAGATTTGGGAAAGAGTGGGTAACAAGCTTATTGGTCGATAACTGGCGGGTAAAGAAGACGGGATTCCAGGCTTAGAAAGAACGACACTTTCAGCATGTTTCCATGTGGTGCGGAAGTAGGCAAGGTGTAAAAAAGCCACTGAGTGTGAAGGTCAAGAGAACTGTTAGTTTGAGCTTAAGGTGTTTCAAAACAAAATTGGGCATTAAATAACGTGCTCGAGATTATTATTATTATTATGTTTATTTATTGCAAGTTGTGAAAAGCCAACGAAGTTCCCGGGGGTACGTACAGTGTATGCCAATCGCCATCTCAATGTTCTGAGATGGGTTGGGAGCTGAACTTTCTTTAATCACCCCCTCAAGTCACCTTCATTCTTATGGTTTTTAGCAACGGGAAAGCATAAATTCCACGCAGATACTTACTATAGGATATATGGAGATCTCATTAAAGCATGCAATCTATGCTCAACCATTAACCATTTTCAAAATATTCGTTGCTATTCGTGTGAATTGTTCAGTATTTTAAGCTGTACACTTTAAAATATTAAGCAGCCATGGAGAGAACCACCAAAGGTTTACAGTACTTCAAAATTTGAAAAATGTGGGACAATTGAAACAAATAACAGATATTAAATGGCTGTTGCGACAAAAACTTATTTCCAAAAAATTGTGTGTTTGAAAGAGACCTACATTTTTTTTTTTTTTTTTTTTTTTTTTGTGCCGTACGTTTCTGTCTATCTCATGGGTTATAGCTACACAATTGTTATAAACATTCCTCAAGAATGTCTGGGACTGTTTGCTTAAAATTCAACATATGCATTTTATTTTCCATGAAAATATCTTAAACATGTGAATTTTAGTAAAAGTTGTATTTATTCCTGAAAAAAATCTGATAGATCCATTCACATGAGTTTCTCTAGCGTTCCAAAAACAAACTTTCCTGACAAAAATATTCTTTTATCTACGTTATGCTAATCAACGCCAGAATTGGTCTTATTACTTACTTCTTTGTAAGTAGGGAATACACTAGACTAAAGGGATCGCCAAATCTTTTAAAAACGGTCGCTAAGTGAAGCAATTACAATTTTGTTCTCATTGCTTGCTAGGAGTAAACAACGAGAGATGAAAATAAATATGTCTCCTGTTTGAGAACAGTTTAAGTACCAATAATTCAGAACAGGTATCTGAAAACGGCTAACTCTACAAATAAACAATGTATATGATATATAATGTATACATTACAGATGAGGTTTTCCGTTTGAGAAAAGTTAAGTATTTTAAAATTAAAACCAACAGCAGGGAATATCTCTAAAATGGTTAGTTCTACAAATTAAAAAAAAAATCTGATGTGTTCCATTCACTGACTTTCTCTACATCTATGCAAAAAGTATTGTTAGAAGGCTTATTCTTCTATTTTCTTCATGCTTATCGAGAAAAAAATAGCAGAAATAGTCTTATTACTTGCTTCCTTGTAAGCAGAAGCAAAATAAGGGAGCACTATAGGTTAAAGTGATAATCAAAAGCTGGTTACTCTATGATTGAAGTTCCTTTGTTGTATGGACACGAGATGACAAATTCGTGTATGAGAGAAGTATAAGTTTTTTCAAAGCTGAAACCAAAATCAAGCATTATCTCAAAAAGGATCAACTCAAAAAAAGTATATAACATAAAACTGTGTGTTTTAATGTGCTCTACATTTTTTGTGTGGTAGGTTTTTGCCCATCTCTTATGGCTTAGTAGTTATGCAAATTTCCGTAAAATTCATCCAGAATAAAGTAGTCTTCAGAGGCTATTCTCAGAAAATTCAAGATATACATTTTATTTGTCAGGTAAATATCTTATATACGATATTTTAATCAAAATCGTTAGAGCCATTTTTGAGAAAATCAAAATTTTCGAAAAAATGTATTTTGGGGTGGGGGATATTTTTGAAAATCTTCGTGTCGCATCCTTGGAAGACACCAAACTGAAATACTAAGTTTGGTATTTAAAGGTATTTTCGTTCTTGAACTATGCTGTCCACACACACACACGCACACACACACATACACACACATATGTAGGGGGACCCAAAACATGTATTTCCGGTGAAATTTCGGTATCGAATTTATGGGTGGATTACAGTATTACATTCCACCCAAAAATTCGATACCTAGATTTCACCGAAAATACGGGTTTTGGGTCCCCCTGAATCCAAAAGAAAAGCATTTTCGGAAAAAAGTCCGTGTGTGTCTGTGGACAGCATTGCTCAAAAACGAAAAGTTCGTAAATACCAAACTTGGTATAAATTCAGTGTATTCCAAGGATGCGAAACCAAGATTTTCAAGAAAATCCCCCCACCCCAACTACCCTTTACATGGAAAAACTTTCGAAAATTTTGATTTTTTCAAAAATGGCTCTAACGATATTGATTAAAATATGGTATATAAAAGATATTTATCTGACAAATAACATGTATGTCTTGAATTTTCTGGGAATATCTCTGAATATTACTTTATTCTGGATGAATTTTACGGTATTTTGCATCACTGCTATACCGCAAGACATGGACAAAAATTTAACACACAAACATGTAGAGCACGATAAAACACACAATTTATGTTATAGACATTTTTTTCGTGGAACTCATTTTTTTTTTTAAATATTCCTTGTTTTTGGTTTCAACTTTGAAAAATTTGTACTTTTCTCATACAGGAATTTGTCAGCTCCTGACCGTACGAACAAAGGAACTTCAGTTACATGGCAACCAGCTTTTGACTATCACTTTATCCTATGGTACTCCCTTATTTCGCTTCTACTTGTAAGAAAACAAGTAATAAGACTATTTCTGCTAATTTTTTTCTCGATTAGCATGAAGTAAAAAGAAGAATAAACTTTTTAACAATAACTTGTTGCAGAGATGTAGAGAAAGTCATGTGAATGGAACACATTAGATTATTTTATTTGCTATCTCTAATTGTATAATACGTTTTTGTATGTACTTTACGGTTTACCTATTATTTAAGAATGAAAAGGTGTTCAGAGACTATTTCCATCAAATTCGAGATTATCATTTTATTTGCCAAATAAACATTTTAAATATGGGACATTTTAATCACATCAAAGAATCATTTTTTTTTATAAAATCGAGAATTTCGAAAAATGTTCTATGTAAAGGTTAGTTGGGATGGGGGAATTTTACTGAAAAATTGTCGTGTCCTATTCTTGGAAGATAAACAAACACCAAGTTTGGTGTTTAATTTTATTCACTTTTCGTTTTTGAGTTATTCTGTCCACGAACCCACACATATACATACAAATACTTATTTTTAAAATAGCTTTTATGTATTAAAGGGGTCCTCAAAACATATTTTCAGTGAAATCGCGGTATCGAAATTTCGGGTGGAATACAATTCCCTCTCTATCTACTATGTTCACTGTACATACGTGTTAGATAAACTAAAAA
Organism: Hymenopus coronatus; assembly: GCA_030762935.1. NCBI lineage: Eukaryota > Metazoa > Arthropoda > Insecta > Mantodea > Hymenopodidae > Hymenopus > Hymenopus coronatus. The sequence continues at coordinate 125,148,134 of CM060897.1, read as the reverse complement.
TCTGATTTGTTCTATTCACATGACTTTCTCTATCTGTTCTGCAAACTATTCTTACAACAATTATTATTTTATCCGCATAACGCTAATTAGTATGACTCGGTGGTTTGAGAGTAGCGTTTCTGCCTCACATATAAGAGTTCGCGAGTTCGAATGCTGCTTAGGGCGAGTTACCCGAATAAGATTTTTTTTTTCTTTCTTCGGTGTTTTCCCTTATCCTGAGAAGACGAATGTTGAGTATCTTTAAGCCGTGGACCCTGAGATCATTTGAGCATCATTTCACCAATTTTATTTATCGTACCAGATTAATAGAAATTAAGCTATAAAATAAGTAAATACATAAAGAAATAAACAAACATGAAGATAAACGTTACCAGAAATTATGTAATTACTTAATGCCTTATAAGTAGAAGGGGGATAAGGCAATATAGTACGCTAAAGGCATATGAAAATCTTTTAAAAGATATTGCTATGGGATTGTCTTTGAAATCGGGTTCTCTTTCCATGTCCGGGAGTAAAACAAAAGAGGTGTGAACGGATGAGGTATTCCCATTTGAGAAAAGTTGAAATGTTCCTTGTAAAGGATAGTTTGGGATGGGGTATTGTTATTCCACCAAACAATTCGATGTCGAGATTTCTCCAGAGGTCCCCTGAATTTAAAAAAAACAAAAAAAACAGCATTTTATATAAAAAAGTCTTTATTTATGTGTGTGTGTCTGTGTGTGTGTGTGTGTGCCCGCATATATATTTGTGTCTATGGCAGCGTAGTTCAAAATCGAAAAGACCGTTAAATACCAAACTTAATATTTCAGTTTAGATCTCTTAAGAATGTGACACGAATATTTTCAAGAAAATACCTTACCCCAAACTACCCTTAGCATGGAAAAATTTTCGAAAGTTTTGTTTTCCTGAAAATGGCTCTAACGATTTTGATTAAAATACCTTATGTTAAAGATATTTAAATGACAAACAAGCTTATCTTGAATTTTCTGTGAATAGCCACTGAATAACTCTTAATTCTGAATGACTTTTGTATAACTGATAAACTGTAAGAGAGAGAGAGAGAGAGAGAGAGAGAGAGAGAGAGAGAGAGAAACTCACTAAACAAACATGTAGATCTCGTTAAAATACACAATTTCATATATTTTTTGTTATTTCTATTTTAAACTACTTATGCTTTTCTCAATCTACTTGAGGCATATTGCGTTTCAGCTTTCTTTTGTTTTACTCCTGACTTTCGCAAAGAGAACCACATTTCAGCCGTTTCACATAAGGACAGCTATTAAAGGATTTGACTATGGCTTTAACCTAATATATTCCCTTATTCCCCTTGCTTATAAGGAACTAACTAATAAGGCTATTTCTGCTAATGTTCATTCTGATCGAAGAATAAGCTTTTGTAAGAATAGTTTCTTACAGATTAGGTAGAGAAAGTCATGTGAATTTAACACATCAGATTTTTATATTAAAGCTGGTTACTGTGATAAAATGTTATTTGTAAGGGACCTTTACGGATTAAAAAGCTAAATTTAGTTACAAACCCCAATAATTTCATATCACTAACACAATCAATAATAAAGTTTTAACTGTTCAATGTTTAAACACGCATGTTATAAATCAGACAAATTTGCCGGTCCAAGTAGTCCAGTTGGTTAAGTGAAAGCTTTCTGGTCTCAAGGTCGCGGAGTGAAACCCAGCCCAGATCTACGCTTTCTAAGTGTGCTTAAAAGCTACACATCCATGTCAGAAGATTTACTGGCATGTAAGAGAGCTCCTACGGGACAAAATTCCGGCACATGTTGGCGCTCGTATTATCCTGGCTAACAAACAAATAAGTTAAATTAAAATTCAGGCTGGAAGAACTTGCAACAGACAGCTTGGCATAAATTGCTAACACTGTAAACAATTATCTGCTGGAATCACATTATTCAAGGGAAATATGCGTGATAGACGTGAAATCCATTTTCACCAACAATTTTACAAATAAAATATTATGTTTTAATAGGTAATCCACTAGTAGCAAATGGAACACCAAATTTTATATTTGAAGTCAAAATATGCAGACCATAGCCAGATATAGCATATGAATCCACAGATTCCATACATTAAAATAAATATAGACTTCCTAACTTACCATGCTTTAAAAGACCATTACATCAAAAATCGCACGTGTTCCATTCACATGTCTTTCTCCAACTGTTCTACAAATAACCATCTTACAAAACTTATTCTTCCTTCTACTCCATGCTAATCGAGTTAAGCATTAGTAGAATTAGCTTTTACGGGAAGGGAACCACGGGAAAACACCATAGCGATAGTCAAACGTTTTATCGCCATGCGATTGCCATTGCAATTCGCTTATTTGCATGGCGAAGAGTAAAACAAAAGAGACACGGATGACTCCCGGTAGAGAAAAGCATACGTATTTTAAAATTGATAGCAATAACAAGGAATATCTCTCCTACAGTAAGCCCCATAAAAAAAATTAAAGGACGTAAATTGTATGTTTTGACGAGATCTACACTTTTTGCGCCGTAAGTTTTTGTCTGTCTCATACGGTTTACCAGTTACGCAAAAATCATCCGGAATAAAGAGGTTTTTAGAGGCTATTCTCAGAAAATTCAAGATATACTTTAATATACGTATTTTAATATAAATAGACCCATGTTTGAGAAAATCAAAATTTTCGAATATTCTTCCATGTAAGGGTAGTTTGAGGTGGGAGGATTTTCTTGAAAATTTTCGTGTCGCATCCTTGGGAGATATTAAACTTAAACACCACGTTTGGTATTTAACGGACTTATCGTTTTTGAGTTATGTTGTCCACAGACACATATACACGGACACAAGCACGCAATAAGACAGACAGACAGACAGACAGACAGACACACACACACACACACACACACACACACACACACACTGATCCTTTTCTAAAAAATATTTTTTTTATTTAGGGGGTCTCAAAACATATGGGTGGATACAATACTTTCTCTACCTATTATGCACATGTACATTGTACTACCCCTGAATCCAATACCAGCATTTTCAGAAACATGTCCGTGTGTGTGTGTGTGTGTGTGTGTGTGTGTGTGTGTGTGTGTCTCGACTACGTCTCGTATCACAATATTCCCGCTCGAATCAAAACCATAACTTTACGCTCTTACATTATAAATAACTATTTACTTTCTCTAGTACGTATGCACAATGTGCATAGTGGATAGAGAAGGTAATGTATTCCACCCAAAAATTCGAAACCCAAATTTCAACGTAAATACATGTTTTGAGACCCCTGAATTTAAAAAAAACATTTCAGAAACATGTCCGTGTGTGTGTGTGTGTGTCTATTGGCAGCATAACTCAAAACGAAAAGTCGGTTAAATACCAAACTTGGTATTTAAGTTCAGTGTCTTCCAAGGATACGACATGAAGATTTTCAAGAAAATCCTCTCACTCCATTACCCTTAGCATGGAACATTTGTGAAACTTTTGATTTTCTTAAAAATGGCTGTAACGATATTTATTAAAATGCCATGTGTTTAAGATATTTTCATGGCAAACGAAATGTTATATCTTGAATTTTCTGGGAATAGCCTCTGAAGTACTCTTCATTCTGGATGACTTTTGTATAACTTTTGTACACCGTAAGAGATCGACAAACACTTACTGCACATAGAATGTAGATATCGTTAAAACACTTTAATTTATGTCATACATTTTTTGTGGGGTTAATCGTTTTCAAAATATTCCGAGTTATTGGTTTCATTTATGCTACTTAACTTTATCAAACGAGAAGCCATCTTGCTTTTCGTCTCCCTTTTCTATACTCCTAGCAAGCAAATAGAATCGAATTTCTATTGTTTTACCTAGCGACCGGCTTTTAAAAGAGTTGACTGTCGCTTAAGCCTTGCATTTCCTTATTTTGCTTCGACTTACAAAGAAACAAGTAATAAGACCAATTCTGGTAATGTAATAATTTTTTGTAAGAAAAGTTGTTTGTGGAACAGCTACGGAAATTCATGGGAATGAAACATAAAATTTTTTGTAATACTCATAATTTCTTTGTTTAAAACCATTAAGTGTAGCTATATTTCATTCTGTGTCACTAGGTAAACTTATAAACTACTTATATACTAGCTCTTAGCAGTAATAGTAAAGAAAATATGTATCTATTTATTTATTTATTTATTTAATACACATTTTATATCAGAAAACAAATCAATATCAAACTGGAAGTATTTGCTGATCAACGGTAATAATTGGCAAGATATAGGAACCGCGTAACTTTCTCTACATGTACTATGTACATCGCGTATAGAGAAGGTATGTATTGCACACAAAAATTCGATACCTAGAAATCACAGGAAATGTAAGTTTTGGGAACTCCTTAATAAAAAACAGCATTTCTAGAAAAATGTCAGTGTGTGTATGTGTGTATGTGTGTGTGTGTGTGTGTGTATAAACAGCTTAGTTCAAAACGAAGAGTTCGTTAAATACCAAATTTGGCATTTAAGTTTAGTATCTTCCAAGGATGCGACACGAAGATTTTCAAGAAAATGTCCCCACCCAAACTGCCCTTTATATGGAAAAATTTTCTAAAATTTTGATTTTCTCAAAAATACTCTAACGATTTTGATTAAATTTCGTATATTAAAGACATTCAGATGACAAATGCAATGTATATCTTTTCTATTCTGGGAATAGCCTCTGAAGACATGTATATTCTGGATGAACTTTGCGGAATTTTGCATAGCTGGTAAACCGTTAGAGATAGACAAAAACTTCCTGAATACAAAAAATGCAGAGCTCATTAAAACACACAATTTATGTTATATAGCTTTTTATCGTGGAGTTGACCGTTTTTGAAATATTCCTTGTTATTGGTTTCAGCTTTAAAATACTTATACTTTTTTAATTCGGGAATTTATTAAACCCTGTCCATACAAACAAAGGAACTTCAATCACATAGCAACCAGCTTTTGACTATCACTTAGATTTGCCTATCGCTTTAGCCTATGATACTCCCTCATTTTCCATTTTCTTACAAGGAAGCAAGTAACAATACCCTTTCTGCTATTTTTTTCTCTATTAGCATTAAGTAAATAGAGAATAAGTTTTTTAACAATAATTTATTGCAAAGATGTAGAGAAAGTTATATGAATGGAACACGTCAAATTTTTTTAGTAGAGCTGTTCGTTTGTGAGATATTCCTTTTCATTTGGTTTCAGCTTTAAAACCCTTATACTTTTCTCATGCGGGATTTGTCAATTAAATCACATAGTAACCAGCTTTTAAAAGATTTTACTATCGCTTTAGCCTAGTATACTTACAAAGAAGCATGTATTTAGACCATAACTGCTAATTTTATCTTGATTAGCACGAAATAGATAGAAAAATAACTTTTTACTTTCTCTACACGTACTATGTACATAGTGTATAGAGAAGATATTGTATTACACCCAAACATTGGACATCGAGATTTCACCGGAAATATATGTGTTGAGACACCGGAATTGTTTTTTTTTTTTTTTTTTTTTTTTTTAGAAAAATGTGTGTGTGTGTGTGTGTGTGTGTGTGTGTGTGTGTGTGTGTGTGTGTGTGGGCAGTACAGCTCAAAAACGAAGATACCGTTAAATACCAAACTTGGTATTTATACTCAGTGTCTTCCAAGGATGCGACACGAAGCTTTTCAAGCAGATTTCACCCCCAAATACTCTTTACATGGACAAAAAATTCAAAAGTTTTGATTTTCTCAGAAATGGATCTATTTATTTTTATTAAAATCTCCTATATTTAAGATATTTATATGGCAAATAAAATGTATATATTCAATTTTCTGGAAATAGACTCCTAAGACCTGTTTATGTTGAATGAATTTTGCATAACTGGTAATCCGTAATAGAGAGGTAACAACTTAGGTACGTAACAAAAAATGCAGATCTCGTTAAAACACACAATTTATATTGTATACATTTTTGTCGTGGAGTTGACCGTTTTTGAGATATTCCTTGTTATTAGTTTCAGTTTTAAAATACTTATCTCATACGGGGATTTGTCAACTCGTGCTCATAGAAAGGTATACGAGGTACGTCCAGAAAGTAAGCTCAGTTTCAATTTATCTCCGCTGCAGCGCTGCGATCGCAGTTCCGTACATGCGCGGTAGACGCTCTGTATCAAGGAGAAAAAACGTGCGCCATTTTGAGATCGCTGTCAGCCACATACGCTTTGTTGTGCTTGTTTACAATGTCGGTGTTGATTGAAAATACCGCTACTTGTGAAATCAGATCTGTGATTCGTTTTCTGAATGCTAGGAAAGTGAAACCAATTGAAATTTATTGGCAAATTTGCGAAGTTGACGGACAAAATGCGATGAATGATTCAATGGTGAGAAGATGGGTCCGACAGTTCAATGAAGGACGTAGTGAAGTGCACGATGAAGAACGAAGTGGCGTCCATCTTTGGTTACAGAAGAACTGGTTCATGTGAATGATGACAAGATCCAGGAAAACCGCAAGTTTACAATTAGTGCTCTCGCTATGGAATTTCCCCAAAGCTCACGATCACTAATTCATGAAATTGTTACCGAAAAACTGAACTTTCGTAAACTTTGCTCACGTTGGGTACCAAAGATTCTTACTGAGCAACACAAAACAAAACGGATGGGTAGTGCACTTCAGTTTTTAACCCGTTATGATGAAGACGGCGAAGAATTTCTGTCACAGATAGTCACAGGAGATGAGACTTGGGTTTCTTACGACACCCCTGAAAGTAAGCGGCAATCAATGGAATGAAGACACACTTCATCCCCAGCACAGGTTAAGCAGAAACAAATTTTGACACCTCGAAAAATGATGTGTACAGTGTTCTGGGACTGGAAAGGCATCTTACTCATTGATTTCTTACCGCGTGGTCAAACAATCAAAGGAGATGTTTATTGCGAGACACTTAGGAAATTGCGCCGTGCAATACAGAATAAGCGCCGAGGATTGTTGTCAAAAGGTGTTGTTTTTCTTCACGACAACGCACACCACACACTGCAAATGTGACGAAAAACCTCCTACAGGGATTTGGCTGGGACGTGTTTAACCATCCTCCGTACAGCCCTGACCTCGCTCCTAGCGACTTCCATCTGCTCTTACATCTCAAGTCTTTCCTTGGCGGTCAACACTTCAACAATGACGAAGAGCTGAAAGAAAATGTTTCCAACTTTTTGAAGACACAGGCGGCAAGCTTCTATGAAGAAGGTATACAAAAACTTGTGCCACGCTATGACAAATGCCTGCAAAATTTCGGCAGTTATGTGGAAAAGTAGTTTAAGAGTTGTAGAATTTTGTGCAATAAATAATTATTCTGTATCTGTATACAATTTAATTTTATTACCAAACGGAACTTACTTTCTGGACATACCTCGTATTATCGCCCTCCGTGGTATAGTGGTTACCATGCTAATTTCATATACCCAAGGTCGCGGGTTCAAATCCGGCGGAGAACGATGGATTTTTTTCGGAAAAAAAGGCGTTTGTTCCGTGTCGTAGATTTACGGCCTGATAGAGAGGCCTCTGAGCAAATTTAAGCGGTTTTTCACGCCCAGTATAGAATGGGACGCTGAGAACCACAGTAGTTAAAGAGCATCCATAAATGACACGCCATTTTATTTATCAGTCACATAGCAACCAGCTTTTAAAAGATACAAGGAAGCAAGCAATAACACCCTTTCTGCTAATTTTTTCTCGATTAGCATTAAGTAAATAGAAGAATAAGTTTTTTTAACAATAATATATTGTAGAGATGCAGAGAAAGTCATGTAAATGGAGTACATCAGATTTTTAACAATAATTTGTTACTGGCATGTAAAGAAATGAATGTAAATGTGAAACATCATATTTTTACTTTCTCTAGCACTTATGTACATACAATGTACACATCAGCTAGAGAAGGTAATTGTATTCCATCCAAAAATTCGATGTCGAGATTTCACCGGAAATGTTTTGAGGTCTCCTGTATCCGAAAAAGGACATTTTTAGAAAAAGATCCGTGTGTGTCTGTGGACAGCATAGCTTAAAAACGAAAAGACCGCTAAATACCAACCGAGAATTTATGTTTAGTATCTAGATGCGAAGATTTAAAAGAAAAAAATCCCCCACCACTAACTGCCCTTTAAATGGAATTTTTTTTCTTTCTCAAAAATACCTCTTAACGATTTTGATTAAAATACCGTATATTAAAGATATTTACATCACGAATAAAAAAAATTTGAATTTTCTGGGATTACCCAGATCTCTTTATTTTGAATGAATTTTGCAGAATTTTGCATAACGGTTATACTAAGAGATAGACAAAAACTTAATACGCAAACATGTAGATCTCGTTAAAACACATACTTTATATAATGCACGTTTTTCTTGTAAAGTTGAGCGTTTTTTTTGTAGATATTCCTGGTTATTGGCTTCAATTTTAAACTACTTATCTATCTTTTCTCAAATGGGACTATGCAAAGCGAACCGAACTTCAATTGTTTCACATAACGAACATCTTTTAAAAGATTTGATTATTGTTTTAGCGTAGTGTATTTCTTTATTAGCCTTCTACTTACAAGGAAGCAAGTAATAACATCATTTATTCTAATGTTTATTTCATTTGCATGATGTAAATGAAGGAATCATCTTTTATAAGAATAGTTTGTATTTGCAACGGCTAGAGAAAGTTATGTGAATGGTACACTTAAGATTTTTAATGAAATTTCTGCATTTCCTTTAATTCCGCTTGCACTACATTTTATGTTTTAGAATTGGGTTTTTATATATTTATTCTTCTGATTTTACCGCTTTATGAATAATTTGTTTATTCTGGAATGAATGCTTATTCTGTCGTTTGTTCTTCCATGCCAAATATTTCCAAGGCTTTGTTTGATTAGTTGATTTACCCTCCTAGCAACTGAGTTAATTTGAAGCACCTATACATGATCTAATTTTTAAGTTGTTTTTCTTAACCAATACGTAAGAATGGCATTGAAATTACTAAAATTACAAAATGTGTATACTCGTTTCTTGAACAAACACACCATAGTGCGTAACTTTGGCGAAGCCACTGCTCCATCACCACCATCGCCTCCGGAGAAGGTAAGGGAAGGATAGACGCTTGGGCTAAAATAATACATTTCTGAAGCTTTTTGTATCGATCTTTTCCACTTCCTGGATGCTTGAGAAACTATTTGGAACATATTAAAAGTAATTCTGTATTATTCGCAGAAAGGTCTTATTCTGGGCGTATATGCTTCATCAGCTGATGGTGATTTCAAATTGACAGAAGCCGCAAGTCACTTCGACAGAGAACATGGAGGAAAAATGACCGATCTTATACACGAGTAAGTATTGCTATCACCATCTTTAGTATAAAGCACTGATTTTAAAGTACAGATTTCGTTTTAATATGACAAACGGTAATCGGTTATTTCTCCGTATGCGGTCATGATAGGATTATTACTATATCTTGGTTCCACCCGCTTAAACTACCACTAAAGCTATTCAGGTATCAGTTTTTTCACTTTTATTCACCGTAACATTGTATTACTAACTTTCAAAAACATATCTTGTTTATTTTTGGACTTTAAGTTTCAACAAAGTACGCGATTTACATTAAAATATACCAAAAGTATTCGTTTGCTTAACTTTTTACAATAATTTCTATTGTTTCACTAGCTATCAGACAGGTGGCGTATAAATCGTTCATAGTTGACGTTCATGTTGCAAAATTCAGAACTACCAATATTTGAAAACTGATTATCACTAGCCGTTAAAAGGTTGTGGAACCATCATTGGTGGTTTGTTATTAGATCACTAGAGTCGCTTTGTAATTGATTTTAAGGCATGAGCTACCTTTTTTTACATCATAATGATGGTTTGCAACATTTTTACAAAAAATACCGCGATATGCCTCCTGCCAATTCTAAAAGTGATTCTGTGTTTTTAGAGTTCTGAATCCATTATTGTTGAGTAAAAACGTGATTTTCGTGTAGCTTGTTTTTAGTAGTTTTCAGTGGTATCACCAAAGCATACGAACGAAGCGAGTATGCGCTGTAATAGGTTTAGGTTAGTGTGTAAAGAAACTGATTTTCTTGTACTTTGATTTCAATAATTTCCACTGGTTTCACCAAAGCATGCGAGCGATGCAAGCGTCCGCTGTGTTAGATTTAGGTTAGTGTGTGTGTAAATATACTGATTTTCATGTACTTTGGTTTTAATAATTGTCACTGGTGTCACCAAAGAATGCGAGCAGAGCGAGCATGCGCTGTCTTAGGTTTAGACCAGTGTGTTAAACTACTTAGGGTAAAGCTATACGAGAGTACCATTATATAAATATATCCTTAAGAATTGAAACTAACCTCATAATCCACTTCAGAGCATCAAGGAGCTAATATGTTTCATCTAGAATTCGAATATCCCACCGCTCCTACCCTGAAAATACTCTGTCTTAAATAGGAAAATTCACGAAGATTATCATGATGGAGGAAGATTTAACAGCTGTTGCGAGGCGAGAAGTAAGTATTTATGGTCTAGAAACAATGAAATGTATATGATACCAACGTAGATAAAGTCACCAAATTAAAAAGAAAAAAAAAAGTGAAGATCAAAAGTCACCAACACTCACACATTAACAATGGAGTACTAAGACTCAGTTGGTGAAACCGGTGGAAATTATTAAAACCAAAGTACAGGAAAGTCAGTTTATTGATACACACTAATCTAAACCTAACACACCTTATGCTTCCTTCGCTCGGATGCTTTGGTTGGAACAATCGAAATGATTAAAACCAAGGCAGACGAAAAGTAAGTAGTTTATTTAATACGCTGGCGTAAACCTAAGACAGCGCAAGCTCGCTCCGCTCGTATGCTTTGGTGACATCGGTGGCAATTATTAAAAACAAAGTACATGAGAATCAGTATATTTACATACACATTAACCTAAACCTAAAACAGCGCACGCTCGCTTCGCTCGCATGCTTTGGTAAAACCAGTGGAAATTATTGAAATCAAAGTACAGGAAAATGACGTATTAACACAATAATGGATTCAGAACTCTAAAAACACAGAATCACTTTTAGAATCGGCAGGATGACACATCGCGGTATTTTTTGTAAAAATGTTGTAAATCATCGTCATGATTTAAAAATAGTCAACTCATGCCTTAAAAGCAATTATAAAGCGACTCTAGTGATCTAATAACAAACCATCAATGTTGGTTTCACAACCTTTTAATGGCTAGTGATAAACAGTTTTCAAATATTGGTATTTCTGAATTTTGCAACATGAACGTCAACTATGAACGATTTAGACACCACCTGTCTGACAGCTAGTGAAACAATATAAATTATTGTAAAAAATTCAAAATCTTCTCGGGCTTCTAGCCAGGTAAAAACTTGGCTTGACACCAACGTTTCGAAGAAGTGCATCTTCCTCGTCTTCAGGGTGAACTGATGGTTTGAGCTTGCGGAGACTGGTATTTATAAGAGCTGGGATGAAGCTAACATCTGATTGGTTCGCGAGATATTATGGCTTTTTTTTTTTTTTTTTTTAGTTTCAAGTGGAGGGGGAAAATCCACCTTAAGGACTAACCCGGGCTGGCATGCCCGGAGTGTCGGGGTCTCCCAGGATGGGCCTACCGACTAAAAAACCCCTCCACCGGTATTGGAAGGTAAGGATACTGCGGTACCGCTGTTGCACCCGCGCAGTAAAAGGTAAAGGTGAACTGGCCCGCTGTGCGGCCGCCAGGGGTGAGGGTTGTGCTAGTAGACCGGCTTGACCGAGGCCCAGCCGGCCCCTGTAGCGAATTATAGGTGAGGAGTTGAGGAAATTATGGGTGGTTGGGAGTTGTTGGTGAACATGGGATTGGAAGTGTAGGGAGAGCTGCCACTCTCTCCCTGTGGTGATGATGACGGCACTGGATATTGATGGTGAAGTTGGTGCTGCAGCTCTCAGACACCCACGACCGAAGCCTCAAGAGACCCCAGCCGCGGGCACTGGTCGTGTAAGTGATGGGTAGTTATTGGTGATGTCTGCCAAGTTTAAGATGACTCTTCCGGGTGTACCCTTGCTCTGATTGGAATTCTCTGAGCAATTGCTGCGGAGTCTTAGGCTGCTGAGGGAATGTTCCTTCAGCTACCTGCTGTTGATACTTTTGGGCGCTGGCTATCCGGTTGGACAGCTCAGCGGTGGAGGCCTGTAGAGTGGAGATGGCGGCGGTGTTGGCAGCTTATAGGGCGTCGATCCTGGTGGACAGGTCGGCGGCTGTAGTCTGCTGGCTGGTGGCTGCTGCGTCGTTAGAAGCTTGTAGTTCCTGTAGCTTCTGTGTGAGGAGACTGCATGTCTCTTCCAGGGCAGCTAGTCGAGCGCCGACGTTCAGGATCTCCGCGTGGAGGTCCTGAATGGCTTCTCGCGTCGCTGCGTCTGTTGAGAGTGCAGGTGGTGAGGCCTCAGTGGTGGTTGTCTGCGGTGGAGTGGTTCGGCGGGCAGAAGTTGGTGATGAAGTGCTGCTCCTTGGGTAGAGAGGGCACTGGGCTTGTCCTGTGTAGTGTCCTGTGCCACGACAGGTGGCACAGAATCGGCGGCGTCGGCGGAGATCATGCCCAGTGCACTCGGTGGTGGTGGAGTTGGTACCGCAGTAGTGGCACCTCGGTGTCGAAGAGCAGTCTTCAGCTGTGTGGCCGTAGGCACAGCAGCGTCGGCAGGGCCGATGGCGTTCCTGTCGGCTAGCCTCGACGACCAGAAGTCGCCCTAATAAGGGCAACCCTGACGCCAAGGTAGCTTCCAGGTCAGCCTGGTCCTGCATCTCCAGACGGACGAGCGGCGTTGGTCCCCGGTCGCAGTAAATGCGGGTGGCCCTCAAGCATGAAGGCCACCGCGACTGCACGGCGGTGAGCAGATGCCGGGTGGTAAGGTCCCTAGGGACCCCCCGTACCACGGCACTGAACCGGGGCGGCGTCGTAGAGCTGGGTGGTGGCGGCGGTGTTGGCGGCAACTGCGGCTGCAGTTGCGGCGAGACTGCGGTGGCGGCCGGCGAAGCAGGGCTTGCCGGGACCGGTGGCAACGGAGAAGCTGCCTCCTCGGCGGCTGCCGAGGAAGAGGCGACGGGTGCTGCCTTAGCAGCGGCGAGTCTGCGCAGTCTCTTCTTGGTCATCTTCACGTTTTTTTTTTTTTTTTTTTTTTTGTTACCGTGGAGGGGAAAAATGCATTCCTGCATTCGACCCCAGGCCTTAGTGCAATGGCTTGGGGGATATGTGGAGCTCCCCGCAGAGTGCGGTATATCCACTAAAAAACCCCTCCACGTGTTAATCGTTATATATAGAGTACTTTCGTGTAAACATGCATTAGTCGGGTCCCGCATAGCACCCCGGTTAGTAAGTGAGAGCTACTTAGCTGGCATGCATTGCATGCGAGCGCGTTAATGCTACTTACTGGGATTGTCCATGAAATCTGAACAATACCAGTGGATAATCATGCGCTACTTTGTAGGTGTTTTATTCGTTAATGATTATGTTCTATTTCTGCAGGGTGTGCCTGCTTGTCATATTAAGTAAAATGTTATCTAACATGCACTTAAATTTAGTCTTATAGTATATGTTAAGAATGAGTTCCGCTTCTGCGCTGTTGCTTCGGGAGATTTCTCCGTCCGTCAGTGGTTGCGCAGCCGCTCGTCGCTCGTAGCAGTACCGGGCTCATAGGCCTTCGTCATCTCGTTTGCCATGTAGTTGCCAAGGTCGTCTAAGTGATTGACTCCATATTGCAGCTGCCCGAAGTACGCTGCCCGCGTCGATCACAATGGGAGGCCCCTTCCCCCGGTCCGCCTCAGCTGTAGCTGAGGGCTTTAGGGCTCTGCGACGGGCTGGTACTGAAACATATTGGAAGAGAGAAAGAATAAACATATATATAGCTGTGTGTTAGAAGGGGAGAGGTTTTTAGCGAAGGAGGTTTGTGAGGTATTGTTGTATTTCGTCTGGAGTGGTGTCTTGTGTTATAGTTCTGTCGAAGAGTGATAAAGGTCTGTTGTGTTTGTTTGTTTGTGTGTCGTAGTTCCCTAGCGTTTCAATTAAAGGGTTGTGATGTGCACTTAATTTTTGATATGCGTCGTAGGTTAGCTTTTTAATGAATTGTTTGATTGTATGTATTTTGAGTTCTTCGTGGAGTATGTCGGCTGGAGCTGTGTATGGTACCTTAGATACTAAGCGTAGAATTTTATTTTGGAATCTTTGTAAGTTTTTGATGTGGTTTTCGGCGGCATACCCCCATACTTGGGATGCGTAAGTAATTATAGGTCGGATTAATGTTTTGTAAAGTGTGAGTCCCATGTTAAGGCTTAGCTGTGAGCCCATGTTGATGAGTGGGTATAGCCTGCCCAACTGGGCATTGGCTTTTCCACGAGTCTGAGTAATATGCTTTTTCCATGTTAGACCTTGGTCCATTTTAAGTCCAAGCCAAGTTACCGTATCTGTCCATCCAATATCTTCACCAAATATGGTAAGTGGAGGTAGGCGGTGTCTGGGAAATCTGTGATTGATACGCTTTGTGAATATGATTGCTTGAGTTTTTGGTGCATTTACTTTGATTCGCCATTTGGTAAGCCAATCCTCTAGGTTATTAAGGGACCTCTGGAGTCTGCTGTGAATGAATTTCGTTTTTCCTGATTGGGTCATTATGGCGGTGTCGTCCGCATAAATGTATAGTTCTGTATTTTCGGTTTTTGGGATGTCATTTATATAGATATTAAATAGTGTTGGCCCGAGTATGCTGCCTTGTGGCACTCCGGCTTTGATTGGGCGTTCGGATGACAGGTGATTGTTTACTCTGCATTGAAATTTTCGATCGCTTAGGTAGTTTGCTATGAGTTTAATGAGTGAGTCGTGTATATTTATTGTTTTGAGCTTCTTTAGTAGGCCAGCATGCCATACTCTGTCGAAGGCTCGTTCGACATCTAATAATAAAGCACCTGTTGATTTGTTGATGTTGAAACCGTGCGTTATAGATTCGGTTGCCCTAATTAGTTGTAGAGTTGTTGAGTGTTTGGCTCGGAATCCAAACTGTTCTGGAATTAGTATGTTTTGTTTGTTTAGTTGTGAGTTGAGACGTTTGAGAATTACTTTTTCGAGAAGTTTTCCAAGTGTGCTTAGTAGACTAATTGGTCTGTAGTTGTGCGGTTTGGACAAGTTTTTCCCCTTTTTGGGGAAGTGGACCACGGTGGCTAGTTTCCACCTTTTAGGGTAATGTCCACTAATGAGCACGTAGTTGAATATGTCAGCCAGTAGCTTAATTGCCCTTTCGGGCAAATGCATTAGGGCCACTGTTGGGATGTTATCTGGCCCAGGGGCTTTTCTCTTTGGGAGGTGCCTGATTAGCCAGTTTATTTCACTCGGGCAGGTTTTTCTCACTAAGTTGTGGGTTGCCTGCTCTTTGAAAATTTCCGTTTCCTCTTCCGTTGCCTCCGTAAATTGAGGGCAGCAGGGAGTAGGATTAGGCGTGCAGATTTCTTGCAGTGTGTCTGCGAGCATATCTGCTTTTTGTTGGTCTGTAGATGCTATTGTTTGATTGTGGTGTAATGGTGGTATTTGTGTTTTATCGCGTGTTAGGCAGCGTGCAATTCTCCACACCGAGTCTCGTTCGTAGTCGAGGTTCTCAAGTGTATTCTGCCATTGTTGAGAGAGATGGTTTGTTGTTCTCTCTCTGACAAGGGTATTTAAGTGTCTAACGTATTCCTGGTCTACAATATGACGTGTTTTCTGCCATCGCCGTCTAGCTCGGTTTTTTTCCGCTGCTAGCATTTGGATGTCAGGTGGTAGTTGTGATTGGTGTCGCTTCGGTTTGTTTATTGGTACAGCTACTTTGGTTGCAGTTTTTATTGCATTTTCTAGTTGAGTTACAGCTTCATTCATGTTGTCTGCTGTATTTAGCTGTGTAGTATGTAGGTGCTTGTTGATAGTGTTTGCAAACCTATCCCAGTCTGCTTTATTGTAGTTTAGACGTTCGACTGGTGGATTGGGGGCTGCAGTGCCTTCTAATGTTATGATCACCGGTAAGTGATCGGAAGAGAGTTCGTTCTTAACTTGTAGGTTGATCCTACGAGTGAGATTACGCGTCACTGCAATATCTAGAATATCAGGCCTTTGGTTTCGGCTGAATGGGATATACGTATGTTCCGTAGGAGTGTGAATTATTATATCAGAATTATTTTCAAGGTTTAGGAGGGCCGTGCCTTCAGGGTTAGTCTCATTGCAGTCCCAAATGAGGTGTTTTGCGTTGAGATCTCCGGCTATTAGCACCCTGTTGTTTACCTGCGAGATTGAGTTAATGTCCGCTATGTTTAGTACGCCTGGGGGGGCATATGCCGCCGTGATTAGAACCTTGTTGTTGTCAATGGTGATGTAAATACTTGTAGCTTCTAGAGTTGAAAATTGCGGCTGTGGAGCAACATCATGGGCAATGCTATGTTTTATTATTACGGCCGTCCCGCCACCGCGTCTGTTTCGATCGTTGCGGTGGGTAGTGTAACCTGGCATGTTAAATCTGTCTTTGTCGCTTAAATGAGTTTCTGTAATTAACGCTATGTGTATGTTGTTGCGTGTTAAGAAGTCTCTAAGTTCAGTCTTTCGTCTTTTTAATCCGTGTGCGTTCCATGTCATACAATTGAGTTTGGGTGTGTGATTCATAGGAAGCCAGGAGAGGTGAGCAGTTGAAAAAAGTCTCTGTAGCAGGCCAGGATGCTCCGGGTCTCCGATCCCCGCGAAGTGACCAGTAGTTCCAAGATGTGTATACAGACGTCCTGTAAGTCTGCGTCCCTCCAGTGCTCAGCGGACGCACATCTGAACATGTTTCGCTGGTGCTCCAGCCGAGGGTCAGCCAGGGTCTCCTCCCTCGTCGGCACCTCCTTCGGGGGTTGACGTGGCTTAACCTGTGGTCGGCTAGGCTTTCGGGTCCTCGGCTCGTTCATCCCCCCAGCGCTAACGACGCCCATCACCGAGCCACGAGGGGCAGGCGGCGCGCGCACCGGAGCCTCTCCACGCACTCGACCACCACTCCCCGCCGGAGGCGCCCGTGCCCCTGTCCCCTGGGAGTTGCGCGCTGCTACAACTTGTCTCTGATACTCGGGACAAGCCCGGTATCTAGCCCCGTGGCCCGAATTGAGACACAGCGCGCATCTCCTTTGGGGTGGGGGAACGTTGCAGCTCCGCGAGTCGTGGGAGGCCGAGCACTTAGAGCACACAACGGCACCCGAGCTACACGTTGCCTCCGTGTGTCTCAGCTGCTGGCACCGATTACACTGTATGGGGACAAATGGTCTTCGGTAGGGTTCCACCTTCACCCGAAAGTGCAACACCTGTTCCAACGACCTCAACCGAGCCAGGTCCTCAGCTGTTGCCAGATCCACCAGGTATATCGGAAGAGGAGTTCGGGCTCGGTCATAACGCCTGAGCTGCACTACTCGCAGCACTGAAAAGTGCGCAGAGTGCAGCTCAGCCCTAATTTCCTCTTCCGCGCCGTCAAAGTACACGTGCTTCACCACAGCACGGTAGGTCTGGTCGTTCTTGGAGCTTCGTGTCAGGGTGAAGGGTACCCCACGCTCCCTCAGAAAGGCAGTCAGGCGCTGATAGTCCTCCGCAGACCTAGTGCGCACCATGAGGTCCCCTGAGATAGGGGCTCTGGATAAGACATACCCCCCGTTGGGGCGTAGGGCGTCGAAGTCTCTGAGTTCCTACAACAGAGATAGATGCTGGCGGGGAACATAGATGGGAGCCTGGAGACGGGTGGTGAGGGCTTGGGAGTAGGAAGAAGGGGGACCGGGTGGAGCTGGGCGTGGGGGAGAGGAGCCAGGGCTAGGGTTAGGTTGGGAGGCAGGGGGGTAGAATGGGGCAGGAGGGGGGGTAGGGTTGGGAGAGGATGGGCCCGGGATCGGGGACACGGGATGAGGAGGCGGGGTTGGCAGGTGCGGTGACGGAGCGGAAGCGGTGGAAGCAGAAGGAGGTCGGGGGGGTCTCTGAGCCACCACAGAGATGGACGAGGGATGGAAAGAAGAAGGAGCAGAGGAGGGGTGTGTCAGTGGATTAGTGACACGTGGTGTGATAGGAGCTAAGGCTGGGGAGGAAGGAATGGTGGCTGGGGAGGCAGAGGAAGCAGGAGCGGTGGAGGGGGGAGCAGCAGGTGAGGGGCCGGAGGGGCGGGTAGGTGGAGTAGCGCCAAAGTCAAGCCGTGTCTTGACTACCGTCTGTCTCGTGACACGCACTTCCGAAGGAGAGTGCTTCTTGGGCTTTCTTCGGGCCATTAGGTTTAGGTAGTGTTTAGGAGTTTGAAAGGTTAAAGGTTTGATAAGAAAGTAGTGCGAAAATGTACTTACTCTAAGCTAAATATGAAGAAGGAAGAAGTAAGGAAATAAAGCCTAGATTATAATATAAGGGGCCTAACAGGGAGCTTAACCTAGATAGAAAAGAGGAAGATAGTGATAGTTAGAGAGAAAGAGCTGCTAGAGGGCGCTAAAAAGCCCGAAGAACAGAGGACCTGCCCGAAGGCGCCTAGGTACCAGTCAGAGCCCATTCGTTGTGACTTATGGTGGAAGCTGTTTGCGTTGAGATAAAGATCCGTGTGTGTAGGTTTTCGGTAGACGGCATGACCAAGAGTTCCGTCCGCTTTTCTGGTAACCAGAATGTCCAGAAATGGGAGGGAAGTATTTTTCTCAACTTCCATTGTGAACTGTATTTGTGATCTAAGGCTATTTAGGTGTGCAAGAAAATCTGGAAGAGTGTGCAGTCCATGTGGCCAAATTACAAATGTAAGTCACAACGAATGGGCATTCTAAACACATTGGCACATAGAGCAGTTTCTGTATCAGACCCAGATAATCTGCAAACGGAATTTCAACACCTAAAATTCACACTCCAACAAAATGGATATTCAGCCAAGGACATCACATCAGCGCTGAAAAGAGCCGGACGAAAAAGAAACCCCAGCAAGAACACTCAACAAAAAGACAAGCCAGCCGCCATAGCCTATATACCGTTTACCGGCAATTTTTCGGGAAAGATTAGTAGACCACTCTACAAATATAATGTCAAAACCATCCATAAGCCACCACCTAAAATCAAAAATTTGGTCAGGCCAGTTAAAGATAATTTAGCTCTCAGAGTACCTGGTGTCTACCACATTCCTTGCGAATGCAGCGCAGCGTACATTGGCCAAACAGGACGCACTATTGCCACACGCGTTTCTGAACACCAAAGATCAATAAGGCTTATGCAACCCGAAAAATCTGGACTGGCTGAACACTGTATAGAACAGAGCCACAGAGCTAACTTTACTAACACCAAGATAGTGGCAAAGTGTTCGAACTACTGGGAAAGGAGAGTAAAAGAAGCTTTAGCCATCTCATCTGAAACAAATAATCTAAATCGCGATTCTGGCCTACAATTAAGTTCAGCATGGACACCGATGATAAAGAGCCTTAACACCTAATCCTGTACCTGCAGTCTTCCAAGACTTATTTTCTAGCAGGTGCGTGCTCAAACACAACATTAGCCGAATAACTGCTATAAATAGATCGGTTTTGTGGATCGGAGACGGAGCTTCTTCTTCGACTCGCTAAGATGGCCAAGAAGAGACTGCGCAGACTCGCCGCTGCTAAGGCAGCACCCGTCGCCTCTTCCTCGGCAGCCGCCGAGGAGGCAGCTTCTCCGTTGATACCGGTCCCGGCAAGCCCTGCTTCGCCGGCCGCCACCGCAGTCTCGCCGCAACTGCAGCCGCAGTTGCCGCCAACACCGCCGCCACCGACGCCTCCACCCAGCTCTAGGACGCCGCCCCGGTTCAGTGCCGTGGTACGGGGGGTCCCTAGGGACCTTACCACCCGGCATCTGCTCACCGCCGTGCAGTCGCGGTGGCCTTCATGCTTGAGGGCCACCCGCATTTTCTGCGCCCGGGGACCAACGCCGCTCGTCCGCATGGAGATACAGGACCAGGCTGACCTGGAAGCTGCCTTGGCGTCAGGGTTGCCCTTATTAGGGCGACTTCTGGTCGTCGAGGCTAGCCGACAGGAACGCCATCGGCCCTGCCGACGCTGCTGTGCCTACGGCCACACAGCTGAAGTCTGCTCTTCGGCGCCGAGGTGCCACTACTGCGGTACCAACTCCACCACCACCGAGTGCACTGGGCATGATCTCCGCCGACGCCGCCGATTCTGTGCCACCTGTCGTGGCACAGGACACTACACAGGGCAAGCCCAGTGCCCTCTCTACCCAAGGAGCAGCACTTCATCACCAACTTCTGCCCGCCGAACCACTCCACCGCAGACAACCAACACTGAGGCCTCACCACCTGCACTCTCAACAGACGCAGCGACGCGAGAAGCCATTCAGGACCTCCACGCGGAGATCCTGAACGTCGGCGCTCGACTAGCTGCCCTGGAAGAGACATGGAGTCTCCTCACACAGAAGCTACAGGAACTACAAGCTTCTAACGACGCAGCAGCCACCAGCCAGCAGACTAC
Organism: Hymenopus coronatus; assembly: GCA_030762935.1. NCBI lineage: Eukaryota > Metazoa > Arthropoda > Insecta > Mantodea > Hymenopodidae > Hymenopus > Hymenopus coronatus. The sequence goes on along the minus strand of CM060897.1, from coordinate 125,127,623 downwards.
AGCCGCCGACCTGTCCACCAGGATCGACGCCCTACAAGCTGCCAACACCGCCGCCATCTCCACTCTACAGGCCTCCACCGCTGAGCTGTCCAACCGGATAGCCAGCGCCCAAAATTATCAACAGCAGGTAGCTGAAGGAACATTCCCTCAGCAGCCTAAGACTCCGCAGCAATTGCTCAGAGAATTCCAATCAGAGCAAGGGTACACCCGGAAGAGTCACCTTAAACTTGGCAGACATCACCACTAACTCCCATCACTTACACGACCAGTGCCCGCGGCTGGGGTCTCTCGAGGCTTCGGTCGTGGGTGTCCGAGAGCTGCAGCACCAACTTCACCATCAATATCCAGTGCCGTCATCATCACCACAGGGAGAGATTGGCAGCTCTCCCTACACTTCCAATCCCATGTTCACCAACAACTCCCAACCACCCATAATTTCCTCAACTCCTCACCTACAATTCGCTACAGGGGCCGGCTGGGCCTCGGTCAAGCCGGTCTACTAGCACAACCCTCACCCCTGGCGGCCGCACAGCGGGCCAGTTTACCTTCACCTTTTACTGCGCGGGTGCAACAGCGGTACCGCAGTATCCTTACCTTCCAATACCGGTGGAGGGGTTTTTTAGTCGGTAGGCCCATCCTGGGAGACCCCGACACTCCGGGCATGCCAGCCCGGGTTAGTCCTTAAGGTGGATTTTTCCCCTCCACTTGAAACTAAAAAAAAAAAAAAAAAAAAAAAATTCGAGGTGGAGAGATGACGAAGAAAGGTCGCCGAAGGAAGAGGACTACCGCCGCAACCTCACCGTCAGCTGAACCGGGCGAGTCGCCGCCGCCATCACCTAGGAATGGCAGCGCGTTTTGGACGGTTTCTCCGGCTTTAGCTCCCGCTCTTGCCGGGCAACCGCCAACGCAATCGCCGGTCGCCGCTGCCGCAAGCTCCCGGCAACTGCTGCCGCAGTTGCCGGCCTCAGCACCGCCTTCACTGCCGTCCAAGCAGAAACGCGGAAACCAAACCGCCTCATACACCGCCGAAGCCACAGCCGAGTGCCAACCGGCCTTCTCGGCTGAGAGCAGTGCCACTCTTCCGCCTCCAGTCGCCGCAGCCACAGCCGAGCACCAACCGGCCCTCTCGGCTGAGAGCAGTGCCACCCTTCCGCCTCCAGCCGCCGCAGAATGCCGGCAGTTGCAGCCGCACCTGCCGGCCAGCAAATCATCCACCGCCGCTGTGACCAAGCCATGTACAACGCAGCCGCCGCAGCCCAACCAACCTGTGCTTCCTGTGAGGCACAGCGCGGTGATCCGGGGAGTTCCGCTGGACCTCCCCCACCGCTTCTTCACCGCAGCAGCTCGCCACCAGTGGCCCTCAGTGATACGGGCTTCCCGTATCACTAGTTCGAGGGGTCCAACACCATTGGTGCGCCTCGAATTCTCCAACGCAACCGACTACACTGCAGCCTTGACTGACGGTCTGCTCATCTGTGGGCGCCGTCACACAGTTGAGGCCAGCAGAGGTAGTCGCCAGCTTCCATGTCGCCGCTGCTGCGCATTCGGCCACACCGCCGACACCTGCGCTGAGCCCCCACGGTGCCACTACTGTGGGGCGCCCAGATTGACAGCTGAATGCGCAGCTCATGATCTCAGATTTCGACGCCGGTACTGCGCCACCTGTGATGGCCCTGGTCATTTCACAGGACAGGCGCAGTACCCTATTACCCACGCAGCCGCCGCCACCTGACACCAGCCTCTGCCGCCACACCCATAGACAAAGAGGCGAGGACTTCAACAACCACCACCTCGACGCAGACGGAAGACTCCATCACCCATCACCTGCCTGCCGCCACTAACACCCCACAGGCAGATGCGCCATCCGACAGCGCCGTTAAAGACGCCGTGCAGGACCTGCACTCAGAGGTCCTGCTCATTAGCGGCCGATTGAACACGCTGGAAGAAACCCTCACTACCATGACCGCAGCCATCTCAGACGCCCACACCACTTCTACAGCCAACCGTCAAGACACCGATGCCATAGCCCAGAATAAGGTCACGTCTGAGTTCCTCTTGGAGCTGGACGTCCTCTACACCCTACTACAGGAAATCCACGACGTAAACGCCAGGATCTTGGAGGCCAACCACGACCTCTATGTTCAAACTTCAAAATTGCCATTACGCCTCACCTTTCTGGATGACCTACTCAAGGGAACCCGAAAGGACGTCAATAAATGCTATACTGCAGTTCTTGACAGCCAAGAACTGACAGTCAACAATGTAGCCGAGCAAATTTCAAATAGTCACCATCGGATTCTTCAGGACCTTACCACCAAATCATGCCCTCTCACACACACCCGCAACACCAGACATCAGTACTAAAGCTCACCCAAGACTCCCTAGCGCTGTACTCAGGGCCCTCGGGTCATGTTTACAGACTAGATAAGCCATTCCTTGTTGCAGCCCCATGTGCTGCAGCAACATCAACTTTACCAATAATCACGGAGGTGCTATCGCGGAACTCCATCATTCCCCATTCACTGTTCCTTTCCTATCTCACCCGATTTTTCCCTTCTAATCTTCACCCAATGGCGAGATAAGCCATTCTTTCAACCCTCCAACTCTCTCTCTGTCTCCCCTTTCAAAAAAAAAAAAAAAAAAAAAAAAATATATATATAAATAGTTTTCTACGAAGTCCGTGCCCATATCTCGGTCATCTTAAATACCAGGCCATAATATCTCGCGAACCAATCAGATGTTAGCTTCATCCCAGCTCTTATAAATACCAGGGGAGGTGGTGGTGGTAGGTGGCCTCTCTCAGGAGGTCGTTGTCGTGTGGTCGTGAACCGGTCGGGTGTGTAGTGGCAGAGATGACGAAGAAAGGTCGCCGAAAGAACAAGAGTACCGCCGCAACCTCACCGTCACCTGAACAGGGTGAGTCGCCGCCGCCATCACCTAGAAATGGCAGCGCGTTTTGGACGGTTTCCCCGGCTTTAGCTCCCGCTCTTGCCGGGTAACCGCCAACGCAATCGCCGGTCGCCGCTGCAGCAAGCTCCCGGCAACTGCTGCCGCAGTTGCCGGCCTCAGCGCCACCTTCACTTCCGTCCAAGCAGAAACGCCGAAACGAAACCGCCTCATACACCGCCGATGCCACAGCCGAGTGCCAACCGGCCTTCTCGGCTGAGAGCAGTGCCACTCTTCCGCCTCCAGTCGCCGCAGCCACAGCCGAGCACCAACCGGCCCTCTCGGCTGAGAGTAGTGCCACCCTTCCGCCTCCAGCCGCCGCAGAATGCCGGCAGTTGCAGCCGCACCTGCCGGCCAGCCAATCATTCACCGCCGAAGAAGTCCGGCAAATGCCGGCTTCTACACCCAACACCACTTCAGGACCAGAGCTTCCAGCCAACACCGTCACACCTTCCAAAGCAGCACCAACACCTCCACAGCATCTGCCGCCACCGTCGCTTCTCGTAGAGAGATACAGTGCAGTGATTAGGGGCGTCCCGCGTGACCTATCAAGTAGACTCATCACCACCGCAGCACGCCAGAGATGGCCCTCAGTAATGAGGGCCTCAAGGATTATGTCCGCCAGAGGGATAACCCCTCTGGTACGGATTGTATTCGCCGTGGCCGGGGAACTCAATGCTGCCTTGCGCGAGGGCCTGCCCATGTTTGGGCGACGCCTAAACATCGAGGCTAGCCGGGAACCCCGACCGACACCATGCCGCCGCTGCTGCGCATTCGGCCACACCGCCGACACCTGCGCCGAGCCCCCACGGTGCCACTACTGTGGGGCGCCCAGATTGACAGCCGAATGCGCAGCTCATGATCTAAGATCTCGACGCCGGTACTGCGCCACCTGTGATGGCCCTGGTCATTTCACAGGACAGGCGCAGTGCCCCTACTACCCACGCAGTCACCGCTACCTGACACCAGCCTCCGCCGCCACACCCTTAGACGAAAGGAAGAGGACCTCAACAACCACCACCTCGATGCAAGGCCCACTCAACCCTAACAGACGCCGACCACCACACACAAACCCAGCCAACGCCGCATCACCTCCAGCAGCCACTACAAGTCCAGCCATCACCAAAACTCCACCGCAACCAGCAACAGCAGCGCCATCTGACAGCTCCATGAAGGATGCCGTGCAGGACCTTCATTCCGAGGTCCTGCACATCAGCTCTCGATTGGCTCTGCTGGAGGAGGCGCTGACTGCCATCACCGCCGCCATCGCCGAGACACAGAGCACAACACCACGCAGACTACACGACATTGAGGCCGGAATCCAGGACCTACAGCAGATGACCACCACAGCAGCAAACGCAATAAGGACCTTCACCACCTCACAACCCAACGCAGCAACCATTCAAAAATCCCTGGACGAAGGCCTCTCCAGACTGACCACCACATTAAAAGACACACCAGACACCAAACACAGCACACACACCCACAAACAGACTACAGACACCTACATCCAGACTGCACTGACATTCTCACCTTTTATCACCCCAACACTAACAGAACTTCTTACACCACTAGACCTCAGGACTCCACCACAATTTACCAACGACCTGGACCAACAAGACCAAAATTTTCCTCCCTTAGACACTCACAAGCCTTCATCAAAACCAAAAAAGAAAAACAAAAATTAGAAACAAATAACAAATAAAGAAACACCCACAACTCCCTTCAGACCTTCCTTAACTCCCCGGGTGCCAGACAGGGCCTCGGTCATGTCTGTCACCCGGAACCTTTTCTCCACTTCTGCTGAGCTGCCGCTTAGTTCGGCCAGCAGTAAAACTCCCGCACTATCGAGGGTGCTCAGCGGAACCTCCCTATCCCGACTTATCTCCTTCGAACCCGATACTTCCTTCCCAATCCCGCACTTCACCTAATGGCGAGATAAGCCATTCTTTCTACCTTCCAACTCTCTCTCTGTCTCCCCTTTCCAAAAAAAAAAATAAATAAAAAAAAATAAAAAAAAAAAAAAAAAAGGTGGTAGGTGATCTGAGACATGACGAAGAAAGGTCGCCGAAGGAAGAGGACTACCGCCGCAACTTCACCGTCAGCTGAACCGGGTGAGTCGCCGCCGCCATCACCTAGGAATGGCAGCGCGTTTTGGACGGTTTCTCCGGCTTTAGCTCCCGCTCTTGCCGGGCAACCGCCAACGCAATCACCGGTCGCCGCTGCCGCAAGCTCCCGGCAACTGCTGCCGCAGTTGCCGGCCTCAGCGCCGCCCTCACTTCCGTCCAAGCAGAAACGCGGAAACCAAACCGCCTCATACACCGCCGAAGCCACAGCCGAGTGCCAACCGGCCTTCTCGGCTGAGAGCAGTGCCACTCTTCCGCCTCCAGTCGCCGCAGCCACAGCCGAGCACCAACCGGCCCTCTCGGCTGAGAGCAGTGCCACCCTTCCGCCTCCAGCCGCCGCAGAATGCCGGCAGTTGCAGCCGCACCTGCCGGCCAGCAAATCATCCACCGCCGCTGTGACCAAGCCATGTACAACGCAGCCGCCGCAGCCCAACCAACCTGTGCTTCCTGTGAGGCACAGCGCGGTGATCCGGGGAGTTCCGCTGGACCTCCCCCACCGCTTCTTCACCGCAGCAGCTCGCCACCAGTGGCCCTCAGTGATACGGGCTTCCCGTATCACTAGTTCGAGGGGTCCAACACCATTGGTGCGCCTCGAATTCTCCGACGCAACCGACTACACTGCAGCCTTGACTGACGGTCTGCTCATCTGTGGGCGCCGTCACACAGTTGAGGCCAGCAGAGGTAGTCGCCAGCTTCCATGTCGCCGCTGCTGCGCATTCGGCCACACCGCCGACACCTGCGCTGAGCCCCCACGGTGCCACTACTGTGGGGCGCCCAGATTGACAGCTGAATGCGCAGCTCATGATCTCAGATTTCGACGCCGGTACTGTGCCACCTGTGATGGCCCTGGTCATTTCACAGGACAGGCGCAGTGCCCCTATTACCCACGCAGCCGCCGCCACCTGACACCAGCCTCTGCCGCCACACCCATAGACAAAAAGGCGAGGACTTCAACAACCACCACCTCGACGCAGACGGAAGACTCCATCACCCATCACCTGCCTGCCGCCACTAACACCCCACAGGCAGATGCGCCATCCGACAGCGCCGTTAAAGACGCCGTGCAGGACCTGCACTCAGAGGTCCTGCTCATTAGCGGCCGTTTGAACACGCTGGAAGAAGCCCTCACTACAATGACCGCAGCCATCTCAGACGCCCACACCACTTCTACAGCCAACCGTCAAGACACCGATGCCATAGCCCAGAAAAAGGTCACGTCTGAGTTCCTCTTGGAGCTGGACGTCCTTTACACCCTACTGCAGGAAATACACGACGTCAACGCCAGGATCTTGGAGACCAACCAGGACCTCTATGCTCAAACTTCAAAATTGCCATTACGCCTCACCTTTCTGGATGACCTACTCAAGGGAACCCGAAAGGACGTCAATAAATGCTATACTGCAGTTCTTGACAGCCAAGAACTGACAGTCAACAATGTAGCCGAGCAAATTTCAAATAGTCACCATCGGATTTTTCAGGCCCTTACCACCAAATCATGCCCTCTCACACACACCCGCAACACCAGACATTAGTACTAAAGCTCACCCAAGACTCCCTAGCGCTGTACTCAGGGCCCTCGGGTCATGTTTACAGACTAGATAAGCCATTTCCTTGTTGCAGCCCCATGTGCTGCAGCAACATCAACTTTACCAATAATCACGGAGGTGCTATCGCGGAACTCCATCATTCCCCATTCACTGTTCCTTTCCTATCTCACCCGATTTTTCCCTTCTAATCTTCACCCAATGGCGAGATAAGCCATTCTTTCAACCCTCCAACTCTCTCTCTGTCTCCCCTTTCCAAAAAAAAAAAAAAAAAAAAAAAAAAATCAAACCATCAGTTCACCCTGAAGACGAGGAAGATGCACTTCTTCGAAACGTTGGTGTCAAGCCAAGTTTTTACCTGGCTAGAAGCCCGAGAAGATTTTGAATTAACACGTCGCCAGGAAAGCTTTAGTTCTTATTTTATTGTAAAAAAGTTAAGCAAACGAATACTTTTGGTATATTTTAATGTAAATCGCGTACTTTGTTGAAATTTAAAGTCCAAAAATAAACAATATGTGTTTTTAAAAGTTAGTAATACAATGTTACGGTGAGTAAAAGTGAAAAAACTAATACCTAAATAGCTTTAGTGGTAGTTTAAGCGGTGGAACCAAGATATAGTAATAATCTACTTAGTTTTAGTCTACTTTGGTTTTAATCATTTCGATTGTTCCAAGCAAAGCATGCGAGCGAAAGAAGCATTAAGTGTGTTAGGTTTAGATTAGTATGTATCAATAAACTGACTTTCCTGTAATTTGGTTTTAATAATTTCCACCGGTTTCACCAACAGCCTTAGCACGTCATTGTTAATGTGTGAGTGTTGGTGACTTTTGAGCTTCATTTTTTTTTTTCTTTCTTGTTTGGTGACTTTATCTACGTTGGTATCATACACATTTCATTGTTTCTAGACCATAAATATTTACTTCTCGCCTAGCAACAGCTGTTAAATCTTCCCCCACCATGATAATTTTCGTGAATTTTGCTATTTAAGAAAGAGTATTTACAGGGCGGGAGCGGTGAGATATTTCAATTCTAGATGAAAACATATTAGCTCCTTGATGCTCTGAAGTGGATCAGAGTTTTCGCTTATTGAATTTACCGTTAATCCACCGTAAACAAACTATCAGTACATGCACTGCCAAACCATTTCCATACGCAAACGCCGCAATTACGCAACAATCCTGATTTTTACTTTCTCTAGCACGTATGTGCATTGCACAGAGTAGATAAAAAATATATTGTATCCCACCCAAAAATTGGATACCGAAATGTCATAAAATACATGTTTTGAAACCAATGAATCCAGAAAAGTCATTTTTAGAAAAAGGTCAGTGTATGTGTGTGCAGGTGTAAAAGTATCTGGATATCCTAGAAAATAAGGTTTTTTAGGGAGGTATATCATTATTAATAATAGAGTTGAATAATTTATTCAAATTTAGATGTGTTGATCGAATAAAAACTGCTAAGTTATTATTCCAGTGGTTAAAACCTATTTACATCTTGTGTGTGTATGTATGTGTGTGTGTGTATGGACAGCAAAACTTAAACAACCGAAACGTCTGTAAAATACAGTGATATTTAAGTTTATGTCTCCCAAAGATGCGACACGAAAGTTTTGAAGAAAATCCTCTCACCCAAACTGCATTTACATGGAAACATTTTTGAAAAGTTTGATTTTCTAAAAAATGTCACTAACGTTTTTAATTGAAATAATTACATTTACTTGAAAAACAAAATGTATATCTTGAATTTTCTGGGAATATCTTCTAAAGTCCTCTTCATTCTGAATGGCATTTGCATAACTGATAAACCGTAAGAAATAGACAAAGACATACTGGACAAAAATGTAGAACTCTTTAAAATACACAATTTACGTCATTTACATTTTAGTTGTCGAGTTACGCATTACTCTGATAGAACTTGTAATACACTTTTCGTCTGTTTTTCGTTTGTTTTACTCTTGGTCATGCAAACTAATTTCAATTGCATAGTGATGGCTTATAAAACATTTTACTATCGCTTTAGCCTAGTATTCCCTTAGTTCAAACTACTTCCAAGGAACTAAGTAATAAAAACAATTTTTATAATGATTAGCTCGATTGGCGTGGAGAAGAAAGATGAATAATATTTTGTAAGGAGTTTTTTTAGAACGGGTAGAATAACTCATGTGATTTTTAACTCATTTGTCCACGTTAGCAGTAAGTTCCAAGTTTTCCGGGCCACGTCCTTTTAGCCGCAGTGAGGAAGGTAGGCGTTTTTTTTTATTTAGATTATTGTTTCATTTATATAACCCCCTTATCATCGGGGCTTTTGTATTAGAAACAACTCGTTTGTAGGTTGGGTACGTTACATTTAAATTGTTTTATTTTCTTCACTCACACACATTCACTCTCACATACTTCACTTGTACATACTTCCACACTCAGTGGGGGACAGGAAATAATTCTGGTTAAAAAAAATTCCCCGCTCCAGCCGGGATTCGAACTGAATCTCCGTGTGATAAGTCAGCTCGCCTACCACTCGATCAATTAGGCAGTCTTACAAGCGGTACCAACATCTGAGCCAAGATGTTACTGCCAGTTTGAGGTGTTCATGGCTGGGCAATCTTTTCCATTTAAAAAGTCATTTACGATGTACAAAATGAAACACGGTTTTGCAATCCATGCATGATCGTCTGGGTATTGTGGTGGTAGCGTGTATGCCTTACATTCATCAGGTCGCGAGATCGAATCTCGTTTAGGGCGAGTTCCCGGATAAGATTTTTTCGGGTTTTTCCCTTATCCTGAAAAGACGAATGTTGAGTAACTTTAAGCCCCATGGACTTCGAGATCATTTAAGTTTCATTTCACCTATTCCATTCATCGTCTGATATGACCAACCAGGTTAAAGGAAGTTAAGCTATAAATAAAAAAAAACTTCCACTCTGGTCTTTATAGTACACAGTGAATCTTCCTTGATTACTCTAAATTATGTGCCATTTCTTCACTGAAGATTCGTTCATTGCTATATCGCCACCCTCTTGCGCTATTTGCCTATAAAATTTGATCGGCCAAACATTTTGTGCATTCAAAAAAAAAAAAAAAAAAAGAATAAGTTCTTTGGTGGTAGAATAGTATTCCATCGGTCTTGAAAAACTGGTACCACATGACATAAATGTCTTGACAGAATGGAGATTACTTTGAGAAATAGAGTAAGTTGCTGTAACTTTGTAAATGAAGTTTTGTGTTGATATCTTTCATTATCATTTAGTTGTGCCAAATCGTCTGTCACTTTTTGAATGACCCTCGTATGTCAGGTGCTTCTCAAAAGTCGATTATCTGCTACGAGAAGTGGTTCTAGTTCTAAAGAAAATATAATTCCAAAGACATTTTTACGATCTCTACTTAGTATATAGTAGATAGAACGTGTATTGCATTCCACCCTAAAATTCGATAACGAGGTTACAGTGGGAATGCGCGTTTTAGAGTTCCCGGTACAAAAAAAAACAAACCTTTTTTTACTTTCTCTGCATGTACTATGCACATGGGAGGTAGAAAAGGTATTGCATTGCACCCAAAATTCCGTTCAGCAGAATCCTCCACCCTTAACTACCCTTTAAATGGAGCAGTTTTCAAAATTTTGATTTTCTCAAAATGGCCCTACCAATTTTTTATTAAAATACCACATGTTTAAGATATTTTCATGACAAACGAAATGTATTTTCTGGGAATAACCTCTGAAGACCTCTTCATATTAGATGGCTTTTATATGGTTTACCATAAGAGATAGACAAAAACGTAGGACACCAAAAATATAGAGCACGTTAAAACATAACTTTATATCATATACGTTTTTGTTTGTTTGTAGATTTAACCCTTCCGTGATAATCCTTGTTGTTGGTTTAAATTTTAAACTACTTAAACATTTCTCAAACGGTAAGTCACATTTCGTTTTGTTTTACTCCTGGCCACCAAAGAGAACAGAATTTCAATTGTTTCATATAACGATCAGCTTTTAAAGGGGTTGACTCTCGCTTAAGCATACAGTAGGCACTTATTTCCTTTCTATTTACTAGGAATCAAGTAATGAGTCAATTTATGCTAATGTTTATCTCGATAATGTTTAGCATTGGGTAGATAAAAGAATAATATTTTATAAGAATAGTTACTTGCAGTAAAGGAAGAGAATACCATCTGAATGGAACACAATATTTTTAGTTTCTATACTTAGTACATAGGAAGAGAAGGTATTACTCTCTATTAAAAAATTCGACATCATGATTTCGTAAGAAATATATGTTTTAGGTCTCCTATATAAAAAGAAGGGGGGAAAAAGAAAAAGGTTCATGTGTGGCGTGTGTGTGTCTGTGAACATGATAATTCAAAAATGAAACGTCACGTCGGTTAAACTTGATATTTAAGATCGCCATCGTCCAAGGATACGATACGAAAATTATCAAGAAAATCTCCCACCTCAAACTACCTTTTACGTGGAAAAATGTTCAAAATTTTTGATTTTTTCAATAATTTCTCTAAAGTTTTCGATTATAACGTATATTAAAGATATTTACAGGAGAAATAAAGTGTATATCTTGAATTTTCTGGATATAGCCTTCGAAGTCCATTTATTATACATAAATTACTGTAAGATGTAGACAAGTTCCTGAAAAAAATGTAGATATCCTTAAAACACACAATTTATATGATAACATTTTTATTCGGCTAACCATTTTAGAGATTATCCCTGTTACTATTTTTGTTTTAAAAATGCTTAAACTTTTCTCAAACGGTAAGCCGTTATCTGTTTCAAATCTATGCTTCAAATCATGTTTTATTTTGATATGAAAGGCCATGGAAACAGAATGGATTTCAATGACAATCGCATAGTGATAAGCTTTTAAAAGATTTAACTAATGCTTTTGCCTAGTGTATTCCTATTCTCTTATTTCCCTTCTACTTACAAGGAGTGAGTAATAAATAACGTTCTGCTAATATTTATCTAGATTACCGTGAAATAGTTAAATGAAAAGATGTAAAAATAGATTGTTACAGACTAGGTAGAGAAATTCATGTGAATGGTACGTATCTGATTTTCGCCCGTACGGTAATGATTTCAACGTACGCACTCTCCTTCTACATGGCACCAGGGCCTACTAGGGTATGGGTTTGGCGGAATTCCGAGCCAACCCTGACTCCCTCGGTGTAGGTTCCTCTGAATGGTGAGGGAGTCAGTAGAAACGCCCACCCATCTGTTGGCTATGCAATGAGACCCGTGCCGGTGGAAAAGAATATCCATGTAGTTTGGTTGGTTGAACCTTGACCTTCTGTCTTTTAGTGACCAGGGAGGGTGCGCAGCTCAATCACCGCTTTAGTTTTTGCTTCGCCTAAACGGGAAGCTAAGGACTAACCTACGCCTAGTCAATCGAACAGGACTATGTGCTATACCGAACTCCAGGGTGAGTGGGACGACGATCCCGCTATACCCTGTGTAGCCTTGTCATCGCAGTGGGGTGACCTGTCGTTGGGTCCCGTGATGGGTTGGGAGCACTGGGGGACGAAGATTTTAAAAAACTTTCATGGCAAAAAAAAAAAAGAAAAAAAAAAAAGCATTAAATGTGGTCAAGGTACGAAAAGAAGCAGTGTAGTGTTGTGGTCCTCCCTACTTTATTGCTAATAGAACATAGGAAGGAAGGAAGGAAGGAAGGAAAGAAGGAAGAAAGAAAAAAAGTTCTCAAACGTGAGCCCTTTTGTGATTCAAAAGGGTCTTGATAACATTGCTAGTCCTGCAAAACCTTACATCAGAGCTGGTATCGGCACGCTCCCGGTAGAAGCTCAATCACCATCCCAGGCTGCGAAAATACTTAATGCCAAAATGCTAGCCAGTTATCCAGTAGAGGTCAACGTGCACAATTCCTGGAATTAAATTAAGGAAAATCTTTTTGATCAAGGCGTTACATCTGTGTATCGTGTTCAACGAAAAGTAAATGGAGAATTTATGCCTACATGTACCCTATTCTTACCTTTGATCAGGTAGATCTCCCAAAGGATTATGACGCGGTAGAATCCACCGAGGTTAGACCGTATATATTAAACCCGTTCAGATGTTATAAATGGAGCACTTTGGCGAACCGGTGAATTCTACAACGGCATGTCTACCTGCGTCAACTGTGGTGATATCCCGCACGACGGAGAATGTGCGTAAGCGTCAACTGCACGTTCGTCAAATTACCGTAATTGTTCCCGTTTTGCACAGAAACGTGCGATACAAGAGATTCTGATCCTTGGAAGCCCGGAACTCTTTGTGAATACCTATAACTCAGTTGCAGCTAAATCGGTACCAAGTCGGAAAATAGCAACTCAGACCTGCGATATAAACGGGGCCACTATTGCAGAAAAGGTCCTCTTTTTTTAGATCAGTTCCTAAGCCTCCGGCTTCGACATCTAAGTCACTATCAATGGATGCTACATCTGGAACTGTAAAACGTACTACAGCCTCCAAAGTAATCGATGTCGATCAATAAAACTGGCACGGTGATAATACATAATGCACCTGAAATACAGTTCAAGGCCAGCTATGAGAGAACCGACTTCCTCAAAGAAAGCATAGAGCCTGCTCCCAAAACAACGAAGGGAAATAAAAGTCCACATAAATCTCAACGCAGGTCCTCTTCTGAGGATTCTTCTGGGAAGTACTCAAGTCGGCGACTTTCATCTTCGCCAATCTCTATTTCCAATCGGTTCGAGGTACTCATTTGGAAAGGGGCTCTCGCAGTGGAAGAGGTGGAGTAGGGGAACACTGCCATCACTGCCAGAAGGACAGTGACAAAGAGGCAGGATCATCCTCCTATAGAAGGTGTTAGCCCGACACCAAAAAGGAATAAACTGAACCGATCACCGCAGCCTACTAAATAGAAATGACCACGATGTAGAACTTATCCTATAACAAAGACTATGCCTATCCTACAATGAACATGCACGAAATAAGAACACACCGACTAGAGCTTTATCTGCTGCTTAACCAGAATGATCCTTTGAACGTATGTTTGCAAGAGACTAAGCTCCGTCCACAAGACAGCTTTAAAATCAAACAGTACGACCCTATAAAGTGTGATCTATCACCGGAATAGGCTGTACCTGCACATTATGATGCTTATTAGAGATGATATATTTGCGAAATCTGCATCCTTACAGTCTTACACCTAGTCAGTCGCTCTAAGAAGTAAACTGCCATCCACCCAGATTAACCGTTTGTAATATACATCTGCCTCCGCCTGTTGACCTCTCGCTCATTTATTCAGAGTATCTAGTTTCCCAACAACCAACAGCTTTTCATTTGGCAGGTGAATGCCCAACATTCTCTTTGGGGCTCTCCTCGGGCATGTGTGAGAGGTAAGCTAATTGTCGATTTCTTGGACAATTATAACTTAGCTCTCCTGAACACCTGAGAGCCTACATTTCTTTCTGACACTTTCAACTGTTTTTCACACCTGGATATAGCCGTCTGTTCACTATATTTAGCATTTCCTTACAGTGGAATAGCATCTCTGATTTACATTCTATTGACCACATTCTATATCTTACCAGTCTCTTAACACAATATACATGTTCCATAATTACCTTGATGGCGCTTAGATCAAGCTAACTGGAACCATTACTCCCGGTTGGCATTTTTGATTATAAAGAGCACAACTCTGTGAATGTTTTAGTGGAACATCTCACGATAAATTCTTGATGCTAATGAGCAGTCGATCCGTGGTCGACTGTCCAACTCTATTGTCGATTTCCGGTACCTTGGTGAACAGATGAATGACGGAATACCATCCGTGTTCGTAGGCGTGCTCTTTGGGTTTTCCAGTGTCGTTCATCTCTGGGTAACCTGATACAATATAAAAAGATGCGTGCCAATGCTGGACAGGTTATTAAGAATAGCAAATAGACATCATGGAACAAGTTTGTAGCAATATTTAATCGACATACCCCTTCCTCTGTCGTATGAGATAAGCCAAGGCGCGCGGCCGGAAAATCGAATCATATGCCAATCGCCAGTCTTCAGACAGCTGCAGGAGCTATTGTCAAATTTGACGAGGTTAACGCATTTGGTAGTGCTTTCGCAACTCAGATAATTATTCGCCTGAGATTCTTCCTGTTAAGGCTCAGGTGGAATATCAAGGTTTCTCCTTTCGTTCTGGAAATCTTGAAGATTACAATCGACTCTTCACCATGGCGGAGTCACTTTCATATTCGCGATACTCTGCCCCAGGTCCAGATAATAGCCACGCCAAAATGTTTTAACATCTCTCTCCGGAAAGCAGGACTTTATTGTTCGAGGTATATAATCGTCTATAACATTTTTCCAGAAAAGTGGCGAGAGGCACATGTCATACCTATTTGAAATCTGGAAAAGACCGCCATATTCAGTCCAACTACCGTCCTATTTGCCTCACCAGTTGTGTTTGCAAAGTGATGCATGATCAATGAACGGTTGATATGGTGCTTGGAAACTCACAACCTTCTGACCATCACCCAGTATGGTTTTCGACGATTTCGTTCAGCAGCTGACCCCTTGTTCGATTTCGACGCATATCATGAACAGATTCGTGAACTATCAAACCGTTGGGGCATGTTTTGACCTCGAAAAGGCTTATGGTACGTGTTCGCGAGCAGGGATACTACACTCCTTAGACAACTGGAACATACGTGGATATCTATTGTTATTCATTCAGGAGTTTATGAGTGTGTTTTCCGAGTAAGGGTCGGCTCAGTTTTTTCGAATATTTTTGTACAAAAGAACGGAGTGCCACAAGGATTGTTACTAAGAGTCACACTGTTTGCTAAAGAAATTAATTTTATCTCGAAATGTGTTCCTCCAGGAGTATGGTCCTGCTTATTGGTAGTCGACTTTGCCGTCTATTGCACTTCTCAGCGAACGCCGTTTTTAAATACTGTCTGCAGCAGTGTTTAACAATCTTTTAGCTCTAAAAACGGCTTTCGTTTCTCAACTGAGAAGTCACTCTGTGTTAACTTCTGGCGCCGCAGAAGGCGATTACCACGTTCGCTGCGATTTGGTTCATTTTTACTAGCATTCGCAGTTGAGATGAGAGATTTCTTGGGTTGATATGTGATATAAAACTGTGTTGGTCTCCACATATAGCACAGCTGAAAGTGCTATGCGACCGTTATCTGAATATTTTATGGATACTGAGTGTCAAATCTTGGGGAGCGGATCGAGCAGTCTTGCTGTAACGTTATCGAGCACTGATCCGATCCTAGTTAGATTACGGATGTATGTTTATTCTTCATCATGACCATATAGGCTGTGAAGATTAGACACTGTCCATAATCGGGGCATCCGATTGCTATCCCTTACGCCGAATCGCTAGAATCCACTCTGCAATATAGCGTGATGACCTGTTAGTAAATTATAGCCGTGGGCTTATGTGCATGCCTTCGCATCCAACGTTCACTCCATTTTTCCACACCGAGCTGGACGAGCGTTATAGAAACATCAGTTAGTCCAAGGCCTGCTGGTATTCGATTTCGAGAGCTTCTTCGGAAGCACGGCATTGAAATGCCTAGCATGTTTCCTAAAGGGGAGAGGGTGCACCCACCTTGGTTACTTACGACATCCCACTTAATTTCGGAGTTTATGATACCTATATAGAATCCGTAGGTTTTGTTTTTTTGAACTGTACAATCACAATAACCGAATTTGTATATACACTGATGGAAATAAGTGCACCGATAGTGTTGGATGAGCTTTTGTTTATGGAACCGAATAATATACATTTGGTTTTCATAGTAGCACTTCCATTTATAATGAAGAGCTATATGCAATATACCGAGTCATTCTGCATGTTCGCCGTCAAAATTTGGGTGACTGCCTTATTATGAGTGCTGCCTTAGTGCACTTCAGATGTGCAGCTGTATAACTACTATCTATCGTGCAACATATCCAGGATGCCCTCCACGCTTTGTATAATTCCGGCGTTAATGTGGAGAGTGTATGGATTCCTGGTCGTGTTGGTTTGCCGGGGAATGAACTGGCGCAATTGGCAGCAAAGACGGCAACCACAGAGCCCAGTACTAACATTTCTTACAGCAACATATCCAGGATGCCCTCCACGCTTTGTATAATTCCGGCGTTAATGTGGAGAGTGTATGGATTCCTGGTCGTGTTGGTTTGCCGGGGAATGAACTGGCGAAATTGGCAGCAAAGACGGCAACCACAGAGCCCAGTACTAACATTTCTTACATACTAAAGGGAGACTTTAAGCTTGTTGTGTGCAGAGCGGTACTTTTTGCTGGCATGAATAGTGGTCAGCTCGGTGCGGAAGGATCTTCCAATAAAGGTAAGCGCCTCGACGTGAGGAAGTGATATTGGCTCGATTGCGTATTGGCCACTGCAATTTTGCACATAGTTAATTTCTTAAGAGGGAACCTGCTCCTATCTCTCCGCTAATGCAGTGAAAATTTACCTGTCCGTCATGTGTTATTAGAGTGTGTTCATCTAGCACATACTTGGAAATCACTACAACTGCCGGTTAGACTTACAGGGGTCCAGACGGACGATATCCGAGGGGCAGATAAGATTTTAAAATTTTTATCAAGGTAACCTTTCAACTGATGATTTAATTATGTTTAACCCTTACTTCGTATCATTTTCCCAAAAGATTTTCCAAATTCACCTATCTATTGCATTTGGCTTGATTAGCTTCAATAAATTTAATGTTATATTAGCATAGCTAATATTTATATTTATGATATTTTTTATTGATCTCTATCTCTGGCTTTTTGCCATGATTTGTTTCATAAGCGCAGTGATAAACTTATAGTTGAACGCCCTTTTAAACATAAACCATCATCATCATCATCATCCAGATGGCGTAGGCTGCGTTTATTATACTATCCCAACATTTTAATAATTTCTCAGAGGCCAATAAAATATTCGATTTATTAACTTTCATGAGCAAAACTCGGCTGGCATAAAACACTTAAAAACAAACAAACAAAAAAAAACCTGATGTGTTAAAATCACATGACTTTCTCCACATCTCTGTAACAAATTATTGTTAAAAAGCTTATTCTTCTAACTACATCGAGATAAACATTAGCAGAAATTGTCCCTCGGAAGAAGAAGGAAAAACGTCTAATGTGTTCTACTCATATGCAGTCCTATAGCTGTTCGGCAAATAAACCTATTATTCAAAATATTAATCTATTATCTGGATCAAGATAAGCATAAGCAAAATTAGTCTTATTACTAGCTCCTTGTAAGTAGAAGAGAAACAACAAAATGCACAGTCTAAAGCGATAGTCTTGTTCTTTAAAAGACAATTGAAATTCCAATCTCTTTGCATTCCAGGAGTAAACAAACGAGAAAAAAGAAAGATGTCTTCCCGTTTGAGAAAAATTTAAGTGGCTAAAATTAAAACTAATAATCCGGAATATCTCGAAAACAGTTAACTCTACAAAAAAAAAAAAAAAAAAAAAAAAGTTCTGATGTGTTCCATTCATATGCCTTTCTCTACACTTCGATAACAAATGATTGTTAATAATGTGACTTATTAGTTTCTTCCATATAAGTAGGAGGGAAATAAGGGAATATACTAGGCAAAAAACCTTCCAAAAGCTGGTTGCTATGTGGCTGAAAAAACTGTATGACATAAATTGTTAGTTTTAACGAGATCTACATTGTTGTGTGATAACCCTGTCTGTTACGGTTTACCACTTATGCAAAATTCAACAAAATTCATGCAGAATAAAGAGATCTTCAGAAGCTATTCCCTGGAAATTCAAGATATACATTTTATTTGTCATGTAAATATCTTTAATATATGACATTTTAATAAAAATCGATGGAGCTATTTTTGAGAAAATTCCATTTAAAGGGTAGTTTGGGTTGGGAAATTTTCTTGAAAATCTTCGTGTTGCAGCTTTGGGAGATACTAAACTTACATACCAACGGCCTTTTCGTTTTTCAGTTATGCTGTCCACACACACACACACACACACACACACACACACACACACACACACACACACACACACACACACACTCATAGTGACATTTTTCTGAAAATGCTTTTTCTGGATTCAGGGGATCTCAAAACATACTTCAGATGAAATCTCGGTATCGAATTTTGGTTGGAGTACAGTACCTTCTCTATCTACTATGGACGTGGTACAATACGCTAGAGAAAGTATTCACCGATTTCATTCCTTGTCTGATGTACTCCACTCATATAGCTTTCTCTACATCTCTATATTAAATTATTCTTAATAAGCTTATTCTTCTATTTCACGCTAAAGCATTAGCAGAAACGGTCTTATTACGTAACTACTTATAAGTAGAAGGGAAATAAGGGAATACACTTGCCTAAACCGACAATCAAGGTTTTAAAATGTGGAGCTGCTATGGGATTCAAATCCGTTTCTTTGCGTGACCAAGCGTTGACAAGTTACCGTATGAGATAATCAATAACAAGGAATATCTCGAAAATGGCCAACTCTAGAAAGAAATATATATGACATAAATTGTGTGTTTTATCGAGATCTATATTTATTTGTGTAATAAGCTTTAATCTATCTTTTACGTTTTATCAGTTATAAAGAAATCAATAAAAACCATCTGGAATTAAAGACGTCTTCAGAGGATATTCCCAGAAAATTCAAGATATACACTTTATTTGTAATGTAAACATCATAATATAACAGATTTTAATCAAAATCGTTAGAGCCATTTTTGAGAAAATCAAACTTTTCTAAATTTTTTCCATGTAAAAGGTAGTTTGGGGTGAGGGGATTTTCTTGAAATTTTTCCTGTTGCATCCTTGGAAGGTGCTGAACTTAAATATCAAGTTTGGAATTTAACGGACTTTTCGTTTTTGAGCTATGCTGCCCACAGACATAGACAGACACATACACACACGCACAAACAGGCATTTTTCTAAAAACCTTTTTTGTGTTCAGGGGGTCCCAAAACACGTATTTCCGGCGACATTTCGGTATCAAATTTTTGGGTGCAATACAAATCCTTCTCTCTACACTATGTACATAGTACGTATAGAGAAAGTAAAATGTATGATAAAATTGTGTGTTTTAATGAGATCTGCATTTTTTGTGTAGTAAGTTTTTGTATGTCTTTTACGGTTTGCCAGATATACAAAAGTCATTCAGAATGAAGAGGTCTACAGGGACTATCCCAGAAAATCCAAGATTTACATTTTGTCACAAAAATGTCTTAAAACTTTAGTATTTTAATCAAAATCTTTAGAGCTATTTTGAGAGAATAGCATTTTCGAAAGATGTTTCATCCTGGAAGATACCAAATT
Source organism: Hymenopus coronatus (assembly GCA_030762935.1). Taxonomy (NCBI): domain Eukaryota; kingdom Metazoa; phylum Arthropoda; class Insecta; order Mantodea; family Hymenopodidae; genus Hymenopus; species Hymenopus coronatus. The sequence continues at coordinate 125,107,701 of CM060897.1, read as the reverse complement.
TAAATACTAAGTTTGTTATTTAACGGTCTTTTCGCTTTTGAACTATGCTGCCCAGACACACACACACACACACACACACACACACACACACACAGACGGAAATTGTTCTATTTTATTTATTCAGGGGGTCTCAAAACATGTATTGCCGGTGAAATCTCGGTATTGAATGTTTGGATGCAATACAATAATATACTATATACATATACTATGTATACACTATGTATACACTACAACACTAGGTACATAGTACCTGTAATTAAAAAAAAAAAGAAAAACAATCTCAGTCACATCATCCAAGATGCAAACTAAACTTTTGTGATTAGGGATCCTTGAAAACAAAGAATATGATAGTACAAACAGTATTGGTTTTCAATTTTTACACATTTCTCTATTCATTATCATTGAACATTAATCCCTTATTTATCATACCATGCTTAAAAAGCTTGAGTTTTTCCTCCTCTTTACTTAACATGATCTTTTTTACTATCTCTATACGTACCAACTACATATTTTATAGAGAAGATATTGTATTCTACCGTAAATTCGATACCGTAATTTCACATGTTCTGAAACCTCCTGAATCCAAAAGAAAGCTTTTTTAGAAAAAGGTCAGTGGAAGGCATAACTCAAAAACGAAAAGTCCGTTAATTACCAAACTTGGTACTTAAGTTATGTATCTTCCAAGATACACGAAGATTTTCAAGAAAATTCCCTACCCCCAACTTGGGCATTTTTCGAAAATGTTGGTCTTCTCAAAAATACTAACGATTTTGATTAAAATGCAGTATATTGTAGCTCTACACCTGGCAACTAAAATTCTAATCTTAGATTTCTTTAGAATAGATCCTGAAGACCTCTTCATTCTGATGACTTGTACATTACTAGTGAACCATAAGAAATAGACAAACTCTTATGGCAAAAATATGTAGATTTCGCTAAAACACAATTTATAATGTACATCTTTTACTTTTCTAGGTCGTGATTTTTACCACGATTTCACCGGAAAAGCATATTTTGAGGCCCCCTGATTCCAAAGAGTAGAAACATTTCAGTGGGTATCTGCATGTGTTTTGTGTGTGGGGGGGGCAGCATAGCTCAAGAACGAAAAGGCTGATTAAATACCAAACTTGGTATTTAAGTTCAGTATCTTCCAAGGATGCGACACGAAGATTTTAAGATAAATTCTCACACCCCAAACTACCTTTTAGAGCATTTTTATTTTCTCAAAAATTGATTTTAACGATTTTGATTAAAATAACATGTTTACTATATTTTCATGTCACACGAAATGTATACCTTAGATTTTTTAGGTATAGCCTCTGAAGACCTCTTCATTCTGGATGACTATAACTTTTATATAGCTGGCAAACCGTAAGAGATATACAAAATTTACTAAACAAAAAATATGTATACTTTTTTTATAGAGTTAACCATTTTAGATATGTTCCGAATTATTGGTTTCAGTTTTAAGCTACCCAAACTTTTCTCAGACGGGAAGTAATTTTTTTCTCTCTCTTTTTTGATTACTACTAGCAAGTAAATAGAACCGAGTTTCAATTGTTTCACATAGAGGCCGGGTTTAAAAGATTTGACTGTCACTTTAACATGTGCATTCCTTTATTTCCCTTCTACTTATAAAGAGGCAATCAATAAGATAATTCTGCTACTGTTCATCTCAAATATCATGAAGAAGATAGACGAATAATCTTTTGTAAGAAACGCTTGTTTGCGGAACGTTTCAGTTTTAAAACGAATATACTTTTCTCAAATGGGAATTTAATAGTCCTTTTTCTTTTGTTTTACTTCTGGTCATGCAAAGAGTACTGACTTTCAATCACATAGCAACCAGCTTTTAAAAGGATAAACTATCATTTTCGCCCAGTGTATTTCCTTATTTCCCTTCTACTTATAAGGAACTAAGCAGTTAGTCCATTCCACTAATGTTTATCTTGATTAGCATGAAGTAGATAGAAGAAAAAGACATTTTTAAAGAATAATTTGTTACAGAATTAACAGAGAAAGTCATGTGAATCGGATTTTTTACTTTCTCTACCAGATAATGTGTGCGTACACAGTAGGTAGAGAAGGTATTGTATAGTACTTAAATTCCATGACGAAATTTCACCGGAAATATAAGCTTTGAGAACCCCTGAATTCAAAAAAAATTATAATTAGAAAACTGTCCGTGCGTATGTGCGTGTGTGTATGTGTGTGTATAGACAGCATAACAAAAATGAAAATTTGGTTAAATACCAAACTTCCTGTTTAAGTTTAGTATCTTCCAAGAATGCGACACGATGTTTGGAAAAATTCCACCACCCAAATTATCCTTTAGATGTCGGATTTTCCGAAATGTCGCCCTCCGTGGTGTAATGGTTACCATGCTAACTTCATATACCCAATCCCCCCACGGGCCTACTACGGTAGGTACGGATTTGGCGCACCCGGGGTCCCGAGCCAACCTTGACTCCCTCAGTGGGCAACCTCTGAGTGGTGAGAGAGTCACTAGGTCAAAATGCCCACCCACGTGTAGGCCGTGCGTGGAGACCGGTGTCGGTGGAAAGGAATATCCTGGTTGGTTGAGGGTTGCGTATCTGAGCCTGGGCCTTCTGTCTTTTCAGTGACTAGGGAGGGTACGCAACTTAATACACCACTTTGGTTTCTGCTTCACCTAAACGGGAGGCTAGGGACTAGCCCACCGCTAGTCAATCGGCCAGGACTAGGTATTATACCGAACTCCAGGGCGAATGGGACGGCGAGCCTGCTATATCCCCTGTGTAGCCCTGTCATCCCTGTGGGATGACCCCTTGTTGGACTCCGTGTGGGGTGGGGAGCACCGGGGGATGAAAATAAAAATTAACTTTCATGGCAAAATCAAAAAAATCCATTAAATATGGTGCTGAGTTCGGAAAAGAAGTAGTCGGGTTTTGTGGTCCTCGCTACTTGATTGTCAATAGAACAGAGGAAGGAAGAAAGTTCTCTAGCGTAAGCCCTTTTATTATTCAAAAGGGTCTTGATAACATTGCTGGGCCTGTAAAATCTTGTACAAGAGCTAGTAATGGCACGCTCCTGGTAGAAGCAGAATCAGCATCCCAGGCTGCAAAAATATTAAAGGCCAAAATGTTAGCTAGCTATCCAGTAAAGGTCGATGTACACAAAAGATTGAATTCTTCACGCAGTGTGGTAAACACCCGCGCACTGGACGGTTTGACTTGTGAGGAAATTCAAGAAAATCTTTCTCTTCAAGGCGTAACACCTGTGTATCGGGTTCAAAGAAAAGTAAATGGAGAATTCGTGCCTACCCGTACCCTGTTTATTACCTTTGATCGGGTAGATCTCCCACAAAGGATAATGACAGGGTATGGATCCATTGAGGTAAGACCATATATACCGAACCCGCTCAGATGTTATAAATGTCAGCGCTTTGGCCACACCAGTGAATTCTGCAACGGCGAGTCTACGTGTGAACTGTGGCAAAATCTCGCATGACGGAGAATGCACGTCAGCTCCAACGTGTGTTAACTGTAACGGTGAACATCCATCAAGTTCCCGTAGTTGTCCCCGTTTTGCAGAGGAAAGGACTGTCCAGGAGATAAGGGTCAAAGTGAAGGTGTCCTTCTTGGAAGCCCGGAAACTCTTGCGAATCCGCCAACCCTCTGTCCCGAAGTATGGTACCTATAGCTCAGTTGTAGCTAAATCGATACAAAGTCGGTAAATCGCAACTCAAACCTGCGATATAAACGGGGTCACGATTGCAGAAAAGATTCTCACAGCCAGCTCACTTCCTAGGCCTTCGACTTCAACATCTAAGTCAGTAGTAACATCTGAAACTGTAAAAAGCGCTAAAATTAAGTCGCCGCCAAAGCAATCGACCTCGACCAACAAGTCTGGCAAGCTAATAATATATAAAGAACCAGAAAGAAAGTTTAAGAACACCTATGAGAGAACTGACTTCCTCAAACAAAGTGTAAAGCCTATTCCCAAAGCAACAAAGGGAAACAAGAGTCCACGGAGGTCCTCTTCTGAGGATTCGACTGGGAAGGACTCAGGTCGGCGATTATCATCTTCGCCGGTCTCCATTTTCAATCGGTTCGAGGTACTCGATCCGAAATTTTCAATTGGAAAGGGGTCCTCCCAAGTGGAGGAGATACAGGAAGGTGATACTGCCCTCACTGCCAGAAGGACAGTGACAAAAAGGCAGGACCATCCTCCCGTAGAAGGTGTCTTCCCGACACCTAAAAAGAATAAACTCAACCGACCTCCGCAGCCTTCAAAATAGAAACAACCACAATGTACAACTTATCCCATTATAAAGAACAGGGCTATTCTACAATGGAACTTACGTGGAATAAGAACACATCGACCTGAGCTTGAACTGCTGCTTAACCAGAACGATCCTTTGGTCGTATGTTTGCAAGAGACTAAGCTCCGTCCACAAGACAGCTACAAAATCAAACGGTACACCCCAGTAAGGTGTGATCTATCATCGGAAGAGTGTGTACCTGCGCACGGAGGCACTATGATGCTCATCAGAGATGATATTATATTCGCGCAATCTGTATCATTACAGTCCTACATCCAGTCAGTAGCTGTAAGGATTAAACTGTCACATACCAGACTCACTATTTGTAATATATACCTTCCTCCGTATGACGACCTCTCGCTCACTGATTTAGGGGATCTAGTTTCTCAACTACCAACACCTTTTCTTTTCGTAGGTGATGTAAATGCCCACCATCCAATTTGGGGCTCACCTCGGGCTTGTGCGAGAGGTAAGTTAATTGCTGATTTCTTGAATAATTCTAACCTAATTTTCCTGAACACCGGAGAACCTACATTTCTTTCTGATGCTTTCAACAGTTTTTCACACTTGGATTTAGCAGTTTGTTCACCACAATTAGCATCTTCCTTACAGTGGAATATCATCTCTGATCTACATTCTTGTTGACCACTTTCCATGTCTTATCAGTCTCTTGCCACAAAATACATGTTCCACACGTTTACCTAGATGGCGCATAGATCAAGTCAACTGGAATCTTTACTCCCGGTTGGCTGTCTTTCATTACAACGAGCACGACTCTGTGAATGTCTTAGTGGAGCACCTCACGAAAAATATTCTTGATGCTGCCGAGCAGTCTATTCCACGTTCGACGACCCAAACCAATCGTCGATTTCCGGTGCCTTGGTGGACTGATGAATGCCGGAATGCCATTCGTGCTCGCAGGCGTGCTCTCAGGATTTTCCAACGTCGCCCAACACTGGATAACCTGATTGAGTATAAAAAGATGCGTGCCAAATCTAGGCAGGTTGTTAAGGATTGCAAAAAGACATCATGGAGCAAGTTCGTAGCAACATTCAATCGACATACACCTTCCTCTATCGTATGGGATAAGTTAAGGCGCGAGGACGGAAAAATGACTCATACGCCAATCGCCGGTCTTAAAACAGCTGTAGGAGATGTTGTTGATAAGTTTGACGTGGCCAACACTTTTGGCAGTGCTTTCGCTCATGTGTCTAGCTCAGAGAATTATTCGCCTGATTTCTTTCCCGTTAAGGCTCAGGTGGAATCGCAATCGTTCTAAAAATCTTGAAGATTACAATCGACTCTTCACCATGAGGGAGTTAGACCATGCACTATCATCTTCGCGAAACTCTGCACCAGGTCCTGATGGAATACACGTCAAAATGTTGCAACATCTCTCTCCTAAAGGTAAGGCCTTCCTACTCGAGGTCTATAATCGTGTTTGGGTTGACGCCACTTTTCCAGAAAAGTGGCGAGAGGCCACCATCGTACCTATTTTGAAAGCTGGAAAGGACCGTTTTCTTCCATCCAGCTACCGTCCAATTTCCCTCACCAGTTGCGTTTGCAAGGTGATGGAACGCATGATCAATGGACGGTTGATATGGTGGCTGGAAACTCATAACCTACTGACCAATACCCAGTGCGGTTTTCGACGACGTCGTTTAGCAGCTGACCATCTTGTCTCGATTTCGACGCAGATAATGAATGGATTCATGAAGAACTGTCAAACCACTGGGGTGTTTTTTGACCTCGAAAAGGCTTATGATACGTGTTGGTGGGCAGGAATAATACGTTCCCTATACAACTGGAACATCACGTGGACGCCTTCCGTTATTCATTCAGGAGTTTATGAGGGACCGCGTTTTCCGAGTAAGGGTCAGCTCGGTTTTATCAAATATTTTTGTTCAAGAGAACGGAGTGCCACAGGGATCGGTACTAAGCGTCACGCTGTTTGCTATAGCAATTAATTCTATCTCGAAATGTGTTCTCCCAGGAGTATCGTCCTGCTTATTCGTAGACGACTTTGCCATCAATTGTACTTCTCAGCGCACACCTTTTTTGGAACGCCGTCTGCAGCGGTGTTTAGACAACCTCTCAGATTGGAGCTCTAAAAATGGCTTTCGCTTCTCTGCTGAGAAATCACTCTGCGTGAACTTCTGGCGCCGCAGGAGGCGATTACCACCTTCGCTGCGGTTTGGCACAGTTTTACTACCATTCGCGGATGAGACGAGATTCCTTGGGTTGATATTCGATAGAAAACTGTGTTGGTCACCACATATAGCACAGCTGAAAGCTCGCTGTAACCGTTCTCTGAATATTCTACGGATACTAAGTGGCAAATCTTGGGGAGCGGACCGGACAGTCTTGCTACGACTTTATCGTTCACTGATCCGAGCCAAGTTAGATTACGGATGCATAGTTTATTCTTCGGTAAGATCATCTGTGCTTAGAAGATTAGACACTGTCCATAATCAGGGTATACGTCTGGCTGTTGGAGCTTTTCCAACCAGTCCAGTAGCCAGCCTTTATGCTGAATCGGCGGAACCCCCTCTGCAGTGTAGACGAGATATTCTATTAACAAATTATGGCTGTGGGTTAAAGTGCATGCCTTCGCATCCAACGTTCACTTCTTTTTTTAAAACCGAGCTGGACGAACGTTATAGAAATATCTCAATTAGTCCACGACCCCCAGGTGTTCGCTTCCGAATGCTTCTTCATAAGCACGATATCGTAATTCCTAAAATGTTTCCCAAGGGGGAAAGGGTGCACCCACCTTGGTTACTTACAACATCCCACGTAAACCTCGGGATGACGGCATACCGAAAGTCTACAATGCCTTTTTCTAGTATCCGTAGACGTTTTTTAGAATTTTTGTCAAACTACAATGACCGAACTTGTATATATACTGACGGAAGTAAGTGTACCGTTGGTGTTGGATGCGCCTTTGTTTATGATACCGAACAATATACATTCGGTTTTCATAGTGGCACATCTATTTATAGTGCGGAGCTATACGCATAATATCGAGCCATTCTGCACTTTGGCCGTCGAAATTTAAGTGACAGTCTTATATTGAGTGATTCCCTGAGTGCACTTCAGAGTCTTGGTGATCTCTACAACTATCATCCTATCGTGCAGCGTATTCAGGATGCCCTCCACGTTTTATATACTTTCGGGGTTAATTTGGATTGTGCATAGATTCCTATTCACATTGGCTTGCCAGGGAATGAACTGGCAGATTTTGCAGCAAAGACGGCAGCCACCGAGCCCAGTACAAAAATGTCATGTATAACATCGGAGGACTTTAAGCGTGTTGTGCGCAGGGCGATACTTTCGTGCTGGCGCGAAGAGTGGTCAGCTCTCCGCGGAAACAAGCTTAGAGTAGTGAAAGACCTTCCAACAAATTGGGTAACTTCTTCTCGTCATTCTCGACGGGAGGAAGTAATTTTGGCTCGTTTGCGTATTGGCCACTGCAATTTTACACATAGTTTCCTTTTTAAGAGTGAATCTGCTCCATTGTGTCCGCTTTGTGGAGAAGATTTGACTGTTCGTCATGTGTTGCTAGATTGTGTTAATCTAGTACATATTCGGGAATCAGTGCAACTGCCGGTCAGTTTTGCAGAAGTCCTGGCGGACGATAGTCGAGCGGTAGCTAAGATTTTTAAATGTTTATCGAAGATACCCTTCAAATATCTGATTTAGTTGTTTTTATCCTTGTTTTTGTATTAGTTTTGATTTTTTTTTTTTCCTTTCTCAAATCACCAATTTGTGGTTTTTTCTATGATTACCTTTTTACATTCATTTTTAGTTTAATCTTTCGTTCTTATCTAAAATATTTCTTATTGAGCTTTATCTCTGGCTTTTGCCATGATTTGTTTAATAAGGGCGCTGATGACTTTGTAGTTAAGCGCCCATAAACACTAACCATCATCATATACCCAAGGTCGTGGATTCAAACCCGGCGGAGGACGATGGATTTTTTCGGGTGTAAAAATCCTTAGCATGGCTTCCTTCGTTGGTCCGGTGTCGTAGATTTACGGCACGTAAAAGAACCTCAAGCCTGATAGAGAAGCCTCTGAGGAAAATTAAGCGGTCTTTCACTCCCAATATAGAATGGGACCCTGAGAACCATAGCAGTTAAAGAGCGTCCATAAATAACACACCATTTTTTCCGAAATAGTTTTATTTTCTCAAAGATGTATCAAACGAGTTTTACTAAAATACCATATATTAAGATATTTGAATGATAAATAAAATGTTTATCCCTAATTTCTTGGAAACAGTATCTGAAACCCTCTTCAATGTAGATTCTTTTGCATAACTGGTAAACGGTAGGAAATAAAATCTCACTACACAAAAAAAAAAAAAAAAAAAAAAAAAAATGTAGTTCTTGTCCAAATACACAATTTTTCATACATTTTTTTTTGTATAGTTGACAGTTTTCAGATATCCCGGATTATTGGTTTCAATTTTAGCTACATAAACTTTTCTTAAACGGGAAGACATCTGTCTTCTCATTTCTCTTTTGTTTATTCCTGGCAATCAAAGAGTTTGGATTACCAATTGCTTCACACAGCGACCGGCTTTTAAAGCACGAGACTTTCGCCTATGCATTCTCTTATATTTCCCTTTTACTTACAAAAAAGCTAGTAATAAAATTAATTCTGCTTATGGCTATCTTGATTAGCATGATGTAGGTAACAAATTAATGTTTTGAATTAAAGGCTTATTTGCCGAAGCGCTAGAGCACATCATATGAATGGAACACATTAGATTTTTTTCCCTTATAATTACAAGAAACGAAGTAATGAGAATTTCTGCTAATGTTTATCTCAATTATGAAGTAAATATCAGAATAATCTTTTTAGCAATAAATTGTCACAGATATGTAGAGAAAGTGTGTGGCTGGAACACATCAGATTTTTTTCGTAAGGTTGACCATTTCATAGATATTCTTTGTTATTGGTTTCAGTTTTAAAATAGTTAAATCCTTCTCATACCGGAATTTGTGAACTCCTGGCTATGCTTAAAAAAAAAAAAAAAAAAAAAAAAAAACGGATTTCAACAGCTTGGCAACCAGTTTTTAAAAGATTTGACTATCGTTTTGTCCTTGTGTATACTACCTTATTTCCCTTCTAATCAAAAGGAGTAAATAATAAGACTGTTTCTGCTAATTTTTATCTCGATTAGTATGAGTTAAATAAAACAATAAGCTTTTCTACAATAATTTGTAAAATTATTAATATATACCTCTCAAGCAAAATTTGTTTGAGCTGTAGAGAGCGTCAGGTGAATGGTACACACCATATTTTTACTTTCTCTATATGTACTGTTTACAGAGTATACAAACAAAGTATTGTATTACACCTAAGAATTAAATGCCGAGATTTCACCGGAAATACATGTTTTGAGACCCCTGAATCCAAATAAGCATTTTTACTTACTCTAGCCCGTATATACAAGGTACGTGTGTACAATGTACATAATGGATAGAGAAGGTATTGAATTCCATCAAAAAATTCCATACCAAAATTTCACCGGAAATACGTGTTTTGAGACCCCTTGATCCCAAAGAAAAGCATTTTTAGAAACGTCCGGGTATGTGCATGTGTATGACTATGGACAGCATGGCTCAAATATAAAAAGTCGGTTAAATACCAAACTTTGTGTTTAGGTTCAGTACCTTCTAAGGATGCGACAATAAGATTTTCAAGAAAATCCGCACAACCACAACTACCCTTTACATGGAACATTTTTTGAACATTTTGATTTTCTCAAAAATGGTTCTAACAATTTTGATTAAAATACAATGAATGTAAGTATCTATAAAATATATATTTTGAATTTTCCGGGAATCACCTTGAAGACCTCTATTCTGGATGAGTTTTGCAGAGTTTTGCATAGCGGTAAGAGATAGGCAAAACTTACTGCACAAAATGTAGATCTCATTGAAACATATAATTTATGTATATACGTATTCCTTGTAGAGTGGACCGTTCTCGAGGTATTCCTTGTCATTGGTTTCGGTTTTAAACTAACTTACTTTTTTCAAACTGGATCCTGCAAAGCGAATCGAACACAATTGTTCACATAGTGATTAGCTTTTAAAAAATTTAACTAACGCTTTGACTAGTGTGTTCCCGTATTTACTTTCTACTTATAAGGAAGCAAGTAATAAAACCAATTCTGCTAATGTTTATCTCTATAACCATGTTGTAGATAAACGAATAACCTTTTATACCAATAGTTTGTATATGGAATAGCTAGGGAAAGTTATGTGTCTGAAACACATGAGTTTTTTAGAAAAAGTTCATTGTGTGTGTGTGTGTCTGTGGACAACATAGCTCAAAATCGAAAATTCCGTTAAATACTTGGTATTTAAGTTTGGTATCTCCCAGGGATGCGACACAAAGACTATCAAGAAAATCCCCCCACCCCAACTACCCTTTACATGAAAAAGACTTCGAAAATTTTGATTTTCTCAAAAATGGCCCTAACGATTTTGATTAAAGCGTCGTATTTACATAACAAACTGTATATATCTTGAATTTTATGGGAAATTCCTTTGAAGACCTCTTTATAATGGATAGATTTGTTAAATTTTGCATAACTGCTAAACCGTAAACTTACTACAAAAATAAAATTGTAGATGTCGTTAAATCATATAATCTATGTCGAATACTTTTTTGCTTTCTCTAGAGGTACTAGGTACATAGTATACAGAAGAAGTATTGTATTCTACCCAAAAATTCCATACCGAGATCTCATCGAAAATATATGTTTTAGGACTTCCTGAATCCAAAAAAAAAAAGTATTTAGAAAAAGGTCCGCGTGTGTTATGTGTGTGTCTGTGGACAGCATAGCTCAAAAGAAAAGATCGCTAAATTCCCAAATTTGGTATTTAAGTTTGGTATCTTCCAAGGGTGTGTTACGAAGACTTTCAAGAAAATTTCCCCATCACAAACTACCCTTTACATGGAAAACTTTTCGAAAACTTTGTTTTTCTTAAAAAATGGTGGTAACAATTTATATTAAAATACTACATTTTAAAGCCATTTCCATCCCAAATAAAACATATATCTTGAATTTTCTGGGAATAACTTCTGAAGTTCTGTTTGTTCTGGGTGAGTTTTGTTGAATTTTACATTACTATTAAATCGTATGAGATAGACAAAAACTTACTACACAAAAATGAGTTAAAACACACAATTTATGCCATATACATCTTTTTCGTGGAGTTGACATTTTCGAGATATTCCTTGTTATTGGTTTCAGTTTTAAAATACTTATACATTTCTCATACGGGAACTTATCAACTCCTGGCCACGCAAAGAAATGAATTTGAATCCCATAGGAACCACATTTTAAAACATGTGACTGTCGGTTTAGTTTAGTGTATTTACTTATTTCCGTACCTCTTACAAGAAACTAAGCAATACGATCGTTTATGCTAATGTTTAATCTCGATGATGAAGAGATAGAAGAATAAGCTTATTAACAATAATTTTTTAAAAGTTGAGGAGAAAGTCATGTAAATGGAACACAGCAAATTGTTTTTGTAGAGCTGGTCGTTTTTGAAATATTCCTTGTTATTGGTTTTGCTTTAAAATACTTATACTTTTGTAGTACCTAGACTTTCACGGCCGGTGTCATACAATACACATAAAGCCGGTGAAACCCCAGGATTCTACAACAGTCATTGCCGAGAAAACAAAACAACAATTTCCACTGATGGTGTTCGACGCAGCTTCGGAGGAAACGGAAAAACAATTTCCAATAGACCACGGCCTACAAGCCCGGAATGTCATGGGTTATCTAACTTACACTTTTCTCATTTGTCAACTCTGGCCATACAAAGAAACGAATTTTCTGCACATAGCAACCGGCTTTTAAAAGATTTGATTAACGCTTTAATCTAGTGTATTTCTTTATTTCCCTTCCACTTAAAAGGAAGAGCGTAATAAGACCATTTCTGCTAATTTTATATTGATTAGCATGAAGTAATAGAATAATAAGCTTTTTAACAATACTTTGTTAAAGAGATGTAGAGAAAGTAATTAATGGAACAAATCAGATTTTTAAGTTACACCTTACAGTTAAGCTCATAAGTAGACATTATGTAGTTATATGACGCAAAAAGAAAGGTTTTGAAATGTCATTGTGTCCTTGCGTGACGTAAGTTGATAAATGCCGCAAACCATGAACACCTGTGCAGTCAACTGACCATAAACTGCAACGTGTTGCTTCCTGTATGTCCATGGTTTCAGAGTGTCATTATATTGTTTCATATGCAATGATAAATGCTTTATGCTCGGTGTAAAATAAGCCGATAATAGACAAATGATAATTTTATTTTAAAAAGCATTACGGGTTTCCAAGAACCTGAACTTAATAGAGAGCGGGTTCATACATGCAAATTAACTACAAGGCCTTTGGCCAAAACAGCCACAGTCCAAAAATGAAACCATTCAGATGTACTAAAAATTGTTACTTCCTTTGCTTACTGGTTCCTGAAGATGAAGAGATGTTTCAATCCGAAAGTCAGTCAATGGCCGAGACGGCGTCATGGGAGAGATACCACCCGACCTCGGCATTCAGGCAAGGATGATACCCTGGTGCTGTTAACATTTCCCTTCCTCGGGATGGTGATGATGAAAGGACACATACTCATTCCTCCCAACGGAGGGGGGATGCCCATGTTGATTATGGGAATCCAAACCGGGTCTCCTGCGACACGTCAACACTGCGACAGACCATTGGCACTTAAAGATGCACACCTGTAAAATTTTAAAAATCCACAGTGTGTAAGGTATCTTGTTGAAATTTATACCAGTTACCATACACATTAAGTGATATTGCATGGATATTTAGCAAAACATAATATTTTATTTTCTAAATTTATTATTATAATAAAAATGAGCAATAATACAGTTTATAATAAATGAATAAACAAATAGAATTGTCATATATCTTCACTTTCTCCACACGTACTATCTACATAGTGTATAGAGAAGGTATTGCATTCCACCCAAAAATTCGATACCGGGATTTCACCGGAAATACATGTTTTGGATCCCCCTGAAACCAATAAAAGCATTTTTACTTTCTCTATACGAACTATGTACACAGTGTATACAGAAGGTATTGCACTCCACTAAAAATTCGATACCGAGATTTCACCGGAAATATGTCTTAGGGTCCCCTTTATCTAAAAAAAAAAAAAGTATTTTCAGAAAAAGGTCCGTGTGTGTGTGTCCGGGTGTCTGTGAACACCATAACTCAAAAACGAAAAGTCGGTAAAATACCAAACTTGATATTTAAGTGATGCGACACGAAGATTTAGAGAAAAATCCCCCCACCTCAAACTACCCTTTATATAGAACTTTTTTCGAACATTTTTATTTTCTAAAAAAATGGCTCTAACGATTTTGATTAAAATATCGTATATTAAAGATATTTACCCGACGAATAAAATGTATATTTTGAATTTTTGGGGAAATAGCCTCTGAAGACTACTTTATTCTGAATGAATTTTCCGGAATTTTGTATAACTGCTAAACCGTAAGAGATAGACAAAAACTTACCACACAAAAATGTAGAGCACATTAGAACACACAATTTATGTTCTATACATTTTTTTCTTGGAGTTGATCGTTTTTTTTTAGATATTCCTTGTTTTTGGTTTCAGCTTTGAAAAAGTTATACTTTTCTCATACAGGAATTTGTCAACTCCTGTCCATACAAACAAAGGAACTTCAGTCACACAGCAACCAGCTTTTGACTATGCTTTAACCTATAGTACTCCCTTATTTTGCTTCTACTTACAAGGAAGCAAGTAATACGATTATTTCTGCTAATTTTTTCTCAATTAGCATGAAGTTAATAGAAGCATAAGCTTTTTAACAATTATATGTCACAGAAATGTAGAGAATGTCATGTGAATGGAACACATCAGATTTTTTTTAAATGAGCCTTAATTAGTGCTGAAACTTATTACTTTTCATGCTCTCCAAAATGTTTGATTTTTCAATGTTGAATAATTTATTTCCCAATGTTGGAGCATTATTTCTAAAAAGATAAATGACCATATTCTTCCTTGTACTTTTGAGATACAGTATACGATTTTTTAAACAACTGAGTAAGAAATTGCATCGTGCTGAGTATTATGAGTGGAAAAGCGTAAGAAAAAGGTTTGCGAGAAAGTAATGCTTAAACTTATAAGTGTCTATTAATAAGCATACACCTGTCCGTTTTTAACTTCAGTTAATTGGTAGCTAAAGTGCGCCAAGTGATAAAAGCGATATATTTTCTTAAAGTTTGGAATTCATGTAACTGATTATGAAAAAAATTTTTTTTTCACAATTTGTGCCAACATTTTACAGATGCATCACCTTAAGGGATGTGAAATTTAATTATAAGGTAAATATAAGGTTGGATGTTTTAATGAATATTAATACGCAAATATGTTTACACAATTAGGCTTGAAACTTTCTTGGTTCTTCACTAAGGTTGTTTTTCCTAAATAAATTCGTTTGAATGTACATGAAATCAGTTGAAATCTAAGAAGTAAACAGCATAAGAAATGCGATTTAACTTAACAATAGGGTTATAGTGATTATACCCATAGCAACACCTGTAACATTTATGTATGTTGCCCGGCCCTCTACTCCACTGTTGTAATCAATTTACACATTCGATGCTATCTCTTACTTGAGCAATAGAAAACTTTCTTCCGAAGGTTCTGCAGGTCTTACGAAAGTTTTTGTATATATTTAGATATTTTTGCAAGGCCAGTTCCATAGACATTGTTTACTTGTTACTAATATATATCTTAGTCTAAGGGCAACTGTAGGCATCTCTTATACTCGTTGGGAATTATTTTTCTATTGTTCTGATCCTCCTTATATTTTACAACATAATTTAATAAATAAAATCCAAATTTACCATAGGGTCCATAAGATAGGATAGCATACATCGGAGGGACTCTACACCAAACCAACGCGGACTTTGTACAAGGGTGGGATGAAGATAGAGACTCAGAGCCAATACTCACGACATAATGACAAGAGTTCCTACAGCTACCAGATTAAAACTCCCCGACCGTGAGACAGACAGGAAGGTGACCCCATCCCGCATAGGGTCCCTTTACCCCGGCAACCAGCCGAAGTCGGGGAACGGTGAGAGTTACAGTGAACATCCTTTTTCTGCACCTCCACATCGAGGTACCATTGCCGACACGCCCAACTCTGAACGAGACCAAGGGGTGATGGATGAATGGATGAATGAAATGATAATGGAACGACATGAAGAGACAGGACATTCGGGAATGTAATGAACCTTCCCAGAGCAAATGGCGACCCGGGGAAACCCCCAAAAACCCATGCGGAAGGCCGGCCACGGGATCCGAACCCATGACTTACCGAATGCGACTCGCATTTTACATATTCCGAAGTGTATATATTTTCCTAAAACACTGTACACTTGGTTATTACTTTCTCTAGCCTTATGTACAGTGAACATAGTGGTAGAGAAAGTATTGTATTTCGCACAAAAATTCGAAATCGAGATTTCACCGGAAATATTTATTTTCAGGTCCCCTAAGTCCGAAAAAAAAAGTACTTTTAGAAAAAAGTGCGAGTGTGTGTGTGTGTGTGTGTCTGTGTCGGTGGACAGAGTAGCTCAAAAGCGAAAAGTGTCGCTTTTAGTTTAGTATCTTCCAAGCGTGTGACACAAAGATTTTCAAGAAAATCCCCCCACTACAAACTATCCTTTATATGGAAAACATTTTTGAAAATGTTGGTTTTCTCAAAAATGACTTCTAATGATTTTGATTAAAATACCGTTTATTAAAGATACGTGCATCACAAATAAAATGTATATTTTGAATTTTCTGGGAATAGTCTCAGAAGACCTCTTTATTCTGGGCGTTGCAGAATTTTGCATAACGGTTAAGCCGTAAGAGATAGGCAAAAACTTACTATGCAAAAATGTAGATCTCGTTAAAATACATATTTTATGTCACATGCATTTTTTATGTAGGCGCTGACCGTCTTTGAGAAATTCCTTGTTAAAGGTTTCAATTTTAAACTACTTTTAACTTTTCTCAAACGGGAAGTGATGTTTCGTTTCATCTCTCTTGCTTTACTGCAGACCATGCAAAGCGAACCAAACTCTATTTGCTTCACATAGGACTAGCTTTTAAAAGATTTGAATATCGCTTTAACCTTGTGTATACACTTATGTCCCTTCTACTTACAAAGAAGCAAGGAATAAGACAATTGCTGCTAATGTTTACCTTGATTGGCACGTCGTAGATAAAAGAATAATCTTTTGTAAGGAAACTTCTTTATGTAACAGCTAGAGAAAGTCAAGTGAATAGAACACAACAGGTATTGTATTCCACCCAAAAGTTCGTTGACGAGATTTCACCGGAAATATATGTTTTGGGGTTCCCTGACTCGGAAAAAAGCATTTTTAGAAAAAGGTCCGCGTGTGTGTATGCCTCTGTGTGTGTGTGTGTGTGTGTGTGTGTGTGTGTGTGTGTGTGTGTCTGTGGACAGCTTAGCTCAAAAACTAAAAGACCGTTAAATACCAAACTTGGTATTTGGGTTGGGGTTCTTCCAAGGATATGACACGATTATTTTCAAGAACCCCCCCCCCCCACTACCACAAACTACCCTTTACATGAAAAAAAAGATCGAACATTTTGATTTTCTCATAAATGGTTCTAACAATTTTGATTAAAATCCGGTATAGCAAGAAAAATCCCAAGAAAGATCTAAATTTTGAATTTTGTGGGAATAGCCTTGAAGACCTCTTTATTCTGGATGAATGTTGCCGAATTTTGCTTAACTGCTTAACCGTAAGAGATACATAATAACTTAATGCGCAAAACATTTAGATCTCGCCAAAATACACAATTTATATCCTTTACTTTTTTGTTGTGGAGATAACTTTTTACGAGAAATTCCTTGTTATTGGTTTCAAATGTAAAGTACTAATATGTACTTTTCTCAGACAGGAAGAATCCGCTATTTTTTGTTCTACTCCTGGTCAAGCAAAGAAGCGATTTGCAATGACAATCGCATAGCGATAGCTTTTAAAACATTTGACTATCATTTTAGCATAGCGCATTCCTTTAGTTTCCTTCTTTTTATAAGAAACTAAGTAATAAGAAATTCTGCTAACATTTATCTCGATTAGCATGGTATAGAAATAAGAATATTCTTTTGTAAGACGTTGGTTTGTAGAGCAGCTAGAGGAAGTCATGTGAGTGCAACACATCAGATTTTTTTCTCGTAAAGTAGTGTGAAAATTGTCCTTTGTGACTTAAAAGAAATTTCTATTGCTTAGGTACTACCAGGTAATGTGTAATATGATATAAACATTTTTACAAATGTTATTCTGGAGTAACACGAAATCGCTAGAAGAATAAACTTCTGTAAGAATAGTTTGTTGAAGAATGGATAAAGAGATTAATATGGATGTAACACATTAGCTGTGTTTTTAAAAATAATTTTATTGCATTATTGAGATAGGTGGATAATATAGGTGGATATTTCACCGTAAATGCATGTTTGGAGCACCTCTGAATCCTAAAAGTGTAATTTTGGAAAAAGTTCCTGTATGTATGTATGTCTGTAGACAGCACAGCTCAAAAACGGACTGCTCCTGTAGTCGAGTAGTCAGCATTCTGACTTTTAAACCCAGAGGTCTCGGATTGGATTTCCGGCTGGGTCGGGGATTCTTTTTTAACCATATTTATTTTTTATCCTCCACAGAGTCTGGAGTGTGAATATGAGTGTGTTTTAATACTGAAAAAAAAAACTTTAAGAAACCTTATAGTTCAGTGAGCAAAACACTTAGTTTATTCAACTTGGTGTTAAGTTCAGATATTCCAAAAATGTGATATGAAAGTTTTTAGAAAACTACTCTAATCTAAAAATATTGTGAACATGAAACACTTTATTTCCCGAAAAAATGGTTTTAATGATTTTAATTATAATACGCAATGTCTTTTGATTAAAATTGTATTTGAAAAGTATTAAGAGTGAAATAAAACGCAAAGAGAAATTGCGCATTTTTTAATGTTAATATAAGTTAAATGAACACTGGAAAAATATAATTGATACAGGCTAAAGTATAACACTGAATAACGATAAATTTGCATTCAAAACTAGCATAATTAACATCACAAATAAAAAAGCATATCAAACATGTTTTACAAATAGTCTGCAAAACCCTTTCCCTTTTGAATGAATTTTGATAAGTCTTGTAAAGAGTGGGTCATGTCTTATGTTATGGAACATTCTGTTTCATATTGATGAATTGAACATCTTGAAGTGTCACGAATATATGTGTAATTTAATTTTCTTTATTCATCAATAAAAATCTTGTTGCAAAATGTTGTATGTGCGTGTCAGCGTGAGTTTCTACTCCATTTATATCTACTGGTATTAAGGTCATATGAAAGTTGAAAAAAATCTGATGTGTTTTACTCATTCTGCAACAGACTATTCTTACAAAAGCTCATTCTTCTCTCTACTTCATGCTACTCGAGATTGGCTAAAGCGATAATCAAATTGTTTTAAAGGTGGTCGTTACGTGATACGTTACGTACAATTGAAATTCCCTTCTCTTTGCATAATCGGGTTGAAAAAAAGTGATTAACGAGTTCCTATTTGAGAAAATCCAAGTATTATTAATTTTAAAACCAATGAAAAGGAATATCTTGGAAATGGTTAACTCCACAAAAAATGTAGCGGACATAAGTTGTGTTTTAATGAGATCTACCTTTTATGCAGTAAGGCTTAGTCTGCCTTATATGATATAGTTTGCGAGATTTGCTGGTGTCAACCATAGAGAAAAGTGATTCGAGGCTTTTCCCATAACATTCAAATATACACTTTATCATATAAATATCTTTAATATGTCATTTTAATTAAAATCGTTAGGGTCATTTTGATAAAATCCAACATTTCGAAAAATGTTTCAGGTAAAGGATAGTTCGAGATTGGAGTTTTTCTGAAAATCTACGTGCCGGATCTTTGGAAGATACTCAACTTAAATACCGACTTTTGCATTTTTGAGTTATGCTGTTCACAGACACACATACAAACTTACAATCTAATTTTTTAAGTTTAAATTCAGCCGTTCTCAAAACATTTGAAATCTGGGTATCGAATTTTTGGGTGGAATCCAATACCTTCTCTACATACGTGGTAGAGGATATACTGATATACTGCTAAAGAAAATCCAACTGCATTTCCACCGACAGTTCCATTTGCTCCTCTGGCAAATTTATTTACCAATCGCCGGGATAGGGCAACTTACTAGTGTATCTGGGAAAATGCTCAAACACCTCCGACTTATGTAACATAACTAACATCCATGCAATTTTACGTAACCTTACTGCACTAAATACAGGTACCAGTGTTTCATGGAGGGACTTCGCAACCTTGGCTACGACCTTACACAAATGTTTGCTCGTACCACCCAGTAAATAATATACGCTTACCTTTACTTCGTGGATCTCAAACCTAACACCAATAATGAAAACGTCTATGAGTTAAACAGAATGTTTTACGCAATAATCAAGCTTGAACCAACAAAGCCTAGACGCAGTGTAATGCAATGCACAAAATACCACTAGTATAGCCATAGCAGAAATTACTTTTGCTTCGTTGTGTTAAATGCAACGAGTAATAATCGTCAGACAAATCCAAATCCATCGACGCGCAACCGATCTATGTAAATTGTAAAGGTGAATATATGGCAAATTATAAAGCTTGACTTGTTCACCCAAAAAAACTAACAACAAAAAGCAGCAAGACACCTTGAGACAACAATACTGTCAGGATACGTGAACCACGAAAAGACAATTCGTAATAATATAACACCCAGAAGGAATATCGATCTCCTGTAAATATACACCTATAGCTCCTATCCCGAACTACTTCGTTCCAACCCAGACCATAAGCGAACTTTTCATAAATTCTTAACAGCATTGATTGCCTTCTATCTTACAACCATTACTACCAACTTTGTCTCAAGTTATCCCATTACTTGCAACGAAACAACGCC
Source organism: Hymenopus coronatus (assembly GCA_030762935.1). Lineage (NCBI taxonomy): Eukaryota > Metazoa > Arthropoda > Insecta > Mantodea > Hymenopodidae > Hymenopus > Hymenopus coronatus. The sequence continues at coordinate 125,087,315 of CM060897.1, read as the reverse complement.
TGTTTCCAAATATATATTTATACTTGGAACGCCCATGGAATCAATAAACATTTTATTAGTCACAGAATAAAAATTAAGAGCACACTTACATCTCTTCCTGTCTGGCCATAGTAGGTACATACGGGTTGACCATCCAAGTAAAGAAAGAAAAGGAAGTATGAAATCTTTGTAAAATGTAACCTATTGCATGAATTATCATCGTTACATGAGGAATTACCATCCATTTGGGAAATCGAACTTCAATTGAGCTGTATATAATTAAAATACGACAATTATCAGTTTTAAATAGCTCGTTTCATTCGGTACCGACAGATGAATTAACTACAGTACAGTTCTGGAACGAAATGCACATAATGAGATCACGCTTCTTAGTTGGAGGGAACTTCAATAGTAAGTTTCCCCGCTGGGGCTAAAATAATTCCAACTCGAGAGAAGGAACCTTGCATGACGTTATTTTGTAAATCAGTTTAGAGCTGCTATACCCTGCAGAACCAACACACAGATAGCGGAAATGCCAGGCATTTTGGACTGTTGCATAGGGGAAAATGCTGTCAATATTTTCTCTAATCCAACAGTTTTACATGAACTAACCGACCATTATCCTGTTTTACTTAACCTCAGTGGAAACTTGAATTTGATTCCTACACCGACACTCATTAAATATCGTTTCAACTGGAAACTTTACACATTTGACCTTGATGAGCTCACTAACTTAGAAATAGCTTATAAGATACCACAAGACACCGATAAGGCTGTAAGTAATTTAACCCGAAATATCCAGTATGCCGTAAGCATAGCGAGGTTCCAAATTTGTCTCCTACTACACACGACGAATATTTATCCTTTATACTATATTGCTCAGTTCCATCGTATAGCAAATTAACGTAGAATGCTCTGGAAAATTACGAGGTATCTGCAGCATAAAACCAACTAAAACCGAGCCACCAGAGAACTAGGGTCTGTTTTGAAATCCGAGCGTTCTATTGCTATCAATCAGTTAACATCCCTCAACGTTATGGTGGTTCGCTGTAGAAGAAAACTAAAATTTTAGCGAGAAAGATTGGCGAATTCCTCCTTTAAGTATTGATACTAAATGGATTTCAACTCCGAGAGAAAAGAAAAGAAAGAAAAAAAACCCACAAAGTACTTATCTGAAATATATAGCTTTCCATTTCAGCCAAATATAGTTGCTGACATTCACTTCTTTAACAAAGTAATGAGCTCAAGCTTGACAACCTTTGCAGCTATCTCCTTTCAACAGCTTTTCTCTCCTTTTAAGACGAAGAATGTAATACAAAGAATCCTAAGAATAAAGCTCTTGGACACAATCTAATCGTCCAGACTCTTCTGAAAACATTATAATATAAGAAAACATTATTTAATAAACATTGGTTTGACAAACAAAAATATAACCGTCCAGACTCTTCTGTAAACATTATAATATAAGAAAATATTATTTAATAAAATTGGTTTCATTAACAAAAATTTAGAATGATAGTCTTAGGACAACCTATTTTCCCAAACAATGGAAACATGCAATATTGTTCCATCCTTAAATCTTAAAAAACATTAAATGACCCACGAAATAATTGTTCCAGAAGTCTTCAATCGTTATTCCTTAAATTATTTGAACGATTATTTCTACTCTCCCTTCTTACTGATATTCATTTTTTTAATTGTTTCAGTTATATAGCCTCTTTTAAGATCTTTGCATTAGAAACAACTCTTTGACTGTAGGTTCGTTACGTTGGGTTTTAAGAATTTTATTTTCCTTAAAAACACACACATTCACTATCAAATATATATTTCCAGACTGTGGGAAATAGGGAATAATTCTGTTTAAAGAAAAATTCCCCGCTCCAGCCGGGAGTCAAACCCGGGACCTCCGGGTGAGAAGTCAGCTCGCTGACCACTCGACCACGGAGGCAGTCACATAATTCTTGTCCGCAACAGTTACATCGAGTTACAATACTGGGCGCTTACGAAGAAAATTCACCATGCTTTGGGCTTTTTGATACTGAAGAAACTTTTGATAATGTTTGGCATGAAGAGCTGTTTTACAAATTGAAACATCATCTATCAGGCACTCTACCCAGAATAGTTAATCTTACCTGTGCAAATGAACTTTCACAATCAAATATGACAGTGTGCAATCAACAATACCAATTAACGCCGGTATTCCACGAGACAGCATTCCGGGACCAACGTTATATTCTGTATATACAGATGACTTTCCGCAAAGTGGAAACTGGACAATAACACAGTTTTCTAGCAATATAGCTATTCTAAACAAGGGTCCTTCCACCATTTTCGCTTCATAATAAACGTCTACTTTATCTTTCGCGAGTAAAACCAATCTGGTAATATGGCTGTGCAATGTGGGGCTCTGCTTCATCCTCAACAGAGAATTCTTACTCATAAATGACTCTTCGTGGTAACCTCTCTACATTGTGACCTAGGCAAGCCGAAGTGACTAGTGCAACTACAACAGGCTCTGCCACCACTTACGCAACATAGAAATCCTCTACTGCAGAGAATACCTCACAACAAACCGGCTGACAGTACCTAAGAAGTCTGAAGAGAAGGCACACAACACAGTGTGACCGCTGCTACTCTCGAGCTTATTAATGTATAATGTCCTGAACACACGTAGGATCATTTGAATTGCACTATATACTGTTAGCAAACGTGTAATATATTTTTATATGGGAAAGTTTCCAATAAACTAAGAAAAAAGTCGTGCAGAAGCTAACTTATAGACAAAAGTTAACGCAAAAATCTGAACTTTTACGTTCACATAAAATTTTCTACTTGTACACTGCATCTACAAACTGTTCATGTTAACCGCCACCTTCGCAGGGTTAATTTTATTACACATTTCCTTGAATATTACACGGGTGACCAAGATCGTAAACGAGAAGTATTAGTTCAAATCCCACCTGGACTGTCCTTCATGACTGAGGCTTTTTCCAAGTTTTCTTCAGTCCTCACAACTGGTAAATGACGAGGAGATCCCTTAAAATAAAGCCTGAAACGTTTCCTTCCCAAATTTACTGTCCCTGTTTTCAATGTAGTGCCGTATGTAGTAAAACGTGCGTTAAACTGCTGTAAATCTGAGTTGTTCGTTTTTGAGCTATGCTGCCCACAGACACACACACACATACAATGCTTTTTTTTTTTTTTTTTTTGGATTCAGGGGGTCCTAAAACATGTATTTCCGGTGAAATCTCGGTATCGAATTTTTGGGTGCACTACAGTACCTTCTCTATACACTATGTACATAGTATGTGTAGAGAAAGTAAAAAAAACAAAAGAAAAACAATGGAAACTTTCCAACTAATTGAAAAAAAGAAAAGAATTGGAAAATTAGTCCCATAACTATGAATATTTCGGAAATGTTTAATCGCACAAAATATGTATGTTACATCAACTGAATGGTCATTTGTTGAAAGGGCAGATGTTCAATTGACTAAACTTTTCAGTATTAACAAAAAAGTTACGAGTTTACGTTTTCTTTTCTAATTCAAAATAAAGCATTAAGCTTTCTGATATTGACCTGTGACTTAAAATCTCCTAAATTTAACAATTTTAAATTTTATTGTCATTTTAAAACACCGGAATCTGCCCCTTTAATAAATGTTGGAAAATATTGCAAATCAAAAGACATTTCTTATTTTATTTATTGTTGTTGAATTCTCTATACAACAACAAACCAATATTAATTACTTAAAGATTAAACTTATGAGTTAAAGAGATCCATAACAAGTGTACAGTTTCCTTAGTTCCCATAATTTGCAGCAAGACATTCTGTAGCAGCTGCCTCTTCGTTGATGAGAATATCCATATAAAATTCCTGGTGACTGTCATCAACATACTGGCTCCATTTTTTCCTTTTTTAAGGATACCTTGCCAGTAGGATAGCTTATAGTTTTTGGTAGTTCAACATTGCTTCTTAGGCTAAGATTGAATGTATGTTTCACTAGACTGTTGATGCATGGCATTGACACAACATAACCAGGTTCACTTGAGCCATATACGAAGTGATCCAGGGAATTGATACCAAACTGAATTCTGTCATCTCTTGGTTTTGATGAACTTTCGATGGAGACGGCTGATCTCTTATAGAACTGGGTCCGCCGATCTTTGAAATTAAAATTTTCAGTGGAACTATCTACTTCTTTCACTTTATCTGTGGTGCTACTTCCAATAATAAGTTCTGTTAATTGATGTACAGAATAAATTCTATCAATTCTCCTTAACTTTCTCTTCATAATGCTAAAATCACGATCACAAGTGAGGAAACAATGCCCCATTATGGGAAAGAAGTCCTGGATCTTTTTAACTTTTTTGTATCAGTTAATGCTAGAAGGAACCTGGAAAGAGGGTGATTTTTATTTTATCCTGCACAGTTGTCGTTGAACAAACGGATTTCTTCAATATGAGCAGGTACATAATTTTGTAAATAATCCCCCAAAAATGAACACACTTCGTTGGGACTTTTTCCTAGTTTGTCTCTTGTCATATAAATATCACACAGCTCTATTTTTATTTATATCATGAATGCAGAGTACGTTAACAGTTAGCTGTCTCAGATAAAAAAGTTCTTGTACAGGAACTTTTGGAAGTGAAATGTTCATCACGTAATCGAATGACAAGGAAAGTACTTTCTTATTGAGCCCTCTTCGTTCATCCAGGAATCATTCTTTGAGTGCAGCATAGAACTTCTTACTTCTTCTCTTATAAGTTTGAGGATTGGCTTTTCTTTACCTCTTCATCTGAAGAACACATGATTCTTAATGATGTTTTCCAAGGCTTACAATCCACAACAATGCAATTCCCTTAAAGCACAACGGTTAGTTTAACATTGTTGCCATGCATTGCCAACTCAACCATACTAGAAACTTGTTAAAAAGACAGATGTCCAGGACATCTGTCCTTTTAACAAATAATCATTAAAATAGTTGCATTTTTAAGGTATTTACAGGTATGATAATACTGACTTTTTCACATAGAATGGTGTATCTACCCGTGTAGTTTAATAATCAGTTAAAAAGTAAAAAAACTTAAAAATGTGACATCTGCCCTTTTAACAAATAGCCATTCAACTGTGTGCTTTAACGAGACCTACACTTTTACTTTCTTTACACGTACGAGCGTTATTTAAGTACATGGTATATATAGAAGATAATGTATTCCACCCAAAATTCAAAGTTTCACCGGGAATACATGTTTTGAGACCTCCAGAATAAAAAACAATCTGATGTGTTCCATTCACATATCCTCTACATATCTGTATCAAATTATTGTTAAAAAGTTTATTTTCTACCTATCTCATAATAATTAAAATAAATATTAAAGAAAATGTGTTTATTATTTGGTTCCTTGTAAGTAGAAGGGAAAAATTTCAATTCACATGACTTCCTCTAGCTGTTCGGCAAACAAACCTTCTATTCAAAGGATTATTCTTTTATCTACATCATGCTAATCAAGATAAACATTAGCAGAAATCATCTTATTACTTGCTTCCTTGTAAGTAGAAGGGAAATAAAAACTGCACAGGCTAAAGAGATAATCTCGTAATTTAAAATCCGGTCGGTATGTGAAACAATTGAAATCCCAATCTCTTTGCTTGCCAGGAGTAAACAAACGAGAAACGAGAAGAAAGATGTCTTCCCATTTGAGAAAAGTTTAAGTGGCTTAAAATTGAAACCAATAATCCGGAATATTTCGAGAACGGTTAACTCCAGAAAAAAAAAAAAATGTATATGAAATAGAGAGATCATTTTTGTGTAGCAAGTTTTTGTATATCTCTTACGGTTTGCCAGTTATATCTACAAAAACATCCAGAATGAAGAGATCTTCAGAAGCTATTCCCAGAAAATTCAATATATACATTTCGTTTGTCATAAAATATTATAAATATAAGGTATTTTAATCAAAATCGTTAGCGCCATTTTTGAGAAACTCAAAATTTTCGAAAAATGTTCCATGTAAAGGATAGTTTGGGGTGGGGAATTTTCTTGGAAATTTTCGTATCGCATCCTTGGAAGATACCCAACTTAAATACCAAGTTTAGTGTTTAACCGACTTTTCGTTTTTGAGCTTTGTTGCCCTCAGACACACACACACACACACACACACACACATACACGGATCCTTTTCTAATTTTTTTTTATTCAGGTGGTCTCAAAACATATTTCCAGTGAAATCCCGGTATCAAATTTTGGGTGCAATACAATATCTTCTCTATACACTATGTACATAGTACGTGGTAGAGAAAGTGAAAATGAAAAGTTAGTGAAGTGTTAAACTTGGTATTCAAGTTCAGCATCTTCCAAGGATGCGACTTTAAGGTTGAAGAAAATTCCCCAAACTATTATGTGTATGTGCGTGCGTGGTTGGTTGGGTGTGTGCGTGCTTGTGCAGCTTGATATCGCTGTTTTCACGTGGAGAGACAATTGTTAAAAACTCGGGAAAAGGAGGCTCGCGGTACACATCGCGCCAGGACTTTCCCCTCTCTACCTTTTTTTTTTTTTTTTTTTTTTTTTTTTTTTGGCGGGAGGGGGTAGGGCTCGTAACTATAACCGCGCTGAATCCTTGCATTTGACAGTTAGGAGTGAAGTTGGTACATCCACAGAAAACAAATGAAAAACTTTACCCGTTTGACTTTTTGAACCAATCACAAAGAAGCATTCCCATCGGTCGGTCGGTCAGGCAACGGAAATGCATCTAGATGCCGCACCGTTGCAATATCTGGCTATTTCCAACCACGTGCTCAGTTTGTTAACTTCTAACACGTGCGTTGAGCTGTTCTGTACAAGATACGTATTATTCGTTGTTATTTATATTTGTTGATAGTGTGTTGGTGTTTATTTGTACGAGAGGGAACATAACGAGGCTTTCACAATTATAGAGGTGGATAGACTCTTGCTGGGAAATGTGGTGAGGATGGATGCGGCTTCATGGAAGAAGAAAGTGAATCATGTTTACAAAATAATACGAAAAACACAGGAATTAGACGGAATCATCAGTGAATGTGAACCACTAATGATATGTCTTGGTGATGACGATGATGTTGATGGTGACAATGACGATGATACCTCCGAGAATGATAACGACGGAGATTTGGATGGAATTTAGCCATTAAAATTCTAAACCGGTGAAAATCACTTTGTTATGCCTTTCTCTCATTGTAACAAGTTATTTTGCATTTTTGTTCAATATTGTCGTAAATACGTATGTATGCTACATGCGTTACAGTATCACTATTATTTTCAGTTAACATCAATATTAACAAATTAGTTTCATCATTCATCGGCGTCCATTTACCATGTACACCGTTTATATTCGTCGTTACACACGATAGAGACATTTGTAATCAGCTGTTGTTGTTTACTAATTACTCTGGCAACGCCGCAAAGGCAGCATAGCCAACCTTACCGAAACCACCCAAACTGTCAAGTGCAAGGTTTCAGCGGCGGGGGATAGCGCACCTGCCTCTGGCGTGAGGTACCCGGGTTCCATTTCCGGTGCCAGGTTGAGAACGTACTCCTCCGGTGGAAAGACTGAGTGCGTGTCCTTTCATCTCCACGATCCTGAGGAAGGGAAATGGCAACACCACCACGTTGTCATCCTTGCCTAACGACGAAGTCTGGTTGTGTCCTGTTCTACAATTCTGTTTCGGTCAGTAACCGACCTTCGGTTTGATATTCATCATCATTGTTGTCAGCAAATGCTGGTGGTAACCTAAATTTAAGCCTAAAATGCTTCCTTCTCAAATTTTAGTTTCTAATTATTTAATTTTATATATATTAGGGCAAACTCATTGATGTGCAATATGCAGTAAGAATGGGCGTAGAACAGTATTACAAGAAAAGTACTAAAATGTTCTTTATGATATTATAGATAATATAACCCAGTATGTCTGTTCATGCTTAACAATGCTTTCTGATGTAGACTTGGAGAAGACATTCCGCTGGGCCACGTACAGGTGTATCACAACTTTGGGGGTGATTTCTACTCAATAGCCGTGGCTGGCCTGGGTCCCGAGGACGCCTCTTTCAACAAATTTGAATGCCTAGATGAAGCCAAGGAGAACACTAGGATAGCAGCTGGAGTGGGTGCCAGAGCGCTACAGGCAGGAGGTGCAGATATCATCTTTGTGGAGCCCTTCAACGGACAAACGGAGGCCGCTGCAGAAGGTGCCTGTCTAGGCGTCTGGAGATTCCAAGACACTAAGAACAAGGAGGACCACAAACCTATACCGGCCCTTGATTTGTATAATGACGATGACAAGTGAGCATACTGTTTCTTTCTCCTCTATTTTGAAATTACAACCCATTCCAATATCTTATACATATTCGCTTATTTATGTATGGTGTTTTAATGTTATACGTTGTTATTCAAAATGTGTTTGCATTACTTTCTCGTCCCATTAATTTCTTTGCCACTGGGATGCGAAACAAGTACAGGGAGGCGTAAGTAGGTTTGCAGTTTTATTGAGTGGTCAGGATAGAGCAAAACAAGTTTCTTGGCTGTCATCCAACCGCGGTGCATCGGGAACTCGCATACGACCGTAGATATCGTTGCAGAAGTTCGGGGTACATGCATATGACGTAGCGTTAGTGTCTAGGGCAGGACCGGTAAGATAAGCACCCCCTACAATCGCCCCTTCCTTTTTCCTTCCACCTGGCAGAGAAGCGGAGAGGTTACGTGTACAATAGTGGCGGTTATTCATGGAGAACAACAAAATACTTGTTCTTCCATCCCGATTAAACATTCGCCGTTCACTCATACTACACATGTAAGCCATCACTGCATTGAATGAACCGGTTTCTTTGGCTCTACGTGACTGTTGAAAGAGAGTAATGGGGATGAAAGGGAGAATAAGTTTACACCTCTTGCGCTTTCCTTGCCAGGCCTGGTCTAGGGATATCTAAATATCAGGTCATACTCGTACACTATTTTGATTCAAAACGCTCCAATACCCGATTTTCTGAAAATATCAATCGGGAATCGGAATAATCGGCGTCCTTTGTAAATTCCATTGGAACAAATTGGTACCCGACAGCACACCATATTGGAGATAAACTCAAAATTAAAATATTGTAAAATATGCATTGATTTCCGTTTACCACCATGTGCTACGTAAGAAGAATCTGAAGTTTGATACAAACATTTTTAATTTTCTCTATACGTACTATGTACTGGGTATCTTTCACAAAAGTAAATACCCACTGCACGTTGAGTCACCTAATTCTCAGGCGTTCTTGCACAGTGGTATGGGAATAAAATTGACCATAGGCTTCCCTTCTCATTTTGTTCAAGTGTGCATGCAGCCATTCGCTCACCTCGCAGTTTTGGAAACTAATATTTCAGCAGTCATTGTAAACTAATGGGAAATTATTGCAAATTCAACTTCACTACACTTGCACAAAATGTACTGTTATTGTGTTTCGATTAAGTAGTGGACCTGTAGTAAAGCGCTCCTAGTGTTGGGCTCTTTGCTTACAAAGCTAAGTTTAATCAGCAGCAATTCTGTCTGTAACTTAGAAAAGCCAATGTGGTAAGCTTCTAGTGATTAACAGAGAAGCCGAGAGGAGGATCGAACCCCGTAAAAAATCGTGTCTTTGCTTTTCTATTTATTTTATCTGTTTTTTTTTAAATAATTATTGTCCTGACCTTTGCAAAGTAATAATTTGACAGATTAATGGAACCTCTATCTGATAAACTCTTCCCATAGAGCAACAAATTACATGGTTAGTTTTATTTCACATAGCTTGTAATATTTGCCGCCGTCTTTCGAGTTCTGCAATACGATTGACATTTTACGATTAAATGATTTATAAAGTATAAATTGCAAATGCTGAAAATAAATAGGGAATTACACCTAATTCAACCGGCAAACATTCCTCTTAAAATAAAAACACGTACATTCAAAGGCATCTGTCTGTAATTCTCGATTACCATTATAATTTACTTGGGTCATGCATTGTTAATGATTATATTATATACAATGGATATAATGAAGCATTTATATCTCCTTCGTGTTGGAATGTCTCGCTAGATAGGAAAGAAATGAAAATGTTACAGGTACAAAACGAAAATAAATTCTTTAGAAATGTTGACTGAACTCAGCATAATTACATTCCTTTATAGTTAATTATGCAGTAATGCGAACCAATATGTAAGAATAGGACTCAAAAGTATGGAAAGTAAATGAATTTAATATATTATATATCATAGGAAAGTATTTAATCGAATAAAATTGTATTAATGGTCACAAAATACATTCTAAAAAGTAGCAAATATCAGAGAATAAATTAAAATATCATATTAAACAGAGCAAAATGCAGCTTTAGATTGCTTGAAAGTGAAGCAACCTTTACACCCAGCGGCATTGCCATTTAGTTTATTTCCAGCACTAGAAAATGTTGCCATGTCCTCATTAACTGGTTGTCTACGAGTGTGCCTTTAACCTGATTCTCCATTCCTGGTGGCAATAGATAATCTGGAGTAATTAAAGACGTTTGTGAATATTCCGCTTCAGTAGTTTTCAGTGTAGAGTTTAAGTGAAGCTAAAATACTTAAAACGATATAATAACAATAACAATAATAATAATAATATTATTATTATTATTATTATTATTATTATTATTACATGTTCTCGTTGATAGGTATTTTAAATTATTGGATAGGTAGATCCAGATTGATAAATTCAATGACAGAACCGGGATTTGCACCACGGTTCTCCCATTTCAGATCCTAACGATGACATTTCATTTTTCAGTCTAATTCTACCTATTCAACTCCATTGTTACACACATCTTATGTGGAAAAACAATTCGCAAATATTGTGTTTCAGGTTCATGTTCATACATGACGGAGGGTTGAATACTGAATACATAGTGATTTACAGGCACCATTAATATTTTAAAATACAAATATAATATATCTAATAAGTATTATAGTTTAATAATATTAACTTTACTAATCAAATCCTCCGTCATGATTTAGCAGTAGTGTGGTGCTTCGGAAACTAGAGACTTAAATTAAATCTTGTTTGCAATGAATAGCTAAACTTTTTCCGGGTTTGCATCATATATAAATTGGTTTATTTCGATTAATCACAAGAAGTCAATCATCTTGTAGACAATTGTAAAATAACGCAATTACGGGTATTTATTATATTCGATTGAAGTATCAATATAAAAAATCAAATGTGTTTCATTCTCTACATCTCTATAACAAATTATTGTTAAAAAGCTTATGCCTCTTTCTATTTCATGCTGATCGAAATAAGCAGCAGAAATACTTTCTTGTAAGTAGAAGAGAAATAAGGGACCACAATAGGATAAATCGACAGTCATTGTTTTAATATGTGGTTGCTATAGAATTGAATTCCGTTTCTTTGCGTGGCGAGGAGTTGACGAGTTTCCGTATAAGAAAAGTTTTAAGCATTAAAAGCTGACACCAATAACAAGGAAAATCTCGAAAACGGCCAACTGCACGAAAAAATGTATAGGATGTTAGTTGTGTGTTTTAAGGAGATCTGCATTTTTGCGTGCCTATCTTTTACGTTTTACTAGTTATGCAAAATTCAAAAAAATCATTCAGAATAAACAGGATTTCAGAGGCTATTCCTATATAATTCAAAATATACATTTCATTTGCAATGTAAATAACTTATATATAGAAGATTTTAATCAAAATCGTTAGAGCCATTTTTGAGAAAACCAAAATTTTCGATTTTTTTCCATATAAAGGGTAGTTAGGGGTAGGGGGATTTTCTTGAAAATCTTCTTGTCCCATCCTTGGAAGATACCAAACTTAAATACCAAGTTTGGGTATAACAGTCTTTTCGTTTTTCAGCTATGCTGTCTACAGACAGATATACACACACGCGCGCGCGAACCTTTTTCTAAATTTTGTTTTGATCCAGGGTGCCCCAAAATATGTATTTACGGTTAAATCTCGCTATCGAATTTTTGTGTGCAATGCAATACATTTTCTATACTCTATGAGTATAGTGCGTGTAGAGAAAGTAAAAAAAAATCTGATGTGTTCCATTCACATGACATTCTCTACATCTCTGCAACAAATTATTGTTAAAAAGCTTGTGCTTCTATTTACTTCGTGCTAATCGAGAAAAAATTAGCTGAAATACTCTTATTACTTGCTTCCTTGTAAGTAGAAGCGAAATAACGGAGTACCATAGGTTAAAGTGATAGTCAAAAGTTGTTTGCTATATGACAAGTTCCTTTGTTTATATGGACAGGAATTGACAAATTCCTATATGAGAAAAGTAAGTTTTTCATAGCTGAAACCAAAAACAATGAATGTCTCAAAAATGATCAACTCTACGAAAAAAATGTATATAATATAAATTGTGTGTTTTAACGTGCTCTACATTTCTTGTGTGGTAAGTTTTAATCTAAATCTTACGGTTTAGCAGTTATGCAAAATTCCGTAAAATTTGTCCAATATAAAGTAGTCTTCAGAGGCTATTCCCAGAAAATTCAAGATATACATTTTATTTGTCAGGTATATATCTTTAATATACAATATTTTAATCAAAATCGTTAGAGCGATTTTTGAGAAAATCAAAATTTTCGAAAAAAGTTCCATGAAAAGGGTAGTTAGGGGTGGGGGACTTTTTTTTGAAAATCTTTGTGTCGCATTCTAGGAAGATACCAAACTTAATTACCAAGTTTAGTATTCAATGGTTTTTTCGTTTTTGAGCTATGCTGTCCACAGACACAAAGACACACACGAATCTTTTTCTAAAAATGCTTTTTTTTATACAGGGGACCCAAAACATGTATTTCCGGTGAAATTTTGATATCGAATTTTTGGGTGGATAGCAATACCTTCTCTATACACTATGTAGATAGTACATGTAGAGAAAGTAAAAAGAAGTATGTTAGTCTCGAAACCATTTTTGTGAGTGTAAGTCCTTAGAATTATCTTTTGATTTCACCGGTCTTTGCTTAGCAACCGCGTGGACAGGGCCTGCATCGAATTTTTAAGAATGACAAGAGGATTGATGTTTCACGCACACACATTTGACACTTTATGATAAAACGAGAAAAAAATAACGTAGTGAATCGTGCATGAATTTGAATTCAAATGCCCTTATATTCAAATCGCAATTAAAACTACAACATTGGTTAAATTATTTCTTCATCGTTTGGCTGTCATTAACAAAGCAAAGTTAAGGGACATGCCCCACACCAAAACAGCGATAATCATGTTGTTCTAGATAATCTTCTCTTTTCATCCCCGAAATATATGTAATTAATATTTAGAAACAAAACAAAATATTTACCATCTCTGAGGGCACTACGAACTTAGCACTTTGCAAGGAAATTTGGTGCAAAGTTAGCAACAGAGTAACACTTTATATTAGGTCAATAGAGCGTAACCTCCCAACTGGAAAATAGCTAAAGTTGTTGCGTTGCTATCTGTAAATTCAAAAGCGCCAGCAGGTGACTCGATCTTCGCCTCTCTGGTGCTTAGTTTCTGAAATGGAACATTAATAAACATCTTTAATTCCTCGAGAGCATTTATTGGCATTAGAATAAAGGCACACTTCCAAACAGCCAATTAATGGGGACATGGCAACGCTGGAAATGAACAAAATAGCAACGCTGCTAGGTGTAAAGGTTGCTTCATGATCAAGCAATCCACAACTGTATTATACTCTGTTTAATACACAATTCATTTATTCGCTGGCATTTGCTAGTTTTTAGAATGCATTTTGTGAGAATATAGTTTTCATTCTATTAAACGCTTTCCTATGGTATATAATATAATGGTATATATGGTATATAAATTCATTTGCTTTCGATACTTTTGAGTTCTATTCTCACATACCATTCATTGTATTTGTTCGCATAAATGTATAATTAACTATAAAGGCATGTAATCATGCTGAGTTCAATCTAAAGAAGTTATTTTCGTTTTTGTGCCTTAAACATTAATTTATTTTCCTTCCTATCTAGCGAGACCTTCCATCATGAAGGCGATATAAATGCTTCCTTGTACCATTGGAAGCTAGTGTAAGCATTAACAATGTATTACCAACAATAATTTTCGAGAATTATAGACAGATGCCTTTGAATATGTTTGTTTAAAGGAAAATATTAATTTTGAGAGGAATGTTTGCCAGTTGAGTTAGGCATATTTATTTCCCTGTTTAATTTGCATTTACAATTTATGGTTTATAAAGCATTCTATTGTAAAATTTTAAGTGTATTGCAGCATTCGTAAGACGGCAATGCGAACTAAAATAACAATGTAATTAGCTGCTCTATGAGAGGGGTTTTATAAGAAAGAGGTTCCATTAATCTGTCAAATTTATATTTGACACAGATCAAGAAAATAAGGATTTTCCAAAAGAAAAATATAATAAATAAAGGCAGGCGTTACACGGATTCGATCGACCTCCCGGCTGCTCTCTATGTTACATTCACAACGAAATGCAAGCGCAGACGCAATGTAAGCGCAAGAGTTTGGACTCATATTATTTAATGTAAGCATTCACATAGAAACACGCAAGACGCAACGCAATGCAATGCAACGCAAGAGTTTGCAAACTCTAAACATTATCCTTGCGTTTCATGCAAAGAAGAATTCTTCTTTTCTCTATGCATTGCCTATGAATTCAATATCAAACGATCGCACTGCAAAATTTTACAGGCATGCTCTTCTATTTGGCCGTCGTCCTCCGTGGTGTAATGGTTATTATGCTGACTTCATATACCCAAGGTCGCGGGTTCAAACCCGGCGGAGGACGGGCGTAAAAATCCTTAGCATGGCTTCCTTTGGAAGGGAAGTAAAGCCGTTGGTCCCGTGTCGTAGATTTACGGCACGTAAAAGAACCTCAAGCCTCTGAGCAAAATTAAGCGGTCTTTCACGCCCAATATAGAATGGGACGCTGAGAACCACAGCAGTTAAAGAGCGTCCATAAATAACACGCAATTTACATTTATTTCTATTTGGCCGTGCCGCGCCATCTCTAATCTCTCTCAAGAGGTTATGGCAGTCTCCTGGCAAATCCTTCTTTGATTTAATGGATGTAACTATCATCTGTATATAGATTTATTGGTTCTCATAAATCGAAGACGCAGAGAGACAATTCTTAGTTCATTAAATGTGTAGTTTTATCACTTTCCGCAGTCTCTTGCTTGTACTATTTTCAATACTTTTGAATGAGCAATTATTGTGACGTCATTGCCGCGAGCGTCAGTTGTTAGTATGTAATATATTTATTTGTAAAAGATTGAATGGATTTTCTTATGTGGTATTGTTGGTTATGTTACTCAGTTTGTAACTTGCGGATCTAGAAACCCGTGACTTCTTGCGTTACGCTTACGATTGCATTGTGAATGGTGTTTCCTTGCGTCTGCGCTTGTGCTACATTACATCTGCACTTGCATCTCATTTTGAATGTGGCGTTATTCAACAGAAGTGCGCTTCAACCACATTGGCTATTCTAGTCGCAGGCACAATTGCTGCTGATTAAGCTTATTTTCGTAAGCAAAGCTTACGAGCATTTTACTTCACTATTTAAACACTACAACAAAACTCTAACAACAAATCTTAAGTGCATTGAAGTTGAATTTGCAATAATTTCCCGTTAGTTTACAATGATTGCTGAAATATTTGTTTCCAAAACTGCGAAGTGAGCGGATGGCCGCAATGCCCACTTGAATACAAAGAGAAGGCAAGCATATGGCGAATTTTACTCACACCACTTATGCAAGAACGCCTGAGAATTAAGTGACCCATCGCGTGGTGGGTTTGTGAAAGATAGTACGTCTTCACTTGGTACCTATACATACCTAAGTATTTTGTATCTACGTAACTGTTTGTTAGAATGACGGTTTTCAGCTTCATAAGTAAATATGATTTCTGCCCTCTCTTGAATAAAATACATAATTTTACAAACAATTAATAGACAAGAAATAAACAATATAATACACACACACACACACACATATATATATATATATGCATAAGTATACAAACTTAGGAGTGCATTTGAAATTTTAAAGTGGTGGATGGTTGGGTTGAGGGGATGAAATCTAAAATACAATTAAGACCAGTTTTAGGTTTCCCTCTCAATATCTGTTGGCGCGTGTTTTGTCTAAATCTAATTTTTTTTTAAAAAGAATGTGTTATTTCGGCTGAAAAGTATTGAAGTGAAAGCCTTGTGTGCGTGCGTGCGCGCGTGTGTGTGTAGGTGAGTAAGAGCATGTAATTTGACATTTAACAGAGAACAATACGTAAGTGCATCTCAGTGCGTCCGCTTACTAATAGCCTTGTCATAAATGAAGTACAAATTTCAGGGTCTAATGTGTTTTGAACGGCCCTGGGTTATCATCTCATTTTTGTTTGCATACATCATGCAACGGCAGCTCCTATGTTTACATTTCGCACACCGCCGATCAGAATTCACGTCATTTAGAGTGAGTAATTGATAGGCCGATTCAGTTGCATATTTTCCCTTACACAATGAGTGACTTTATAAATTCTAAATCAGCAGATATTAATCTCATTTACCACCAAGTGGGCAAAATGTCAATGGTGCTTGGGACCTGTATTATTGGTGATCTAAATCGTCGTCTCCCCAAAAGACGAACGTTAATTGCATTGCACGAACGGATCTGTGACTCGTTTTAATTTCCAATTTTGCTGATGTTTAATTTTAATTTCTCACCTTTGTAAGAGCAATGAGGATGATTTTTAGTTTAAAAAACAGAAGTGCAAATGCTTGTATGTTGGTTTGAGATATGTATCTGATCAATAAAACAAAATTTAAATAAAGCATAATATTATTGTGTTCAATAGTTTTAAGTTGAAACATGAATACATTTTTTTGTCTTAATCAATGTTGTGTGAAACAATAACGAATAGTTACGCAGGTTGAAGATTCAGAGCGATCGTTATGCTTCCCTCAAATCACACAATCTATAGACGGGCAGGGCAGAAAGCAGAGGAGGGTCAACCGTACGAGATCAGAGGAGGGTCAACCGTATGGGGGCAGAGAGCAGAGGAGGGTCAATCGTATGAGAGCAGAGGAGGGTCAATCGTATGAGAGCAGAGGAGGGCCAACCTATGAGGGCAGAGAGCAGAGGAGGGTCAACCGTATGAGAGCAGAGGAGAGTCAACCGTAAGAGGGCAGAGAGCAGAGGAGGGTCAACCGTATGAGAGCAGAGAGCAGAGGAGGGTCAACCGTATGAGAATAGAGAGCAGAGGAGGGTCAACCGTATGAGGGCAGAGAGCAGAGGAGGGTCAACCTGTGAAGTAGAAGATAGGGAATAATAGCCATCCTAAAAACATCACGAAAGTTTCCTCGTGTACATAACTTTAGAAAATGGCGAAAATAACTGCAAATACTGGATCAGCTTATCGTCCTCAGGCGCTCATGCAAATATTTGCACTTATTCACCTCCCATTCTGTATATTGTATATAATATAATTATGTATAATCTAATTGAAAATCTGTACTATTTGTTTCCAGAGGTGGTTGGCAGAGAGGTATTAACAAGGCAGAAGCTCAGAACATCGCGAGGCGTCTTAGTGAAATGCCTGCGAATCTCATGACTCCAACTCTCTTTGCCCAGGTTGGTGATTCCTATCGTAATACTATGATCATCCTGTTGTTGAAATATTTTTGATGATAATAATGATCACCGACTATTCTAGGCTGCAGTAGATTATCTCTGCCCATGCGGGGTGCAAGTCCTGGTTAGGGACAAGGAGTATATCGAAGAAAAGAAGTTAACGGCATACCTGGCGGTAGCCAGAGGATCCTGTGAGACGCCTGTCATGTTAGAATGTAACTACCATGGTGCCGGAGACGACAGACCTATCGTTTTAGTCGGTGAGTACAGTTATTCACAGAGATAAGTAGATATAACCGGTGTTTTTGTTTTTGGGATTCATTGTGGCTTTAAAAATCCGTATTACAAAAGTACGAGCATGTCCAGAAAGTAAGTACCATTTCGTTCTACGTCACGCAACGCTAGCGTCGCAGTTCCACGCATAGCACTCGTCTCTCTGGTTTTGTCTGTCCCTGAGGCCATTACAGCCGGATCATGTTGTGATTATAGTTGTTAGTGATCTTTCAAAATGTTTAAGACAATTGCCAGCTGAAATCCATCAACGTAGAGGTTTACGGTGAAATTGTAATGCCAGATGGAATGGTGGGTGAGGCAGTTCAATGATGGGCGATCCAAAGTTCATGATGAAGCACGGAGAGGGCAACCTTCTGTTGTCACTGATGGTTTAGTTGAACAAAGAATGACGCAAATCGTGAAAATGGACGGTTCACAATAATAATGATCTGTGATTTGTTTCCACAAAACACACGGTGTTCAGCAGTGGTTGTCTTCATTGGCGGCAGCTTTCTTTGAAGAGCGCATACAAAGTTGATTCCCCGTTCTGACAAATGACTGAACAATGTTGACAAGTTTGTCGAAAAATAGGCTAAGAAATGCTCTTTAATGTACAAATAAATGTTGTGAAAACAAATATTTTATGTTTATTTTTTTCAAACAGGTACTTTCTTTCCGGACACGTCTACGTAGAATACAACCTCTAAATTTACATCGGGAGCAGTGTTGAATTTATAGATTTGTAAAACAGTGAGTCCGATTTTTGGGGTTTCACATCCAACCTTCCGGAAGAAGCAAATAAATGGATTCTTCCTGTTTTGATACCGCTTTGTTTTCTGACATGGCTTACTAGTTCTTAGCAGTAGCAGTAATGTCATCTTTGGATGACCAGCATTTTTTGTTTGTAGCTTAACATCCTTTAACCTGGTTGGTCATATCGGACGATGAATGAAACTGTGAAATGATGCTCAAATGATCTCGGGGTCCATGGAGATCAAAGTTACTCGACATTCGTCTTCTCAGGATAAGGGAAAACCCCGAGGAACCGGGTAATTTACCCTAAGCGAGATTGGACCACACGACCTGTTGAAAATGAGGCAGACACGCTACCACCACACTACCCAGGCGGGCCTTTTATGTTTTGTTAGGTTAACATTAGTTAAAATGTGCACAATATTATGTTAAAATGTTGTAGTGCTAGTACATTTATGGACTTGTCACAACCAGGTTAGGCTTTAATCACGATAAACATTGTGCCAACCAAATAGCGTTCGATTGATAAATTATGTTATGAAATAATATGGGTATTGATTGTAGACCTAATCAAACCTAACAATGAAAAAGTATTTAAAAGATGTGCATTTTCGCTGCCGTAATAGTATTCATGACTTTCTCCTAGCTATTCGTAAACAACATTTTCTTACAAAAGATAATCTTTTATCTGCCTACGTCATTGCTAATCGTAATAAACATTAGCGAAATGGACTTATTACTTGCTTCTTTGTAGGTAGAAAGGAAATAAGGGACTGAACTAGGCTAAAGCCACAGTAAAGTCTTTTAAAACTGTCATTATGCGCTTGTCATTGAAATTCAGTTCTCTTTTGCATTCCCGGGAGTAAAACAAAAGAAATAAAACGAAATTTGTCTTCTTTATGAATAAATTTCTTTGGTTGATGAGGCGTAAATTGGTTTGGTTGATAAGGGATAAATTGAGTAAAATTAAGAAAGGCCTTTCTCCCTCCCCCAAAAAGGAATTTTTCCCAAAATTCAAACTTAAAAACAAACAAAAAAAAAAAGAAAACATTGGTTCTATAAACAGTACTTTTAGTATAGTTTTATATTCACAGATTCACCACAACTGAACAAAAGTTTAAGTAGTTTACAATTTACACCACTTACATAGAATACCTAGGAAACTGTTAACTCTAAAAATAAATGAATAAAATTGTGTTTTTAATTACATCTATTTTTGTCTATCTCTTACGGTTTAGCAGTTATGCAAATATCACTCAGAATGAAGAGGACTTCAGAGGCTATTCCAAGGAAATGCAAGATATATATATATATATATATATACATATATATATATATAATGAATGGCTGGGAAACCGGAGAACCCGGAGAAAACGCACTCATACTACCACAAATCCCATATGTGTGCACTAAGAATCGAACCCGGGTCACTTAGGTGGGAGGGGAGCGGTCTAACCACTCGGCCACGGCGCCGCCTAATAACATAAGTTACAAACATACATTGTTAATCAATGACAGTTTATGTTGGAAGACAACAAGGAATGTCCACAGTTCTATTTATCATAATAACATTGCAAACTTGAGAATAAAAAAAATATTATTATTTTCTCTACCGAGTACTATATTATATATAGTAGGTAGAGAAGGTATTATGTTCCACCCAAATGTTTGATACAGAGATTTCACGGGAATCACATATTTTGAGGACTCCGGATTTATTTTGTTTGAAAAAGACCAGTTGGGGTGAGTGCGTGCGTTTGTACATGTGTGTGTCTGCGTGCGTGTGTGCGTGCGTTTGTGCGTGTGTGTGTGTGTGTGTGTGTGTGTGTGTGAGGGCAGCATAGTTCAAAAGTGAACACTCCATTAAATATCAAACTTGATATTTGAGTTAAGTATCTTAAGCATCATGAACAGTTGCAATGAAATATCCTAGGCCCAAAGTATCCTTTAATCTTTGTTTTCTCAAAAACCTATCTAACGATGTGAAATTGAGCTGAAGATACAATAGAGCTTTAATTGCGAAACTAGTCCTGCAGATTTAAAAAAAAAAAGATAAATGAAGAATTATTAGAAATTATTAATTGTTCTATTAATTATTTGTGTTACTTTACTATTAAAAGCTTCATTTTTAAATATTATACATATTTAATTTTCAAGAATAGCCTCTGAATACTGCTGATTTCTAATAATATATAAAAACTTACGCCAGAGATAGACAAAAACTTAACATACAAAAACGCAGATCTCCTTAAAACCCACAATTTATTTCATATACATTTTTTGTGACATCATTTCTGAGACATTCCTTGTTATTAGTTTCAGTTTTAAAGTACTTAAAATTTTCTAAAACGGAAATTGTTCATTCCTGTTTCCTTTGTTTAACTCCTGATCATGCAAAGAGAATCGAATTTGATTCACATAGTAACCGGCTTTTAAAAGATTTGACTATCGCTTTAGCCTAGTGTATTTCCTTGCTTCCCTTATGCTTATTAAGAAGTAAGTAATAAGACCATTCTGTTAATGTTTATCTTGATTAGCATATTATTTTAAACATTGAAATATTTCAATAAATTCAAAGTTTTCTTCCAACTACATGACTGTATCTGAAAGTTCTCTGAAAATAGCACTAAATGGCAACATTTGCTTAATTTTCAGTAAAATGGGCAAATATTATTTTAAAAATCCCCTATTCCAATCTATATTTAGATTAAATAATTTCGAATTTCCCTTTGAATTTCGATTAAAATGCGTATATTTGATATTTATATGGCAAATAAAATGCATATCCTGAATTTCTTGGAAATAGCATTCTGCGAGACTTTTGTATAATTGTAAACCGTAAGATATAGAAAAAAATATAATGCACAAAAATGTAGATCTCGTTAAAACACACAATTTACTCATTACAGCTTTTTGTAGAACTATCCATTCCTGAGATATTCCCTGTTATTAGTTTCAATTTTAAAATACTTAAAACTTTTCTCAGACGAGAATTCCCTATCCGTTACGTGTTTCTTTTATTTTACTCCTGGCTATGGAAAGAGAACCGAATTTCAATTACAATCATATAGCGATATATTTTAGAAGATTTGATTGTTGCTTTAACCTATTGAATTCCCTTAAGTTCCTCCTACTTATAAGGAAATAATAATAATAATAATAATAATAATAATAATAATAATAATAATAATAATAATAATAATAATAATAATAATAATAATAATAATAATAAGATTATTTCAGCTAATGTTTATCTTGATTAGCACGGAGTATGTAGAAGAATCAGGCTTTGTAAGAATAGTTTGTTAAAACAATTGGTAGAGAAGGTCACGTGAATGGAACAAAGCAAATTTTTTCTTTGTTTTTTTATAGAAATAACCTACTCTCAATTTTTGTACTTCCAGTATATTAATATAGAGCTACTAATTTCTTTCTAATATAATAAAACTTACGGCTTATGAGTTAAACAACAGTCATCCAGAATGAAGAGGTCTTCAGAGGCTATTCTCAGAAAATTGAAGATATTTTCGTTTGACTTATAAATATATATCTTAAACATATGGTATTTTACCTAATCAAAATCATTAGAGCCATTTTTGAGAAAATCAAAATGTTCGAAAAATCCTCCAAACAAGGGATAGTTGGGTTTGGGGGATTTCCTGAAAATGTTCGTGTCGCATTCTTGGAAAATACTGGACCTAAATACAAAGTTTATTTGTTTTTAAACTACTATTCACACACACACACAGAAACTCTCACAGTCACACCCACTTAACCTTTTCTAAAAAATTATGCTTTTTTGGTTTTAGGGTCTCAAAACTTGTATTTCCGGTGACATTTCGAATTTTTGTGTGGAATGCAATACTTTGTCTGTGTAGTATATTCATTGTACATGCGTGCTAGAGAAAGAAAAAATGTAGAGCTCGTTAAAACATACTATTTACTTGTGAGGTAGACCATATCCAAGATAATCCTAATGGTTTCATTATCAAAATAGTTAAACTTTTCTCATCGGATATTTGTCCAACTCCTGGTCTTGCAATAAGAAAGAGTAGCTTTTAATAGAGTTGACTACCAATCTGGCCTAGTGTATTCCCTTATTTCACTTCTACTTATAAAGAATAAGTAATTAGACGTTTCTGCTAATGTTAATCTCGATTAGACGAAGAGACAGAAGAGTAAGCTTTTTAAGAATAACTTGTTAAAGAGATGTAGAGAAAGCCGTGTTAATGGAACACACCAGATTTTTTTTTCACACCTGCTTCACCGTAAGAATCTTGGAGCGTTCTTAAATGGCCTCCGTGGTGTGATGGTTAATTGCTAACTTCATATAACCAAAGTCGCGGGTTCAAATCCGGCGGAGGATGATGGCTTTTTTCGGGCGTAAAAATCCTTAGCATGGCTTCCTTCGGAAGGGAAGTAAACCCGTTGGTCCTGTGTCGTAGATTTACGTCACGTAAAAGAACCTTAAGTCTGATAAAGAGGCTTCTGAGCAAAATTAAACGGTCTTTCACGCCCACTCTAGAATGAGACGCTGAGAACCACATATTTAAAGAGCGTCCATAAATAAAACTCCATTTCTAACAGTTCTGGAGCATTCTTGATGTCTCCTAAGGAGGTTTTTGTAACAATACACATTTGATATTTCCGTGCTGTTCTGTATTTAACATTCTGAAGAACAATTATCACTCAAATAACAATGGCCTGTTATCAGACAATAAAAGCAATGACTTACGGAAGACACATTATGAGAGCTGCCATGAACTTGAAATAAACGTAGGCCACATGCCGCTATTTATTTCGGCGAAACAAAATACTTTTCCGAAAGTTTTTGATTCCACTCCATACCAGATGACTCAATATATGCAAATATCCCTTCGTGCGTTAAAAGAGCTGTAGAATTCAACGGGGCTATTTCAAGTTAAAACCCGCCATTTGAGGCACGGAGAGCAACCTTCGCTTTATGCGTCTTGTTTATCTTGTAGGCGGATCGCGCTCATTGCGAGGGCTAAAGTGAAGGTCACTACCGCCAGTTCTCCACTAGCAGATTTTAACTTGAAACAGCCCCGTGGAATTCTGCAGCTCTTTCAACTCATGAAAGGGTATCTGCATAAGTCAAATACAGACCACCTGATATGTATAAGTATCAGATTTGCATGTCTATATCATGAGATTATCAATGGATAACCTTTTGATTTCTCACAGGAAAGGGTATCACGCACGACGTTGGAGGTATATGCCTTAAGAGATGTCAGGATATGTTTGAACACAAGGCAGATATGTCTGGAGCTGCAGCAATCGTGGGCACGTTGAGAGCAATCGCAGCTCTTAACTTGCCCATGAACGTCACAGGTGAGTGATTTTTATTAATTCTCTAAGTAACGATGGTGGTTTGATAAGTCTGATACATTTTCATGAAAGAAGGCGGTTTCATGGTTGGTATGCTTGATTATGCAAAGGATCGAGTAAGCATTTCAACAATGTACAGTGTACAGTTCATTGTTGATAGCATTGTGTCGACTGCAATTGAAAATGGAGAAAACCAGTTATTAAATATTTTTGAAGTGTTGACTACCGCATAAATCAAAACAGAATTGGATGAAATTCACGCGTACTCTACACCATCATGAAATGCCAATATTTGGATTAAGGAATTTAAAGTGGACAAGCATCGAAGACGAAGCATGCTCCGGCCTCAAATTGAGGTCACCACATAGGAAACCATTGACAAAATCTACGATATGGTAATACACGACCGCCGAATAAAAATCTGTGAAACTTCTGAGTCTATAGGCATCTCAGCTGAGCGAATACGTGATAACTTGCACGGAGATTTGGCTGTGAAGAAACTATATGCGAGGTGGGTGTCACGAATGCTCTATATGGACAATGCATCCGGAACAGCATTTCAACATAATGTCTGGCGATATTGAATCGCAATCTGCAAAACCTGCGCCGATTTGTGACTGTAGATTAAACCTGATTTGTGGATTCATCATTACACACCAGAGATAAAACGGTAGTTCAAAACAATGGATAAAGGCTGGTGAGAATTCACCGAGAAAGGCAAAGACCATTTTATCAGCTGCTGAGGTGATAACCACTGTTTGGGGGGGGGGGGTTGGAGGTTACCCAGAAATAATCCTCGTAGATTAGTTGGGGAAAAAACAGAACCATACCTGGACGCTATTATGATCCATTGTTGGATCGTTTGCAACTTCCGTTTGTTGAAAAACCAAGGGTAGCAGGCCGAAAGTGCTCTTTCACCAGGACAATGTATCATCCCACATATCAGCAACAACAATGGCGAAAGTGTATGAATTGCAATTTGAATTGCTTCCTCATCCAGCTGTTCACCACACTTAGTCCCAAGTGACCAACTTCTGTCTTTCCTAACTTAAAACTTAGTCTTGTTAGGAAAAAAAAAAAATCATCAAGATAATAATAATAGTCAATGTGTATTTTGCAGAGTTTGACAGAACCTATCTTTCAGACGGGATGAAAAAGCTGGAAGATCACTGGACCAAGGGTGCATCCTTCAAAGGAGATTATATAGAGATGTAAGGTGAATTATTTACGAAACTAACATCTTTCCTTGCTTTTTTACGTGGCTCATCAAACCAGCCTCGCAGTCATTTCTGAAGAATTATATATATCTTAAGGGATGATGAGTGAATATTAAGGAGAACTATAAAAGCCAGGACTAACATTTTCCATACTTTAAAGTAGGTGTTGCACGCATCCATTACAGGATCCTTTTTGTATTGAAGTCAGCATACTCTCTGAAGGTAAATTATATATAACACTGAACCATTAATGTTTCTATGAAAAATGTAATGTTACAATTATATGACTTTCTTTTAGCGGAGGAAAAAAGTATTCGTTTTTACTTTCTCTATAACAGAGAATACCATATAGTAGGTAGAGTAGGTATTGTATTCCACCCAAAAATTCGATAAAGAAAATTCACCGTATATACATGAGGACCCCGAACAAAAAACATTTTTCTAAAAGTATGTGTGAGCGTGTGTGTCTGACTCTCGGCGGACGGTATAACTCAAAAACGAAAAGTCTCTTAAATACCAAACTTCGAATTTAAATTTAGCATATTCTAAGGATGCCCTCCGTGGTGTAATGGTTACCATGCTAACTTCATATACCCCAGGTCGCGGGTTCAAACCCGGCGGAGGACGATGGATTTTTTTCGGGTGTAAAAATCCTTAGCATGGCTTCCTTCGGAAGGGAAGTAAAGCCGTTGGTCCCGTGTCGTAGCTTTACGGCACGTAAAAGAACCTCAAGCCTAGTAGAGAGGCCTCTGAGCAAAATTAAGCGATCTTTCACGCCCAATTTAGAATGAGAACCACAGCAGTTTAAGAGCGTCTATAAATAACACACCATTTTTTTCTCGAATATTTTCAGGAAAATCCCCCATCCCAACCTTCACTTCATTTTTTGAAATTTTCGATTTTCTAAAAACTGACCCTAACGATTTTGATTAAAATGTAGCATATTAAAATGTTTACATGGCAGATATCTTGAATTTTTGGGAACAGTCTCTAAAGTCCTCTTCATTCTGAATGTCTTTTGTATAACTGTAAGAAATAGACAGAAACTTACTACACAAAAAGTAGCTCTCGTTAAAACACACCATTTATGTTATATTAGCTGCCCACCTCGGCTTCGCACGGGTGGTATACCTAATGAAAGGACTGAAACAAAATCTTCCGTTTACAACATGACGATACAATGAAATAAAATTACAATTAAATAATTTGACAATACTTTATTGTAATACCTTGTAATGTACATTTTCCTTCCGGAGAGAAAACAAATAGCGCCGATGGTTTGCCAACTCTCGAGCACGCAACGTACAACTGCCCATGCGAAAAACACGGCAATTCAAGATATATTTTACACATTTCTAACGATTGAACTAGGGATTTACTGTCATTGCGAATGCAAGGTGCACGAGAAACTGAACACGCTTAAATTGAAAAGGAAATTCGATTGGCATTAGTGGTATTCTTGGAATAAGCACATTCTTGCCTTTGATCTTTCCTATGGTTATAGTAGCTTAAATCAAAATTGTCATAATTTTTTAACAGCGAGTCTTGTTCCGTTGCACAATTTCGGCTGATTGAGATTGCGTAGCATACTTATTACCCAGTCAACCTTAAGCTGTAAATTGTGGCGGAATTCTGGCAAATCCAATGAATTTAGAAACTCAGTTAGATAATTGAAGGCTTCATTTGGATCGGTAATTGAATCGATTGACTTGAATGCATTTGTCCATACATTTTACTCTGAATTTTTATATTCAAATCATCGACATTCTTATTAGTTGCTGCTAAAATGACTCGTTCGCTCAACCAAGCATAGGTTTTGTAATTTACACCAATATTTGGGAACACTTTCGATATTAATTCTTCCTTTGACGTTATGATATGACAAAAATTTGGTGGAAACGAAATGAGGCCAGTAGAAGTATTAACAGGAATTTTCCCATTGCCAATGTCTAATAATGCCTTTGAGTCTGCAAAGCGCAATGATCTGCGCAATTAGCACATATTGTTGGTATTGCGAAAAGGACGAAGTCAGCGCATCCATAAGGTAGTGTGGAAAGGATGTCATATGATTTAACAGCGTAAGCAAGGATACCGTCTGCATAATAATAGTAATAATAATAATAATAATAATAATAATAATAATAATAATAATAATAATAATAATAATAATGGCAGCGCTTTCATAGTGTGGCGGGTAAACGCTGAAATAGGCAATGAATTACATTAAGGAGAAAGTCACAAAGTAACAATCATGCTTCTTCCAAATCTCTTTGTTTTATTAACTCCTGTTTTCCACCTCTTTATTTTCTTCTATGTCAAAACAGCCATTTTTAAGGCTGACAATGACATACTTAAAGAGGAAGTAGAACTGGTTGGCAAGTTAAGTTTTTATTTGATGATAAATTTATCAATTTAATCCAAAATATTACTTGATCAAATGTATTAAGAGCACCACAGTTGCAGTGTGGTGTGACGGGGATATCTTCATGCTCTGATGAAATCACCTTTAGCTAGCTCATGTACCACATAACTTCAAATAACCAGCTTCTGCAATATGACGTTAACATAAAATGGTCTACTATCAGGGTCCCGTCATTTATCTGCCATTTTCAGATTCCAAGAAGGTTTATTGGTTACGCGCATAGTTTATAACTTGTTAATTTTAAAGAATTATAACAAAAATACTTATTTCTTTGTTTAAACGATGTGACTAAGTTAGTATATATGAAATATATTTGATTTCCACTGTTATCTTGCGTCATTATCTCCATAACCGAGTGTGTTCCCTTAGCATTGAATGGAGAAGAAAAATTGAGCAGTACTACGGCCATCTAGCGGCAAATAAATACTTACTCTAGGTGTTCGTCGCCAGGAAATCATCTCTTTCTTTATTTTAAATGATATAAGTAAGGAAGGAACAGTTAATACATAAAAGCGTATTTGAATTTCACTGCTGCGTTATTTCACTGTCTCTATAAACTGATGCGTTACCTTAACATTGAATGGGGAGGAAAAATACTGCTACGGCCATCTAGCGGCAAATAAATAAATACTTACTCTAGGTGTTCGTCGCCAGGAAAGCTTCTTTGCTTTTTTATTTTAAATGATAGGAGTAAGGGAAAGACAGTTAATACACAAAAATTAATTTAAATTTCACTGCTGCGTTGCGTCATTGTCTCGATAAACTGGTGCGTTGCCTTAACATTGAATGGGGAGGAAAAATATTGCAGTACTACGGCCATTTAGCAACAAATAACCGTGGTACCACTGCCATCTGGCGGATATTAACCGAAATGCGTTCCCTTGGCACTGTTATTATTCATATTATGAGACTTTAAAACCTTTCGCGTACTATTTTTATACATTTTCTTTTCCACAACTCTTGTCGTGACAATAACGAAAAAAAAAAAAAAAAAAAAAAAAGAAGAAATATTGTTCCAATTTGGTGCAGTCATTCGGAAGTGATCCGCGTAAATACATTTCGGCGATTCATTTATATATATATATGTGTGTGTGTGTATCACACACACACACACGTTTTGTTTGTTTGTTTATGTGTTTGTTTTTTGTGGACTAGCCATTTCATAGGCAATGCCTGTTATTTGTTCAATTTTAAATTACTTAAACTTTTCCCAAACGGGAGGTCCTCATCACTTCGCATCTCTTTTGTTTTACTCCAGGCCTGACAATGGTATAGTGACAGCTTTAAAAAATTTTTAGTATCGCTTTATTCTAGTGTATTTTCCTAGCTCCCATCTACTTATAAGGAACTAAGTACTAAGACCAGAATGCTTGTCTTGACTATCATTAACTAATCTTAGATCATTTTATTTTTAACGGTTCCGACTATAAAATCATAAATATTAGCCGTAGGTACGGTTATACAGTTTCAAAATAATAGTTCTCTAAATCTGAAGTAATACATACTTTCGAGTACTTTTATAATCCGTCCCAAAACTAACCGCTATGATCCCAGAGGGTACGATGCATTGTAATGTTATGTCTCTTCTCGGCTGCAATAGAAAGCCATACAATTTTTTTCGGTCAATCAGATGTCTAAATATGTCAATTAGGTCTTGAGATACAGTTTAAAAACATACAATGGTCACTTCTAAGGAAACTGATGCGATAATGATGGACTTGAATTTCTTTAACATGAATTGTTAATTCATTTGGATCTACGATGGTACGAGACGAGAATCTTGCAAATATTTCGGCTTCTACAAGTTTTCAGAAAGTTTTGTGACGTCATTTTAGCTATAAAAAGAAAAAAGAATTGCAAGACAGCGAAGTGATTGGTGAGTGAGACTTCGACTGGAGTATTAGTCTACGCCAAAACGTCGGGTGAATTATTTCCACCAACGAATTATAGACTTTATTTGTAACCAATTTTGAGTCAGCAAAGACTTCTTACAGTATTATTAATCATGTGAAGCATTTTGTATGGCTAAATTCGCTATATGGACTTGATAATATTTCTAGAATATTTCTTGAGTCGAGAAATTTTATATTTTAGTATTTAACTTTCTGCTGAATAAAAATGCTTCTTATATCGCATAGACACGCCAGCCTAGAAATAGAGAAACATTTTGTTTTTCAGTTGTGGTGCAGATAATCGTCATTGTATTATTTACTCAAGTCATATTTATTCTTGTTTTAAAACTCAACTTTACATGTTTTATATAAAATCTATTCTTTATACATGTATAATTGTTAAGGTTTTTTGACAGCAGCCGTTAATCTTTTTATTATATGAATACTTAAAAATATATAAAATCTATGTACGTAAGGTTGAGTAGAAGTTAGGTTTGGAGTTTAATTTTCCTACATTTAACATATTTATACAATGCTCTACATGTTTATATAATGTGCTATACTAGAGTTTAGACTAACATACGTAGTTCTATATTTCAAGAATTTGGCCACCTCTAAGGCTCTATCTGAACATATTGACTAAATTTTAACCCAAATAAAAAAACTATATACCGCTGAATTCCTGTTTTGGCGCAAAACATTTTCCGGTGACCAGCAGCAATCAACCACAGCAAACAACCAAATCTTTCAGAGCTTAAGTTACATTTGTTAATTAATTGTTGAAGAGCAAAGAGATTGGTACTTTAACATATCAGTCTCTCTGATGATTGGCCACAACCTTCCTCATATGCTCTTCTAGAGTGTTGATGTACCGCTCAACCTTTCCGCCTGACTGGGTTATTAGTCATTGTGCGCGTCTTGTGACTCCGAGTCGCACCAGTATTTCCTTCATGAGATTGAACTCAAAGTTGTTGCCCTGATTATTGTGTAGCTCCATTGGCACCTCATAGCGACAAAACAATTCTTACATAAGTCAATTCGCATTGGTCTTGGCCTCTTGGTTGGGATGGTGTACACTTCGGTCTCTTGGTGGAGTAATCCATGGGCACTAACCGATACTTGTTGCTCTCTCTGACGGAGGGAATGGCCCAATTTCGTCAATAGTCTCGCAATTCAAGGCCCGGTTACCAGCGCGTCGCTTCTGGGTTTACCAAGTCATTCAGTCCTGCCGACTCACATACTAAGAACGGCCGCAGATGGCACTGTCAGAATACTATGGAAAATGAAAATAAACGAATCAAGATACATGTTTGAATTAAAGGACACTCTGGTATCCAAGGCAATGAAAACGATAATGCTCTGGTCAAGACATCTACATAAATTAAAACAAGAGAGCTGAAGTTGCCCTTAGGAGTACTTCAATTTAGAAGGCAAAAATGGACCGATATATGGCGTCTAGAATTGACTTCGTGAGAAAAAGCATATTTTCAAATCCAACCAATGTTATCTTCTTCTTCTTCTTCTTCTTCTTCTTCTTCTTCTTCTTATTATTATTGTTATTATTATTATTATTATTATTATTAGCATCAAAGCAAAATGGCTTTGGATATTAAGGAAAACTTGGGTATGAATTATTACAAGTTATATCCTCGCTGATCTATAGCCATAACTTTACTTTCTCTAACACGTACGTATAATTTGCTTAGTAGATGAAGGTATTGTATTCAACCAAAAAATTCGATAGCGAGATTTCACCAGAAATATATGTTTTGAGACCCTATGAATTCAAAGAAATCATTTTTAGAAAAATATCAATGTGAGTTCTGTGTATGTAAGTCTGTGGACAGCACAGCTCAAAAACAAAAAGTCCGTTAAATACCAAACTTGGTATTTAAGTTTAGTAGCTCTCAAAGATGGACATGAAATTTTAAAGAAATTCCCCCAAACCCAAACTACCTTTTACGTGGAAAAATGTTCGAACATTTTTTATTTTTTAAATATTGGCTCTAAGCATTTGATTAAAACACCATATATTAAATATATTTACATGAAAAATAAGATGTATACCTTGAGTTTCCTGGAATAGCCTTAGAAATCCTCTTCATTCTGAATGCGTTTTGCATAGCTAGTAAACCGTAAGAGATAGACAAAAACTTACTTACTATACAACAAATATAGATCTCGTCAAAACACTCAATTTATGTCCTTTAATTTTTGTTGTGGAGCTAACCATTTCTAGATATGCCTTGTTATGGTTTCATTTTCAAATATTTATACTTTTCTCAAACAGGAAGTCGTCCGTGTTTCTTTGTTTTACTCCTGGACATGAAAAGAAGCGAATTTAATGACAATCGCATAGTACTGTTACTCAGTACAAATAAATAAACATATACATAAATATTACTTCGCTGATCATGATTTCACACTGTTAATTTAAGCCAAATGGATTAATTGCCTAATCAGTTTGAAATTTGGACCTGCGGCATTCCTCTCACATTTACACAAAATTGATTTAAAGGACTTTTCTTTCAGTGGTATTTCTACTACGACTTTCATGTTTTCTTTGCTGTTTCTCAAGAACTTGATGCTGCACACTTCGACCTGGGATGCTGAACAGGTGCTGAGGCTAGACAGAAGCCATGCTTGACGTAGGATATTATCTTTACCTCACGGGAACCCAGCCCTTCCTATCTTATCAATGTTACATTGGCCAACTTTGATGTACCTTTTCTAAGAAACTGCAACAAGAGGAATGAGTTTAGGAGGTGCTAGCATGGGTATTTACTAAATTTATAACACAGGGATTTCGCATTTTGTAACATATTTATTTAAATATAATTACTTTCTCTACACGTACTATGTACATAGTGTATAGAGAAGGTTTTGCATTCCACCCAA
This sequence comes from Hymenopus coronatus, assembly GCA_030762935.1. Classification (NCBI taxonomy): domain Eukaryota; kingdom Metazoa; phylum Arthropoda; class Insecta; order Mantodea; family Hymenopodidae; genus Hymenopus; species Hymenopus coronatus. The sequence goes on along the minus strand of CM060897.1, from coordinate 125,054,881 downwards.
AAATTTGATGTACATAGTGCATGTAGAGAAAGTAAATACGTACTTTTAGAACGCTTCTAAAGAGATATTGTTAATGTGTTATAGACTAAATTAAATAGGATTGAATCCACTATTTTATAAGATAAAAACGAAAAATGTAAAAGTTTTCCGATTTCCTGGCGCCGGGTTCCCTTAAGGACACAATATGATAGGGAATCCCGGGTCTAGTTGGCTACAGGATCATGTTGGGAGATGGTGAATAATTTTGCAACCCTATGTTTTTGTGCAACAACGCTTAATTAGCCTTTGTTACAAGATTCGGTTACCTTTGGCAAATGTTTTTGTACTCTGAGTCCCTGAATGTCTTCTGGGAAATAAAAGTTTACAACCAGTCGTAAGAAATAATTTTTTGTGGTGTCTGTGTGGAGTGAAGGCTTGTAACTATACGTTTGAGCACCGAGCGAGGAGATGCCGCAGTTACGTGTGTGAGGTCGCGTGTTCGATTCCCGGCGACGCATCCTCACTTGGGATTTCTCGTGATTCCCCCTTGTCAGTTATGCGAATGATGGGTTGCTTATTCTCCCGACCTCCTTTATATCATTCCCTTATCATGTTTCAGATGTGTGGGCCTCTGGCTCGTGGTGTGTGGCAGTGCTGGTAGGTGGTGTGTGGATTCATGTGCATTATGAATGGTGTCCTCGCTGGGGCCTTGCCGACATTCTAACCCGTGTTGTTTGCGACTGCGCAGGCGCTCCTGTGGCCGACTGTGTTTCCCTTATTTCATGCCTTCCTTCTGGAGGGGTGTTACCTCGCAATATATATGTGGAGAGAGAGAGTGAGAGAGTGGTGCGTGAATGTCCCCTGGCGTTGTCTAGTTTTACCTTTACATGTCTGAGCAGTTGGAAGTCTATATTTCTGTTTTCTGACATAAAACAGAACTATTTTCCGCAACATAAATTCCATGCGTTAAGGCATGAATAGATAATTGTGATTATTAAGTTAATCTAGCAAAGAGACAGGGAATGTTATGACTAACTGCTGCATAACCTTCAACAAGGAGGACGTTTAGTGCCACCAACTGTAAAACGTTTACATTCATGGGTAAGAGTACAAGTCCAACAATTCTGAGCCCATGTACTCTGTCACGCCATGTCACTTATTGTTTGCTTCTGTTTCAAACTATGGCATTGTTTATGTATTTTAAAATGCACCCATCATTAACAGGTCCATTAAAAACGACAATTTCTTAAGAGTGTAACAAATCACGGGTTCGTATCTGGGTGGGAAAATAACAGTATCAGATTTGGAACTCTTAGGCAATGCTTACTATAGGGTTGTTTTCGTTGAAAATGTGTTAAAAGTTGTCAAAGCTTGTGCTATATCGTCATACAACGATGATATTTTCAACGACGGATGTGACTCTTGTTATTGTCATAAAACGTTCTGCCAAATGAAAACACTAAGAATATGAAGAGAGGCAGTTGTTGACTCCTACAAAGATAACTCGTTTAAAATCAAACCAAAAGTCAGGATCTTACATCATAACTCCCTCCACACCAAACCAGAAACTAGGACTTAATTTACCTGCGCCCAATTGACAATTCGGCCTCCGAAACTACATCAAACTGGACAGAGGGGGAAACGCAAAGGAAAACAATCTCAAATAATAGCAAATTCTTCATTTAAGAGAGCTCCAGGAGAAGAACAGGCAACCAAAACGTAAGATCACAATGGAAAAACCCCGAAGAAGGGGCTGACGTCAGCAGATGAGAAAGCTGAAATCACCTGTCCACTTTAGGCCACTTAATGGAGAGAAATACACTGGTCCTCCAGAAGTAGAATGGACAATGTGTGCTCATTGAAATTATTGGTGGCATGAACACTGTACTGACTACAATGGTTGGGTTTCTTTAATGAGATGATTGCGCCTAAGTTTCATTTGTTTTAAATGCCTGAAAGCTATGTTCATTTCATTACTTTACCCGTAAAAAGTATATGCAATTTCGATAAGAAGATTTACGTATGTAAAAACATTTGGGAGTGCGTTGTCTTGTACAACGTGATGCGTACTACTAGACCATAGGTCGTCCAAGGGTACACATTTGAAGAACTTTGTATTTGTAATTATTCTGGTGCTATTTATCTAGTTCCATCACGCCCTGTCGGCATATACTGGGTCACCAGTACAGTGGTTTCTTGGTCGGCTATTTCTAGTTTGAGGGTTCTGCGACTGTGTGCAATGGTGACGAGTTATTAACTCACCGCCCATAGATGGTACTGCAGGACGAAATCACTACTTGCGGACTAAATGTAGCATCTAACCATGGATTCCTTACTTTCAAGATACGAAGTTCTTTTACGCGTAAAATGTTTTTACATTCGAAAAAATCCATCACCCTTCGCCAGGTTTGAACCCGCAATCTTGAGTGTTAGAGGCTAAAAATTAAATTTCTTTTTATTTATATACACTGTTTAAGATATTCATGACCTTTTAATTGAAAAATCTGATTGTACCATTCACAAGACTTTCTCTGTATCCCTGCAACAAATTATTCTTAAACATCTTATACTTCTATTTACTTTATGCTAATCAGAAAAAATTAGCAGAAATAGTTTTATTATTTGCTTCCTTTTAAGTAGAAGCCAAATAAGGGAGTACCATAGGTTAAAGTGAAAGCCAAAAGCTGGTTGCTATGTAACTGATGTTCCTTTGTTTGTATGGACAGGAGTTGACAAATTTCTGTATGAGAAAGTATAAGTTTTTCATAGCTGAAACCAAGAAAAAGGAATATCTCAAAAACGAGCAACTCCACGAAAAAAAATGTATATAACATAAATTGTGTGTTTTAACGTGCTCTACATTTTTTGTGGGTTAAGTTTTTGTCCATCTCTTACGGTTTAGTAGTTATGAAAAATTCATCCAGAATAAAGTAGTCTTCAGAGGCTATTCCCAGAAAATTCAAGATATACATTTCATTTGTCAGATAAATATCTTTAATATAGAAATTTTAATCAAAATCGTTATAGCCATTTTTGAGAAAATCAAAAATTTCTAAAAAAGTTCCATGTAAAGGGTAGTTGGGGGTGGGGGGATTTTTCTCAAAATCTTCGTGTCGCATCCCTGGGAGATACTAAACTTAAATACCAAGTTTGGTATTTTACCGACTTTTCGTTTTTGAGTTATCGTGTTCACAGACACACGGACCCCCCCCCCCACACACACACACACGGACCTTTTTCCGAAAATGCTTTTTTTAGATAAAGGGGACCCTAAAACATATATTTCCGGTGAAATCCTAGTATCGAATTTTTTGGTGGAGTGCAATACATTCTCTATACACTATGTACATAGTGAGTATAGAGAAAGTAAAAATCTTCATTAATGATAAATGTTTATAACATTTTATTGATTAATAAGGGACCAATACTAAGTGTTTAGTGGACAAAAAGCGAAAAAAATGTTTTAATGGTAGAGGAAAAAATATATACACAAATATTGATTTTTTTCAAAAAATTCTAAATCGTTAATGACTTTTTGGAACTTGTATTCTTTGGTCAGATATATCCTTACATATATGTAGAAAACTCTGAATCTCAGAAGGTTATGCAATGTACATTTCGAAGTTAAATTGCTTTTTTCCTTCAGCGAGACGATTTTTCTTCAATATGTTTATATAAATTGTACAACATTGTTCTATTTTGCTATTTTCCAATTTTTTTTTTGCTTCAGAAGAGAGAGTATGCATATAATTTCCTTTAATTAGGTATGGGATACAGTCATTGATGGGTCTTATGATTTTTTTAAATTAAAAAAAAATCATAAAATTAATATGAGAAAACAAGGGACAAACTTCAGGATTCCGATTGAAGTCCTCACTATTTCCAGTTAGAAACATGCAAATAATGACTTATTAAAACAAGATATCATATATATCTTTATACAGAAAAAAGAGTAAGGAACCAGAAAATACCAACATTTAAAACCCCAAAATGTTTACAAAACGGTCATTTTAAAGAGTCATGAATACATAAATTGCACTGTTTCTCAGCGTCCCATTTTATACAGGGCGCGAAAAACCGCTTAATTTTGCTCAGAGGCCTCAGCATCACGCATGAGGTCCTTTTACGTGCCATAAATTTACAACCCAGGATCAACGGCTTTAGTTCCCTTCCGAAGGAGCCATGCTAAGGATTTTTACGCCCGAAAAAATCCATTGTCCTCCGCCGGGTTTGAGCCCGCGACCTTGGGCATGGTAACCATTCCCCCTTGTACTGGAATTTCGTCCCTCAGGAGTGTTCTTTTACAGGCCGGTAATCTTGTCGCTTTTAAGCACACTTAAAAACCATCGGTATGGGCCGGGTTTGAACCGGTGACGTTGAGATCAGAACTGGAACCCAGACCGACAGCTGAAAAGAGGCTGTGTTTTCTGATGCAAACAATGAATGTTGAAGAAAATTCAGTTGTTTCTGCGCTGAATCTGCATGTGTTAATAGGTTTCAATTCGCATTATTGAACTAGATGCAGCAAATAAAATTAACACTTGAGAGTTTGCTGCTGTCGATAAGAAAAGAAAAACAGTTATTAAACACGCCTGGACTAAATTTGAAGAACCAAGAGAAATAATTCCCTTATGTACACATGATTTATTCAGTGATCCTCGGATAAAACCGCGAATATGTTTAAAGGCCACTAGATGCTCAGTTCTTGCAAAACGCGAATGTGCCCCCAGGCAAAGCTGGCACCGATAAAGCTCAGTACTTACGAAACAAGAGAGACAATTTAATATACTTAACAGGGGACATTTTAGTTGTTTCGATAGAATCAGACTGAAAAGGTCAAGGTATTTGAACCACGGATCTCCCGGTCTCTAGCCGATTGCTCTACCATTGAGCTACCATAGCAACATGCCGGCATAGCATTCAATTTCTCAACTGACTCGCAAGTTTCCCGGTAAACCACAAGATGATCTGAAACTGTTTTGAGATGACATACTCCAATGTAGGACAGGAGTTGGATAAGTAGTCAGACTGAAAAATCAATGCCATAGCCGGGATTTGAACCACGGATCTCCCGGTCTCTAGCCGGTTGCTCTACCATTGAGACTAGCCGGCATGCTGCCATGGTAACTCAGTGGTAGAGCAACTGGCTAGAGGACGGGAGATCCGTGGTTCAAATCCGGACTATGGCATCGAATTTTTCAGTCTGACTCTACTTATCCAACTCCTGTCCTACCCGCGGCTTGTGTGAAGAAACAATTAAATCAAAAGGCGATATTTTACTTCAGTAATTCAAACATCTTTTGGTTGGAGGTGATTATGTACATTTTGATGTTGCTAAGTTCATAGAGATTCGAGCTGCAGTAATGCGGGAGTAAATAATGCCAGAAATAATAGAGTTGACATTAAAGAGAATTCTTACGTTTTACAAGTGATTTGGGGACAGAAAACAGAAACACGATTTTCTTTGGAAAAAGAACTTAAAAGATTCACCTCCTCATATGTCAGGAAGATTTATATCGGCAATGCCATTGTTGGAAACATGAATACAAGTTTTAAGTATGTAAGCTAATTTAGAATTAACACAACGCTTCAGAACAGACTGACTTTGTTTCATGTATGCAGAATTTTACTAGGACAAATTGCCTCAGTATTTGTAAACGCAAGCAAGTAAACTTTTCCACATTATTATAAATGTGCATGAGAGCAACACACACACACACACACACACACACACACACACACACCCACACACACACACCCACACACCCACACACCCACACACACACAAACACACACACTGACACACACACACACTGACACACACACACATGTTACAATAAATACGAGTACATGTATGCTATATTAGATTCTCCACGTCAGTTCTACTGTCTGCCTATTTTTACTTTCTCTACACATAGTGTTCTCTGTACATAGTGTATAGATAAGTTATTGCATTCTCGTGTGTGTGTCCACGATAACTCAAAAACGAAAAGTCGGTGAAATACCAAACTTGGTATTTAAGTTTAGCATCTTCCAGGGATGCGACACGAAGATTTTCAGAAAAATCTCCACCCCAAACTACCCTTTACATGGAAAAAACATCGAAAATGTGGCTTTCATTAAAAATGGCTGTAACGATTTTGATTAAAGTACCGTATATTAAAGGTATTTATTTATATGAAAAATAAAACGCATATCTTGAACTTTCTGGGAATAGGCTCTTACTAGAGACGTTCAATAAGTCCTTAGAAAATGCAAGAAATTATACGCGTAGCATCGAAAGAAGTTTGTATTTAGTAACCGTTGTCTCTTGCTAGCTGCCAATTAAAGTTTCAGCTACATCCATCACGTGGTTTCGTTGCCATAGACGATTGAATCAGCAATCTTGTGCTTCTTTAGAAAGGGGGGGGGCACGAGTTTCGTGCGGTGATTAAACACTTCTGTTTAAAAGGCTTCACACCGAAAGAGATAAAAGCCAAGTTAGATGAAGTTCATGGTACATCTCAGGCGTTTGCAACGATTTACAATTGGATACATGAATTTACATCCATAAATGATGAACATCGTTCCGGATGTCCAGTAGAACTGACTTCCTCCGAAATGACTGACAAAATCCAGATTTGGTTTTGAGGGATTGACGAATCGAAGTTCGCGGAATAGTCGAGGCTACAGGCATATCACAAGGTTCAGTGTTCTCAATTTTGCAGCAAAAATTAGATCTGATAAAGGTCTCGGCAAGATGGGTATCGCGTTTACTCTCTCAATGGAGAATAAACACAATCGTGTGTTCGATTCGGAAGCTAGTTTGTCACTTTTACGTCGCAATCCCGACGAGTTTTCGTGTCAATACCTAACAGTGGATGAAACATGGATACACTAATGCATTCCAGATACAAAAGTACAGTCCAAACAGTGGCTTTTTAAAGGCGAACTGGCTCCGAAGAAGGCGAAGGTGGTGAAATCTGCAGACACCGTGATGGCCACGGTTTTGGGAGTGGGAATGCCGGCCCAATTATCTACATTGATTACTTTCAGAAAGGAAGAACGATAAATGGAGGGTATTATGCATTGTTATTGCACCGGTTGAACGGAGAAATCAAGAAAGGAGCCCTCATCTGGCAAAGACAAAGATTCTCTTCCATCAAGACAATGCAAGGATGCACATTTTCGATTGCAAAAATGGTAGAATTAAGGTTCAAATTACTACAACATCCACCGAATTCACCAGATTTGACTTTTTTTTTAATTTCCAAACTTGAAAAATCTGATGTGTACCATTCACATGACTTTCTCTATATCCCTGCAACAAATTATTCTTAAAAAGCTTATACTTCCATTAACTTCATGCTAATCAGTAAAACATTAGCAGAAATAGCCATTTGACTTGCTTCCTTGTAAGTAGAGGTGAAATAAGGGAGAACCATAGGTTAAAGTGATAATCAAAAGCTGGTTGCTATGTCACTGAAGTTCCTTTGTATGGACAGCAGTTGACAAATTCCTGTATGAGAAATGTGTAAGTTTTTCATAGCAGAAACCAAAAATAAGGAATGTCACAAAAACGACGAACTCCATGAAAAAAATGTATATAACATAAATTGTGTGTTTTAACGTGCTCTACATTTTTTGTGTAGTAAGTTTTTGTCCATCTGTTACGGTTTAGCTGTTATTCAAAATTTAGTAAAATTCATCCAGAATAAACTACTCTTCAGGGGCTATTCCCAGAAAATTCAAGATATGCATTTTATTTGCCAGGTAAATATTTTAAATATACGAAATTTTAATCAAAATCGTTAGAGCCATTTTTGAGAAAATCAAAATTTTCGAAAAAAATTCCATGTAAAGGGTAGTTGGGGATGGGGGGATTTTTCTCAAAATCTTCGTGTCGCATCCCTGGAAGATACTAAACTTAAATACCAAGTTTGGTATTTTACCGACTTTTCGTTTTTGAGTTATCGTGTTCACAGACACACGGACACACACACACACACACACACACACACACACACACACACACACACACACACGGACCTTTTTCCGAAAATGCTTTTTTTAGATAAAACATATATTTCCGGTGAAATCTCGGTATCGAATTTTTTGGTGGAGTGCAATACATTCTCTATACACTATGTACATAGTGCCTATAGAGAAAGTAAAAAGTGGTTCGACGAAAACCGATTCACGTCTAGTGAAGATTACCTCCCAGACAGATGCCTATTTTGAGGACCTTCCGGAATCCTACTTTTTGGAAGGCTTAAAACTGTTGGAGAAACCCTGGGGAAAGTGTATTGAGTTAAAAGGAGATTATGTTGAAAAACAATCTACCAAAAATAATTTGTTTTTATCTTTTTGTAAGGACTTGTTGAACGCTCCTCGTGTTACACAAATCGATGAAGCAAACAATTAAATCTCTTATGACACTATAAAGAAAGATAAGTAACTGAGAAAACACTAAGCAAAAACACGGTTAAATACCACTAATTATAATTATGGTTTCTTGTCAGTGCAGCTATGAGTTTCACGTTGTCACATTTGAGGTGTCTCGTCGTACTATTTACAGAGAAAACCTCACTCGGGAAGAAGTACGGTAGTTTAGGTAACGTCAATGTATGCTAATTATTCCCAGGACCATCACACCTATATTGAAAACACAAAAAAATCTGATGTGGTCATTCACATGACTTTCTCTACACTCTGTAACAATGTTTTATTGAAAAGCTTATTCTTCTATCTACTTCGTGTTAATTGAGATAAATTTAAACTCTTTATTACTAGCTTTTTTTGTAAGTAAAAGGGAAATAAAGGAATACGCAAGGCTAAAGCGTTGGTCAAATCTTTTAAAACCGGTTGCTAGGTGAATGAAATCCGCTTCTTTGCCGACCATGAGTTGAAAAATTCCCGTATGAGAAAACCTTTAAGCGTTTTAAAATTGAAACCATTAATAAGAAATATCTCGAAAATTATAAATTCCACGAAAAAATGTATATGACATAAATTGTTTAATTTGACGAGATCTACATTTTTTGTGTAGTAAGATTGGCCTATCTGTTACTATTTACCATTTATGCAAAAATCAGCAAAATCCATCCAGAACGAAGAGCTCTTCAGAGGATATTCCCAGAAAATTCAAAATATAAGTTCAAGGTATAAATTTTATTTGTCGTAAATATCTTTAATATAAGTACGGTATTTTAATCAAAATTGTTAGAGCAAAATTTAAGAAAATCAAAATTTGTTAATTATTTATTCATATAAAGGGTAGTTTAGGGTGGGGGGATTCTCCTCAAAATCTTTGTTTCCGCACCCTTAGAAGATACTACATTTAAATACAAAGTTCGGTTTTTTACCGACTTTTCATTTTTGAGTTATCGTGTTCACAGACACACGGACGCACACACACGGACCTTTTTAAATGCCTTCTTTGGATACTAAAACGTGTATTTACGGTGAAATCTCGGTACCGAACTTTTGGGTGGAGTGCAATACCTTCTCTACATGTGTACCATGTACTGTGTAGAGATAGTAATAAAATAAAATCCAAAAAATAAACGTATAAAGGTAAAGAGGAAAAGTGGTACATCGTCTGGTTTGTGCTGCTTTGTTGTTATTCATGCCCACTATTACTTTATGTGTATCAGGTTTTGTTTTTCAGCTTGTAAAACATCACAAACTTCCTATTGAGAAAGAACCCGCTGCTTGCAAAAATTGAGAAACCACAAATTACAATAGGTTAATGTTCGAACATTGGAGCAAGAGGCGTGCAACCACTCATTGTGGGTAAAATCCTGAAATCATGACATCACACTTGCGAAGTTCCCATGAGTCGCTTGCATCGCAGTTCCGATATCTTTTGCCTTCATTGAAACAGGGATAGAAGTGTATCATGTTAACAATAATATTTTAAAAAATGTGTTCTGAAGGCTTCTGATATTTTTTCTTTGTTATCACCCGCGAAAAACAATTGTTTGTGAGTGCAATTATTGCATTAATGATTTTTTTTCAGAGAATATTAATTATTGGTAAAAGTGGATTTGGGATAACACTTTCAGGGAAGCATGAAAGAACTCTGTATTCTTACTGTAAAAACCCTGATGTGTTCCATTCACATGACTTTATCTGTTCTCAAACTATTCTTATAAAAGATTATTCCTTTATCTACATTATGCTAATCGAGATAAACATTACCAGAAATGATCTTATTACTCAGTTCCTTATAAGAAGAAGGGAAATAAGTGGGTGCACTGAGGTGAACAGACTGCTATATCCAGGTGTGAAAAACTGTTGAAAGCGTCAGAAAGAAATGTAGAATCTCTGTGTTCAATCTCTCACCCGCCATCCTGCAAACCTCACAATCCCGTCTGTACGTGGTTAAGTTCTCTCCGAGAACAGGGACACGTCTAACACACTTCGGGCTGCCCTCGCCTGCCAACTGCTCTGGTCTGTTCAGGAGAGCTAGGTTATATCTGTCCAAAAATTAGCTTACCTCTCGCACAAGCCCGAGGTAGATAGTGGACATTCACATTTCCTACCAACAGAAAATGTGTTGGTAGTTGAGAAACTAGATTCCCTAAATCAGTGAGCGAGAGGTCATCAGACAGGCAGATGTACATTAGAAATAGTGCATCTGGTGAATGGCAGTTTTATCCTTACAGCGACTGACTGGATGCTAGACCGTAAGGGTACAGATTCCGCGAATATATCAACTCTGATAAGCATCATGGTGCCCCCGTGTGCAGGTACACCTTCTTCCGGTGATAGATAACACCTTACAGGGGTGTACCGTTTGATTTTAAAGCTGTCTTTTAAACGAGCTTAGTCTATTGTAAACATACGACCAAAGCATCATTCAGATTAAGCAACAGTTCAAGATCTGGTCCATGTGTTCTTACTCCGCTTATGTTCCACTGTAGGTTAGCCATGGTCTTTATTATGAGACAAGTTCTATATTGTGGTCATTTCATTTTCCTTGCAATGGAATATCATCTCTGATTACATTCTAGTGACTGCTTCTTGTGTCTTATTAGTCTCTTAACACAGAATACACATTTACCTAGATGGCACTTTGATCAAGCCAACTGGAACCTTTACTCCCGGTTGGTTGGTTTTGATTACAACGAGCACTGGATAACTGATACAATATAAAAAAATGTCTGCCAAATCTATGCAATTTAATAAGGATGGCAAAAAGACATCATGGAGCACGTTTATAGCTTCATTTAATCGACATACACCTTCCTCTGTCGTATGAGATACGTTAAGGCGCGTGGACGGAAAACTACTCATATGCCAATCGCCGGTCTTAAAACAGCTGGAGGAGCTGTTGTTATTATACTTGACGTGGCCAACACTTTTGGCACTGCTTTTGCTCAAGTGTCTAGCTCAGATAATTATTGTCTCAGTTTGTTCCTGTTAAGGCTCAGGTGAAATCTCAAGGTTTCTCCTCTCTTCTGGAAAACGTAAAGATTACAATGGCCTCTTCACTATGATGAAGTTAGACCATGCCATATAATCTTCGTGAAACTCTGCACCAGATCCTGATGGAATACATGTACAAATGTTGCAACATCTCTCTCCTGAAACTAAGGCTTTCCTGCTCGAGGTTAATAATGGTGTTTGGGTTGACACTACCTTTCCAGAAACACCCAGATCAACACCTGCGGTTTTCGACAACTCGTTCAGCAGCTGACCACCCTGTCTTGATTTCGACCGAGATCATGTACGGATTCATGAAGAACTGTCAAACTGTTGGGGTATTTCTACTTTCTCTAAACGTAGTATGTACACAGTGAATAGAGAAGGTATTGCAATGCACCCAAAATTCGATACTGAGATTTCACCAAAAATTTCAGGTTCCTGTGAATAAAAAAATAGAAAAAGGTCTGCGTGTGCGTGTATATCTGTATGTATGTGTGTGTGTGTCTTTGGACAGCATAGCTCAGAAACGAAAAGACCGTTAAATACCAAGCTTGGTATTTAAGTTTGGTATATTTCAAGAATGCGACACGAAGATTTTCAAGAAAATCCCCCCTCCACCCCAAATCACCCTTTACATGGGACATATTTCAAAAACTGTGGTTTTATTAAAAGTGGACCTAATGATATTTTTATGACAAACGAAATGTAAATCTTGAATTTTCTGGGCCTTTGAAGACCTCTTCAATCTGGATGACTTTTATATGACTGCCAAACCGTAAGAGATATACAAAAATTTACCGCACAAAAAATTTAGATCTCATTTAAACACGCAATTTATGTCATACACATTTTTTATAAAGTTAACCGTTTGCGAGATATTCCGGATTTTTGGTTTCAATTTTAGCCACTTACAGCTTTTCTCAAATGGAAGACATCATTCTTCTCGTTTCTCCTTTGTTTACTCCTGGCAAGGAAAGAGGTTGGAATGTCAATTGTTTCACATAGCGACTAGCTTTGACTATCGCTTTAGCATGTGTATTTCTTATTTCCCTCCTACTTACAAGGAAGCTAGTAATAAGGCTAATTCTACACAGGTTTGTCTTGATTAACAAGATGCAGATAACATATTAATGTTTTGAATAAAAGGTTTGTGAAGACATCATGTGAATGGAACACATTGGATTTTTTCCCCTTTTCAACTTAGAAGGAACCAAGTAATAGGAACAATTTCTGCTAATGTTTATCTTTATTATCATGAAGTAGATAGAAGAATAAGCTTTTTAACAAAATGTGTTACATAGATGTAGACAAAAGCATGTGGATGGAACACATAATATTTTTTTTACCTCAAAAAGCCTAAGATATATTACAGTCTCTATACAACTGGGATATACATATATGCCTACCATTATTCAGTCAGAAGTTTATGAGGAACCGCGTTTTCCAAGTAAGGGCCAGCTCGGTTTTATCAAATATTTTTGTTCAAGAGAACGGAATGCCTCAGGGGTAGGTACTAAGCGTCACGCTGTTTACCATAGCAGTTATTTCGATCTCGAAATGTATTCCTCCGAGAGTAGTGTCCTGTTTATTCGTAGGCGACTTTGCCATTTATTGTTCTCAGCACACTTCTTTTTTGTAACGCCGTCTGCAGCAGTGTTTAGACAATCTTTCAGATTGGATCTCTAAAAACGGATTTCGCTTCTCAACTTAGAAGTCACTCTGCGTTAACTTCTGGCGTCGTAGTAGGCGATTACCATCTTTGCCGCGATTTGATCTAGTTTTACTACCACTTCGCATATAAGACGAGATTCCTTGGGTTGATATTCGATAGAAACCTATGTTGGGCACCACATAGCACAACTAAAAGGACGATGTAGCCGTTCTCTGAAAATTTTATGGATACTAAGTGACACATCTTGGGAAGCGGATCGCACTGTTTGCTCCGACTTTATCGCACACTGATCCGATTCAAGTTAGATTATAGATGCATCGTTTATTCTTCAGTACGACTATCTGTGCTGAGAAGATTAGACACTCCATAATCAGTGTATCCGTGTGGCTGTTGGAACTTTCTCAACCAGCCCAGTAGCTAGCCTTTATGCCGAAGCGGCAGAACTCTCTCTCTGCAGCATAGACTTGATGTCCTGTTAGCAAATTATGGCTGTGGGCTTAAATGCATGCCTATGCATCCAACGTTCACTCCATTTTTCCACACCGAGCTGGACGAACGTTATAGAAACGTCTCTGTTAGTGCAAGGCCCGCAGGTATTCGTTCCCTAGAGCTTATTCAGAAGCACGATATCGAAATGCCTAGCATGTTTCTTAAGGGGGAGAGGATGCACCCAAGTTGGTTACGTGCAACATCCCATGTAACTCTAGGGATGACAGCATGCCGGAAATCTACAATGCCTGTATCTAGTGTCCGTAGATGTTTAATAGAATTTTTGTCAAATTACTATAATCAAATTTGTATATACATAGATGAATGTAAGTGCACTGATGGTTTTGACTGTGCTTTTTTATGGTAGATACCGAACAATATATATTTGGTTTTTATAGTAGCACACCCATTTATAGTGCAGAGCTGTATGCAATATACTCAGCCATTCTGGATGTGGAGTGTGCATGGATTTCTGGTCACGTTGGTTTGCCGAGAACGAACTGGATGATTTGGTAGCAAAGACCGACACCACAGAGCCCAGTACTAAAATTTCTTGTGAAACATCGGAAGATTTAATTAGGTAACTTCCTCTCGTCAATCTCGACGGAGGAAGTGATATTGGCCACTCAATTTTACACATAGCTATCTTAAGAGGGCATGTGCTCCTGTCTGTCCGCTGTGTAGAGAAGATTTGTCTGTCCATCATGTGTTGCTAAAGTGTGTTCATCTAGCACCTATTCGGGAATCTTTGCAACTGCCTGGCGGACGATAACCGCAGTAGATAAGATTTTACATTTTTATCACAATTGTTTAGCATAACTAAATTCAGGATTTAGTTATATTTATTTCTGTTTTCGTATCATTTTTCGAAATATTTCTCTAAATTCGCAGATGTATGGATTTTGCCATGATTATCCTTTTATACATTGAATTTTATATTTATACTTGTGATACTTTTTATTGATCCTTATCTCTGGCTTCTGACATGATTTGTTTCATAAGGGCGCAGCCGACCCTGTAGTTGAGCGCCTTGAATACTAACCGTCACCATCATCATCATTAGTGAGTGCACTAAGCTAAAGCGATAATAAAATATTTTATAAGCTCTCACTATACACTTGTCAATGAGACTCGGTTTCTTTTCCAAGGCCAGAAGTAAAACAAACAAGATACGAGACGAAACTGATGAGGACTTCCCGTTTCGGAAAGTTAAAGTACATTTTTTACAAAGCTTCACTTTGCACGGCCAGGAGTGAAACAAAGATAAATGAAACGAGAAACAATCTCGCGTTTGAGAAAAAAATTAAGTAGTTTAAAATTGTGATCAATAACAAAGAATATCTCGGAAACCATTAACTGTACAAAAAAAAAAAAAAAAAAAATCTGATGTGTTACACTCATATGGGTTTCTCTAACTGCTCTACAAACCTCCTACAAAAGAGTATTCTTTTTTGTACACAATGCTAATCGAGATAAATATTACCAGCATGTTTTTATTACTTAGTTCCTTATAAGTAGAAGAGAATAAGGGAATGCGCTATGCTAAAGTGATTGTCAAATGTTTTAAAAGCTATCGTTATGCGATTGTCATTGCAAATCACTTCTTTGCTTGGCCAGGAGTAGAACAAAAGAAAAACGGACACTTCCTGTCTGAGAAAAGTTTAAGTACTTCACAATTGAAACCAATAACACGGAATATCTCGAAAACGGTCACCTCCACAACAAAAACGTAAAGGACATAAATAATTGTGTGTTTTGTCGTGATGTATATCTTTTGTGTAGTGAGTTTTTTTCTATCTCTTACGGTTTAGCAGTTAAGCAAAATTCGGCAAAATTCATCCAGAATAAAGAGGCCATTCACAAAAAATTCGAGATATGCATTTCATTTCGACATAAATAGCTTTAATATACGGACTTTTAATCAAAATCGTTTGAGGCATTCTTAAGAAAATCAAAATTTTCGAAATGTTTTCCATGTAAAGGGTAGTTTGTGGTGGGGGGATTTCTTTGAAAATCTTCGTGTCGCACCCTTGGAAGATACTAAACCTAAATGCCAAGTTTAGGATTTAACGTCTTTTCGTTTGGGGGCTATGCTGTCCACAGACACATACACACGGACCTTTTTTTAAAAATGCTTTTTACGGACTCAGGGGACCCCAAAACATATATTTCCGGTGAAATCTCGGTATCAAATTTTGGGTGCATTACAATACCTTCTCTATCCCTATGTATATTGTGCATATAAGAAGAGAAAGTAAAAATGTATATAACATAAATTCTGTGTTTTAACGAGATCTACATTTTTGTGTTCTAAGATTTTGTCTATGTCTTACGGGATACCAGTTATGCAAAATTCATCCAGAATGAGGAGGTCTGCAGAGGCTATTCCCAAAAAATCATGAAATGCATTTCGTTTGTCATAAAAATAGCTTTATTATACGACATTTCCATCAACATTGTTAGCCCTATTTTGAGAAAAAAAATCGACGTAAACAGTTTGGAATGGGGTGGTTTTCTTGAAAAAGTTCGTGTCGAATTTTTGGAAGATACGAAACATAAATACCAAATTTGATATTTAACGGTATTTTCGTTTTTGAGTTATGCTGTCCACACACGCGCGCGGGGAGTGGTATTTTTCTAAATTTGTTTTCCTAGATTCAGAGTGCATCAAAACATATTTTCGGTTAAATCTCGACATCAAATTTTTAGGTAGAATACAATATCTTCTCTAGCTATTGTATACATAGCATATGTAAAGAAAGTAATTTTTGTCTCAAAATGTGTATTTCCGGTGAAATCTCGGTATAGAATTTTTGGATGAAATACAATACCTGCTCTACCTACTATGTGCATTGCATTACGTGATTGAAAAGTAAAATGTAGATGTTATCAAAGCGCACAATTTATCAAATACATTTTTTGGTAGAATTATCCTGTTCCGAGATATTCTTTGTTATTGATCAACATTTTTCAAAAAATATACTTTTCTCAAATGCAAAGTTTTTTGTTTTTGTTTCTCCTGGTCAAGCATGGAATTTCAGAGCATCACATACCGACCAGCTTATAAAAGATTTGAGTACAGTTTGAACTTATTGTTCTTGAACCTACAAACTGTTTTGTAATCAAAGCATTTCTGCAAATATTTTTTTATAGATTAAGTTGAAGTAAATAGAAGTATTTACTATTAGTTAATACCTAATGAAATGTGTAATTAAACATATTCTGCTAATGTTTAGCTCGATTAAAATGCAGCAGTGGAAGAATTATCTTTTATAAGAATATTTTGTGGAAGTATGGGTAGAGAGAGGCAAATAGATGTAACACATCAGCATTTTTAATGCAAGTATTTGTTTGTGGTGGAAGAGTTTATTTGCAGATCTTCCGCTGGTATCCTTTAATAGTGTCTATGTAATATAGGTATGCGTTTATGCAATTGTCACTTTTGTGTTGGGCTTAATCTTTGTTTGGATCAAAATTTTTTCAGCTTTAATGACAAATTCTATCAACAAACTTCTGGTTTAGCAATGGGTAGTCCACTTTCACCTTTTCTTGCTGATCTTTTCATGAGCTATTTTGAAATACAGGTCACTAAAGCATTCCCTCTAATTTTTAAAACTTGGTATAGATATGTAGATGATATATTTGCTATTGTTCCTGATAAACACGTAAATGATGCTTTAAAACTTTTAAATTTACAAGATAAGGCTATAAAATTCACATTAGAAACTGAAAGTGATGGTTATCTCCCTTTCCTGGATTTAAAAATAATAAAAAAAGACAATAAATTGAATTTTGGAATATACAGAAAGCAAACCCACAGTGATAATTATATAAAAAATAATGGCTTTAACCCTTTTTCACATAAATTTGCTGTTTTTAATAGTTTAATTTATAGGTTAATTAATTTACCCCTTAATAAAGATGAATTCTATAAAGAATATAAACACATTATTAACACTGCTTTAATTAATGGTTTTAATACTGATTTTATAAATAAAAAAATTGAGAAGTTTAAATATCAAAAAGCTATTAAAGATATTTCTACGCTTAAGAAAATAAAATATAATTACATTTTTAAAAAATTTACTTATCACCCTTGGGCAAATAAAAAATTCACAAATATTTTCAAAGAGCATGGCATAATATTGGTTCCTCAAAATAAATATAGTATAAAAAATTTGTTAGGCTTTTCTAAAAAGGATGAAATTTCAAAAAATAAAAAATCTGGCATTTATCAATTAAACTGTTTAAATTGTGACCTTGTTTATATTGGTAAGACTAAACGTCATTTGGAAACCAGAGTAAAAGAACACTTTAGGAATATTAAATACAAACAAATTGATAAATCAGCTGTAGCAGAACATTTTTGGAAATTTAATCATGAAATAAATCCAGATGTTAAATTATTAAAACACTTAAATGGGCCCATAGATTTAATGGTTTGGGAGAAAATATTTATATTAAAGTATAGAAATCATGCAATGAATTTTGATATACCTCCAATTGACACTCTTACCAAATTTGTTTTGATTCCAGTAGTTAGCAATGCATTAGTACACAATCCACCTAGTAGCAGTAACCATAACAGTGTAAATAAACAACATCAAAAAAGAGACCAAAAGGATATGTTGATAATGCAATGAAATCGTTGCGAAACTAGTCCAGGCAAGGATTCCAAAAGATAAGTGAAGATTGGTTGCAATTATTATTTTTATATTAATATTTGTGTTATTCTTCACTGTTACTAGCTTCTTTTTACATTTAAAAATACTTAATTCGTGCTCATCACTGTATGGCCAGAGAGGAAGAGAGACAGGAAGAGAATGAAGGAGATAGAATGCAGTGATTATGCAGAGAAAATAGTGAATAAAAAAGGAAAGGCTTTGAGGGAAGTTAAACTTACTAGGGATAGGACAAAATATAGGAAATGGATCTTGACCGGCTAAGGGAATCCGATGCCTGAAAGGATATAAGGGAGAGAAAAAGAAGGAGAAGGAGTAACAGAAGTAGTAAGAAGTAGAGATGTAAAAAGTAAGGTAAAGAAGGAAAGATGTTCTTTTGGTATGAGTTACGGAATTTCCAATTGTGACTTTTCTCTTAACCCGTGAGTTTAAACTTAGAATTTATTAGTAAAAACTTTAGAAATTTCATAATTGAAACTGCCACCACATATTTATGTTGTAAAATTTACGAGGGTGGATAGATAAATTTTCCATTTGGGAAATAAAATCTGTCTTCAACAGCTGAAAATCCCGAACCGCTGTTGAGTAAAACATAAATTTTGAGTTTGATACCACATTCTACATTTAATACCGATGTTAGAGTTAATAACTCTGTTCCAGGTTTGATCCCACTCTGTGAAAATGTTCCAAGCGGAATGGCCCTCAAACCAGGAGACGTCATATTCGCAGCCAATGGGCGTTCGATTAAAGTGGAAAACACAGACGTGGAAGGTCCACTGATTCTAGCCGACGCCTTTATATATGCTATGCAAAACTTGAAACCCAAACTCTTGATGGATGTTACCACATTAACCTGTAAGTATGACCTGTATTAGTCAAGAGCTGAGAAGTTACAAATTAAAATCAACATCCAAACGGTTGTATTGTAATTAAACAGGTGGAATAAGGGAGGCACTGGGTGCTGGGGCCACGGGTGCTTTCGTCACCAACGACAAGCTGTGGGAAGAGCTGGAGAAGGCTGGTGCATATACTGGAGACAGAATGTGGAGAATGCCCATCTGGGATCATTATACCCGCAAGATAACAAGTGAGCACAAACAATTATGTTTTTCATAGTAGATTTTAGTCTACTCATCAGTATTAACATCTTATACCCATATAAGGCGATATGGAAGTAGATAGTATTAAGGCAGGATCAGAATAATACTAGAATGGGAAGTCAAACAACACACAGCATTTTAATCATAATACACAAGGTTTGGGAAAGAGAATGTACGAGATATGGACGGCTTTATTAATAACAAAGATAAAAGTCAATCCTGAGCATTGGAATACTATTACATTTTTAATTTCTCTAGCACGTGTGTACAATGCACATCGAAGATAGAGAGGGCATTACATTCCACCCAAAAAACTAATACCGAGATTTCGCCGGAAATATGTGTCTTAAGAACCCCTAAATAAAGAAAGCATTTTACAAAAAGGTCCGTGTGTATTTGATAACTCAAAAACAAAAAGTAGCTAAAATACCATACTTGGTATTGAGATCTTCCAAGGATACGATACGAAGAGTTTCAGGAAACCGACCACCCAAACTACCCTTTACATGGAATATTTTAAAAAAAATTTGATTTTCAAAAATGTCTGTAACGATTTTTGATTTAAATACTATATGTTTATGATATTTTCAATGCAAACAAAAGTATATCTTAAATTTTCTGGGAATAGCCCCTGAAGACCTCTTCATTCTGGATGACTTTTGTATAGCTGCTAAACCGTAACAGACATACAAAAAACTTACTACATAAAAATTATAGATCTCGTTAAAACACACACTTTATGTTATATATAGTAGGGTAAGCCGTTTCCGAGATATTCCTTATAATTTATTTCAATTTGAAACTATTTAAACTATTCTCAAACGGGAAGTCAACTTTCGTTTCATAGCTCTTTTGTTTTACTCCTGGCCATTCAAGCTGAACCGAATTTTAATTGCTTCACTTAACGACCAATTTTAAGAGCTTTGATTATTGCTTTAGCCTAGTGAACTCCCTTATGTCCTTTCTACATGCTTATAAGGACGAAGTAATAAGACAATTTCTGCTAATTTTATCGCGATTAACATGATATAGATAAAGGATAATCTTTTGTAAAAATAACTTTTTTGCAGAAGAGGTAGAGAAAGTCGTGTGAATTGAACACAAGATTTTGTTTCTTCGTCTGCTTCCAGTTCAACCTATATAACGACTTAGTCAACTTCAAAATTCTATATACGTTTTCTAAACGCCACTACTGTTTCCGATTTTTCTAGCTAAAGAACCATACCTTTATTAATAGTGTACACTCAAAAATAAGTATCGGTATAATGAGATGCATTAAGTTTTTAAGGATTTTAAGGATTTCTAGACGGCCGGGGTTCGATCCCAAGCGACCGCATGTGAGATTTGTGGTGGACAAAGCGGCGCTGGGGCGGGTTTTCTCCGGGTACTCCGGTTTCCCCCGCCATCGCATTCCACCGGTGCTCCATTATCATTCATGTATCACCAGTGTCACCGCCTGTGGTGCCATAAGTAGTTAAAGAGGGCGTTAAACACTACCAAAAAAATTAAGGATTTAGTGAAGCAGCTCCTCCCACATCCATGGCTCCACCTGGCTCTAGCCAGAGAGTTTATTGACATCGTATTTCGTGGTGGCAAATGTTCAGCATAGGTTAGGGTCCAAGACAGTTTTAGATTCGTTGAGAAAACATAATGCAGTTTTATTGATTGATCTTCCGTAAGCTGGAAAGGTGCGATCATAATGAAAAAACAGTAAGTCGACTTTGGGGCATGTTACCTCTAGAAAAGCTATGGACGTCTAGCATTTACGGGAAAATTCGATTCACATGTAATATTTCATGTCTTAGCAGGATAGATTTCGTAGCTCAGATGGAAGAGCAGCAGCAAGTGAAACCGTAGTATTAATGGCTCGAATCCTGATCATGACATTATGTTTTATTTTGATTCTAAGGAATTTTAGTACATTTTATTACCGGAGTTTAGCAAGAAAATGAGTTCAAAGAAGATTGCCAAGCAATTTCATGTAATAAAAATCGCCACGTTTTTGTAATGTTTCTTTGTTTTACGTGGTTAATTTGTACATGACTCAGTTTCTTGTATTTTTGCTGTTTTCTTTTGTAATGCTCAACTTTCCAGAAATCCGGCGCCTGTTATCTGTTGAATTATTTTTTTTCTCTCTCTTTTTTCCAGTTTCCTACACTTCCTTAGTTGACCTATTAATGTTTAACGTTTTTCTTTCACACAGACATATACACATTTACAAACACAGAAACACCCATGGCCAAGGCGAGACTCGAACCCACGATCCCATGCGCCACGAAGCACCAAAGCGATGCACTTTAGCGAGCGCGGCCAGGATCCGGCAGTTTGACCCTGTTCTTGAAAATACTTACATAGAGATCCGCAGGCGTCAAATTCTTCCTCGATATGGACATTAATTTTCGGTTTGCTGTGCATGTCCATTCTTCCTTTATAATGACATATAATAATGCAAGCAATATTTACAAGGAAATTTCAGGCAACCATTCCTCATGACCGATAACGTGCCTTTACTTTGATTCTGACCAAAGAACCAGCCTGTGTTCGTTGGTTAGGGTTTGGGTGCCAGACTTTTGACATACATCCAATAGCAAGCGGACACCTCTTCCCAGGGTCTTCCAGCCACTGAGCTAAAATGCTCCCATTTTCCATCCTTTTCGCCGCTAATTTTGTTTACTCTAATAAGAGGCCGGGTAGGTGTGGGGTGAAAAAAATGATAAGTGACTTCTGCCAACATCGTACTTTGGGGAGGGGAAGGGAGCTCTCGACTGTAGGTTAAAGTTTTGTGTAGATCCTTGCTGTTCTCTGTTCTACAACTTTTTTGTGTTCTTTGTAGTTTTTCTATTGTATTTTTGTATATTTGGATTACAGTTAGTAATAGGTTGTGTATAATCAAACTGCAAGTGACGCTTTTGTTAGAAAAAACCGGGCTCAAAAAATATCAGAATGTAAGAGCACATATGTCAGGATTTCTTTCGGTTTTATTTTCGCAGCTTGAGATTAGAGAGACCTCGAGCGGATGTTATAGCTCATGGCTACCAATAATTTTTACAGTTAAGAATCTAATATGCACAATATGGATTAGAGAACAAGAGTAAATAAATTACAAACTGGGCAAATTTTTCTTTATCATTCCTCGAATCCGGGGAATCCCGTTAATTGTGAACGTTTAAAATGTAATGCACGTGTATTCATATTTTGTCATTGTAATTATGATTTCGCTCCCGTAAATGTAAACAATCCTTAATTCAGTTACAGCAAATTTAAAGAATTCAATTACCATAGACTAAGTGTGATCCATCTAGTGACTTCTGGTTTCTCATAGCGACTATCTTTTTTCGTCTTCATTAGCCACGATGTAACCATTGAGTGTTGGTTTCCATAGCACTGCAAAATCTTCCCGCCGGAAATCATATAGATGACAAATGTATATTAATATATAAGGAGAGAGATTTTTTGTTTGGGTGTGTGTATACTGCAGCGGTGATTTCGATGCGTTGTTAGTGGTGCACGTTGTGAGCCACATGCGGGAGTATTTTAGTTTGTTGATTTTACGCCTCACTTTGGGTGCTTGTGTGCAGCGTAACTAAGTGTCACTTCCAATCAACTTCACTACACTCACGTACCTGGTACTGAAGCTCTTCTGGGATTGGTTGCCACGGCGTTGCTCAGTCTTGCACGAACATTGACTCTCCCAGGCGTCAATTTGGCTGGTGGGAGGAATTGTAGGAGTGAACTTGTAATTGTTAGGAAAACACTTGTAACATTTCACTGCTGTTTATTCTAAAGGAGTTTTGAAGGCAAGCACCTGGTTATACACTTTTATACTGCTGACTGATGCTCTTTAACAGTTACTCACAAGTACTTTCAATTACACTGTTTTAGTTGAGTACATGGCACAATTCACTTTCACGTAATCACGAGCCGACTGTTAAATAGGTTACTTTACTTTACTTCACATCCAGTTTCTTCTTATAATAAACTTACTTCCGGTCAGTGTTTTATTACTTCGCGAACTTCTTAGCAAACGACCTTGCCTCACACGTGCGAATTCTTAACATGCGACGACGTTGCCTCTCTCACGGGTGAATTCTTAGCAAACGACCTCGATGTGCCAAACCTTACTTCTTATATACAAAAAACGGTGTCATGGTGGCTTCTTTCTGATTGGTAGGAAGGTCCACCAAAATTACACCATCGTTACCCAAAAACCATTGCAAATCTCCCAGAATGTGTCATAATAATCACGTGATACCACGAATATAAAGAAGAAGTCCCCTTGTGGGCTTTAAACTGTGGTTTCCCCTTATACTAAACTCGAACGTGACTTTCACAAAAGAAGCAACTTCTCACCCCTCTATCCAGTCTGGCGTCAAGATTCTGAGTAACTTTTAAGTAAACAACTGGCTTCTTGGTTCCTATGCATACAATTTATTAAATATGAACTTTCTTTACATATATATTTAGACAATTAATAAAAATGATTGTTATTATTACAAGCAGGGTAATAAAAATAAATAAATAAATCACGCAACCGATTGCTTTTTACTTTCTCTAGCAAGTACTTAATACAATGTATACAGTAGTTACATCACAAATAAAATGTAAATTTTGAACTTTCTGGGAATAGCCTCTAAAGACCTCGTTATTCTGGACGCGTTTTGCAGAATTATGCATAACGGTTAACCCGTACGAGATAGACAAAAACTTAATACAAAAATGTAGATTTTGTTAAAACATATAATTTATACCGTATATTTTTTGTTTTTTTGTTTTTGTTTTTGTAGATCTGACCGTTTTTAGACATTCCTTGTTACTGGTTTCGTTTAAAACTACCTAACTTTTCTAAAACGGGACCATGCAAAGTCAACCGAATCTTATTGTTTCACATAGCGACCAGCTTTTAAAAGGTTTGACTATCGCTTTAACATTATGCATTCCCTTATTTCCCTTCTGCTTACAATGAAGCAAGTAATAAGACCAATTCTGTTAATGTTTGTCTCGATTGCATAATGTAGATGAATGAATAATCTTTTGTAAGAATAGTTTGTATTTGGAACACCAAGAGAAAGTTTTGTGAATGCAACACATCAGATTTTTATTGTTAATTTACTCGCTTTAACTGCTTGGTCATATCACGATGGAATGTTAGGTAAGATACCTCAATGAATGCCTCAATGACGGTATGAGTTGGACAATAGTTCTTTCAGATCTTATTCCCCGAACCATACTATCTTCGCTTTGCGCCAAGCAGATGGTGTTAGAGGGTCGTCCGCGACGAATGGAGTGATGTCCAGTCTACTGCTTACTCTATCTGTGGATAGATGGAACCTAATTGCAATTACCAACTACGAGGTGTATGCGGAAAGTTAAGTACTGGTTTGGAAAAAAGGCATACAATATTTGTTTTCATAACAACATTTATTTGTACATGAAAGAGTATTCCATAAGCTATTTTTCGTTAGAGTTGCCACCATTGTTCAGGTAACTGTCATAGCGGGAAATCAACTTTTGTTTGTACGCCCTCTTCAAGGAAAGCTGCCGTCAATGAAGACAGCCACTGCTGAACACCGTGTTTTGTGAAAAATCATCAAAAGCATTCTTATTGTCAGTCTGGCTGCAGCTAGCGGACCGAGAGGTTGTTTGTCCGCTGTGTTGCCCGTTTTCGAGCGGCGTTAAGGAGCGTCAAATAGATTGTTCTGTGTGAGTCTATAAGGAAAGAATTTCTACTGATGGAGGCAATACGCCGGCAAAATACGTTGCAAATCTCATTTCGAGGAGCTGAACGTCGACCCAGCGCGATGGAAGTGCATGACTGGATTCACGACTACATGAAAATACCACCTGATCAGGTAGATACACTACAGTTTCATTCTAGAGAAAAATCAGTTTTTATAAAATTTATATCTGTAACACACTATGAAAGATATTTACTGCAATTTCAAGGGGCGGCAAAGTTTAGTTATGAAAATGGTGAAATACTAACGGTAAATATTGGGCCCGCTGACTGCCGCATTGTAAATGTCCGGGTTTTCAATTTAGTGCCTGAGATCACTCACACGTTTCTGGAACAGAAACTTTCACAATATGGGAAATTATTAGAGGTTCAAGAAGAACAATGGAACGCAGGTTATAAGTACCTCGTCAAGTCTGGTGTTCGTTCTGTACGAATGGAATTAAAAAAGGAAATTCCATCTACAGTAGTAGTGCGTGGGTTTCCTGTTGGTGTGACCTATCTAGGACAACCGCAAACTTGCTATGTTTGTGGGGAAGCTTCTCATTTTCGCTCACACTGTCCATACAAAAAGTCTGTACTGCCTATCTCTGTCTCGCGCAGGGCTGTGTTACTCAGCGATGTAGTGAGAGGTCAAGTTAGCGCTTGGGCCGAAGAGGAATGTAAACAAACAGTAGGTGCGTCAAATGGGCCCGCTACTGAAGCTAGTGAAATAGAGCCTGCTTGTAACGTCAAACCTACAGAGGAAGTCTACCCGAATACCAGCTGTATGCGTGACGATGTGGCGGTGCAGGAGACTTCTGTGTCCGCACCGGTAGCTGTCAATACTCCCTCAGAAGTAGCAGAAATGGGTGTCTCATCCCCTACACGATCTTCTGTTGTTGTGGTGCCTAATAGTGGTGACCAGAACATGGTTGGCCCCTGCGATACACCAGACACTGTAATAATTGAACACCAGAAATGGAGTGAGATGGATTCCGACGAACCTGTGCCGGTTAGGAGAGAACGCCCGCTGTCTGTTAGTGAGGAGGAGGGCTCCGAAGAAACGGAGTCTAACATCGCGTGGGAGACCGTGAGAGACCCTCGACTCAGGAACCACTTGCCTTCTCGGTCTGGAAGCCTACCGAAAAAGTTTCCACGGGTATCACGAACACATATTCATGCCGTTGAAAATGACTAGATACATCTTGGACGGTGACCTGCTCTGGTTTACTTCTGGCCTTGTCTTAATGGTTGTCTTACGTACCTTTGCCACTGTTAACATCAACTCCCTACGCTGCACTGCCAAACAGGCTCTTTTACGCGGACTCATGATTTAGATATAGTTTTCCTCCAAGAAGTTAACATAACCGACTTTGGCTTTATGGGTCCACAGTACAGTTGTGTGGTGAATGTTGGAGAAAATATGCGTGGTACTGCTATTTTGTACAGAGCAGGTTTGACGTTTGCCGGGATAGAGATGCATCCTAGTGGTCATGTTATAAGTGCTAGAATGGACAACATGCTGCTACTTAACCTATACCTGCCTTCAGGGAGTGATAGGCGCCATGAGCGAGAAGAATTTATAACAAACATTCTACCCTATTATTTGAGATGGAATTATGCCCTGCTTTTAGTAGGTGGCGACTTCAATTGCGTACTACATGCTAAGGATCAGCGTCCTGGTTATAATAAATCTTTGGCATTGGATCAGCTGGTAACCGGGCTACGTCTTTGTGATGTTTGGGAACATATGAACGCTACATCTGTAGAATTTACTTACTGTCGAGCGAACTGTGCCTCAAGGATAGATCGTTTCTATTTAAGCGCCCAGTTCAACTCTCTGATTCACACAGTGCGAGTTTTACCTGTTGTCTTTACTGACCACCATGCTGTCAAACTGCAATTAATCGCTGAGAGTCGCATTCCGCTATATGGCAGATGTTATTGGAAATTAAACGAAGCTTTATTACATGACAACATTATTGCTGCTGATTTTGCCAAGTTGTGGCAAAGTCTTCAGGGTAAAGCTCGACGCTCCCCGCTGTCAGTGGTGGAGAAATGGCGACGTATATTTAAGTCTGGTATTACGACCTTCTTCAAGATCAAAGGTCGTGAGAGGGCAATTGAACGACGGCACACCTTCGACTTTTACCAAGAAACATTAATGGGTCTTCTCTCTAGACAACAGAGTGGTCAAGACGTAACCCATCGCCTTCGAGCTGTGAAGCGGAAGCTCGTGGACATACAGCAACATGTTTTGGCGGGAACTATGACCCGTTCGCGAACTCATGACTCCGTCGTGGCACAGGAGAAAGCTTCATTGTTTAATACGATTAAGGAGAAGTGTGCTGGTAGTGGTCGTTACATCTATGCTCTTCTGACACCGGTAGGCGCCAAGGTCACCTCTGTGCCTCAAATCCTACAGACTATCCATACATCTTATATCACCATGTTTGACACCACTGACCTACGCAATGACGCCATGGAGGAGCTCTTCCAATATGTTGACACCGGTATAACAGTCGAGGAACAGCGTTCCTTGGAGCAGCGATATTCTGCCACCGAGATTCTGCAAACCATTAATTCCGCTAGCCTCCATTCCTGCCCAGGAGAAGATGGCCTGACATATTCTTTCTACAAGACCTTTTGGAGTATAATCAAAGTAGAAGTTGTAGAGTTGCTAAATGCGATCCTTATTGGATCGAACTGTTGCCCTGGATTCGCAGATGGCATCGTCATCTTAATCCCAAAGAAAAGGTCTCCAATGAGTGTCTGGGACTATAGACCCATAACACTTTTAAACACCGACTACAAAATTGTGATGAAAGTACTTGCATCCAGATTAAGGGTTATTCTACCTAAAATTATAACCTCCGGACAAATATGTGGCATCCCGGGCAGGACCATAATTGACAACCTTCTGGTCCTCCGAGATACAATTCTCCATTATGAACGGAATCCGTCGGAGGCTGCTGCGTTGGTCAGTCTGGATTTTGATAAAGCCTTTGATAGAGTTGGCCATGCTTATATGTTTAAAGTGCTTCAGAAATTCAAACTTCCACCGTTACTAATATCTGCAATCAGAACCGTCTACAGTGGGATGTCTTCGAAGGTGCAAGTCAATGGATACTTCAGTAAGCCTATAAAGCTTACTAGCTCTGTACGCCAGGGTTGTCAATGATTCTCTTCTCCCTTTCTTTAGAACCCTTTCTTCGCTATCTTCAAGCTAAGTTGACTGGGACTGTCACTCCCGCTCGATTATTTTGTGCCAGAGCTTATGCTGATGACGTCACGCTGCTCATCCGTAGGCGCGAGGCCTTACCCTTGGTACATACCGCCATCACACTTTATGAGGAAGCTTCTAATGCCAAAATGAACACCGCGAAGTCGCAACTGCTCCCTCTTGGATCGTGGCCGACTGATCACACATTGCTCGATATCCCGATACAATATAGTGTCAAGATTCTCGGCATCTTCTTCTCCAAGCCGTTTACATCGATGATTGCTCGCAACTGGGATCACAAAATAAATTTGATTAGGCTGAATACCACTGCACATCTTGGCCGGAACTTGAATCTTCTACAAGTGTGGCACATCAATCAGTTTGTTTTGGCAAAATTATGGTATATGGCGCAGATACTACCAATGCCTGAAAAACACGTCTCCCGAATTGAGCGACTTATTGGATACTATTTATGGAGAGCACAGCCCTTTCGTATAGCTAAAACCCAATTGTGGCGAAAACGTAACGAAGGCGGCTTAGGTTTAATTGCAGTGGGACCTAAGAGTAAAGCGCTTCTTGTTAAATCTATTATACTTGCCACTAGGGAATATGGAGAGGAACAAGAAATAACATTTTGGGAACCCTTCAAGAATTCTCTTGGAACTCCAGTTCGGGCTGCTCCTGCGGGTTTTAAGAGAGCACTCCATGTTTTGGATGGCATTGATGTCGATGTCCTACCTCAGCAACCTTGAGGACTATCAACTGAGCTATACAAACTTTTCCTACAGCGGCTGCTTGCACCAATTCATGTGGAGGATAGGATGCCCAACAGACCCTGGTGTCAGGTATGGCCGAACATCCATTTGCGCAACATATCTACGGAGTGGACTACATGCGCATATTTGGTCATCAATGATGCTGTGGCTACAGAGGATAAAAAATTCCGATACAACATGGTGAGGACCCCCATATGCAACATTTGCGGTGTGCGGGATACTCTACGCCATCGTTTTGTTACCTGCACAACAGCACGACAGATTTGGCACTGGGTTGTTTCGCAATTGCACCGTCTTGCTCCTTCGCAAAATCCCAACGATTATGCTCGCACATTACTACAACTAGAGACTCGAAGTACTACCGACCGCTTCGCACAGGTGTGGCTCGCACTTGGCTTTCAGCATTATATGCTGTCTGAAACGCATCCCAGCGTCGACGGTTTACACTGTCATCTTAGAGCAGCAAGAGAAGATCTGCAAAAACATAAGCGTCTTTCACGGCAGTCGGCAACAGCTTTTGCCTTGCTCATTCTATAGCGATTACAAAACCTTCTCATTTTGTTACCATCTTCCTGCACATGTTTAATTTAAACGCACAGACAACATTGTTCATAACTATATATATAAAAAATTGTGAACTGATATACTGTATTTATAATATAACTTATACCTTTTGTAATTAACAAAATGAATAAATAAATAAATAAATAAAAAAAATGTGAACTGTCTGTTTTCACAAATTGCCTCTTCACTTTGAGACTGTATATCTTGAATTTTCTGGGAATAACCTATGAAATCAACTTCATTCGGAACGAATTTTGAATAATGTTGTAGATAAGATTAAAGTTTTGTAGGTTCATGACAGTCAAGCAGGTCTTGAACACAGAATATGTGAAAGCATACGAAAATAAAAACTCTTAAGTATACAACATATAAAGTTCTCGTATTACAATTAATTGTCAACATCTTAAACTGAAAAGTGCATTAAAACTTAAGACAGGAACTAAAAATTAAAAAAAATATATCACTTGGCCTTTATAATCTATGTCACTACACAATGCTTACATCCTTACATACAAAGATATTCACGTTTAATGCAAAGATCTACATTCTGAAAATAATAAATATGTACATAAAAATGTGTCAATATCATTTCTAACTTGTTAGTTATTACTCTCAAAACTACATATACAAGGAATGCATATTTCAAATGATAGTTCTAAAATATATGTAATAAATATTACTTTTCTAATCTATTTAATGTGAAAATTATTAAACAAAATAACTTACTAGACTTGCCTGCATAATATCACTTAGAGTTTACATTCCTACTTAAATGTAAAGGATGTCAATTTTGTATTAAAATATTCATTTTTAGATAAAAACGTAGGTACATTTCCACATTAAAGGTGCTTAATATTTACATCCTTACTTTTATGAAAAGAACATCAAAATTTGATATTAACCTATTACCTGTCATTGACCCTTTTCTGGAAGGTATGCATTTTACATTCTTTATAGCTCATTAAAGAACCTAGGTGTGGGAGGAGTTGATCTTCTACATAAGCAAATTTCCCTGTTCCGCATAAGAACCTGCTCTAAGAAGTGGTGGGGGTAATGTTTACCCAAATGGTAGACATTGCAACAGTCAACACCTGGAAGACTTACCAAACTGCAAACAATGAAGAAATTGTGTCTCTATTGGATGTTCGAAGAAGGGTTGTAATGGCCTATTTGAGCAAGAACACTGAGTCCATTCCAAGGCGCAGAGGTACTAAAAAAGCATACCCCTGGGTGGTAGAGTAAGTACCAAAATGCGAATTGATCCTAGAAATCATCTGTTTCTGCCCATCACTACACAAAGAAGATCTGCATTATGCAAGAAGAAAACCACCAGAATCTGCAAACGATGTGACGTTCCACTTCATGATGAGTATTTTTTTCCATTTCAAATTCAATAATTCAATAGTATGTGCAACTTTTACACGGTATATTTATGCTACATTGCATTAGAACATAGATTGTTTTAAAAACATGTGAAAAACTCGTGATAAATAAAGTTAAAATTTCACTTTTTAATCTATGTTTTTCCAACACAATTTGTCAATGTCCCACAAAATGGGACACCATTACACAACTATCCCTTTTATTAAAAATGTCAACAATAATTTTTTTTTGTATATTTTGACTTCAGTCGTTAATAAAACAGTGTTGTCTTCAAAAAGCTCAACAGTACATAATTTTGGCAGTTAATGGGTTAAGGTAAACGTTCTATGGATATTAAGTATGTACATCAAACTTTAAACATAATAATGACATCTCTACATTGCTACCTACTTCATGTTTAAGTACATGGGCTTACAATTCTACGAATTGCAGTGCTAGGACGTATGCAATTTTATTAAATTTCTAGTTCACTCAAAACACAGTAAAATTAATATAAAACCACTTCACTCGGCTTTTATAGCCTGTGTCACTTCACTTAATGCTGACATTAAAGAAAAAGAATTTGACTGATTATTGATTTAAGTATCCTTCTACGGAATCCGTTATCACGAAGGTACCTACTATTTAAGAGAAGATGTAAAAATATTGAGTTGCTAACTTTTTTCTTGAGATTACTGAAACCTTTTCTGGAAGCAAGAGAGTTTTGAATTAAGACTATAGATATTTCCTTTGGTGTTAAATTTATAGATTTCCATGCTTGGTATACAGCTATGTGGTTATTGGCATAACATTTTAAAATGGATATGTATGTATCTATGCATAAGGTAAGGTTAGAATACACAATTTACGAAAGAGTTATTTGCATGACTGAGTCGTCCTCCGTGGTCTAAGGTAAAATGCCAGCCCCCTGATACCCAAGATCGCGGGGTCAAACCTAACGGAGGGCGATACATTTTTGTGGGCGAAAACATCCTTAGCATGGCTTCCTTCGGAAGGAAAGTAAAGCCGTTGGTCCCGTGTTGTAGACTTGCGACCCATGAATTGCAAAGACGTATTTTTAGAAAAATGTAGTGTGTGTGTCTGTGTGTGCGTGCGCGCGCGCGTATGTGTCTGCGGACAGCATAATCAAAAACGAAAAGTTGTTTAAATACCAAACATGAATGCGGCAGGAAGATTCTCAGAAAAACCCATAAACACCAAAATATCCTTTACTCGGAACATTTTTAAAATTTTTCGATTTTCTAAAAATGTATCTAAAGGTTTTGATTAAAATGCGTATTTTAAAGATGTTTACAAGGCAAATAAAATGTATAGCATGAATTACTTGGGAATAGCCCTTGAACTACTTTTGCATAACTGGAAAACCGTAAGAGATAAAAACTAACTTCTAAAAAATCTGATGTGTACCATTCACATAACTTTCCCTATATCCCTGCAACAAATTATTCTTAAAAAGCTTATACTTCTATTTACTTTATGCTAATCAGAAAAAAATAGCAGAAATAGTCTTATTACTTGCTTCCTTGAAAGTAGAAGTGAAATAAGGGACTACCATAGGTTAAAGTGATAGTCAAAAGCTGGTTGCTAAGTCAATGAAGTTCCTTTGTTTATATGTATAGGAGTGGACAAGTTCCTGAATGAAAAAAGAATACATTTTTCATAGCAGAAACAAAAAATAAGGAATGTCACAAAAACGACGAACTCCACGAAAAAAATGTATATAACATAAATTGTGTGTTTTAATGTGCTCTACATTTTTTGTGTAGTAAGTTTTTGTCCATCTCTTACGCTGTAACAGTTATTCAAAATTCAGTAAAATTCATACAGAATAAACTACTCTTCAGAGGCTATTCCCAGAAAATTCAAGATATACATTTTATTTGTCAGGTAAATATCTTTAATATACGAAATTTTAATCAAAATCGTTAGAGCCATTTTTGAGAAAATACAAATTTTCGAAAAAAGTTCCATGTAAAGGGTAGTAGGGAATGCGGGGATTTTTCTCAAAATCTTCGTGTCGCATCCCTGGAAGTTACTAAACATAAATACCAAGTTTGGTATTTCACCGACTTTTCCTTTTTGAGTTATCATGTTCACAGACACACGGACACACTGACACACGGGCACACGGACACACGGACACACATACACGCGCGGACCGTTTTGTGAAAATGCTTTTTTTTGGATTTTGGAGACCCTAAAACATATATTTCCGGTGAAATCTCGGTATCGAATTTTTGGGTGGAGTGCAATATCTTCTCTATACACTATATACATAGTGCGTATAGAGAAAGTGAAAATGTAGAAGGCACACAATTCTCATAGGTTTTTTTTTTGGGGGGGGGGGAGGGGTAGAACTATTTCAGGGATATATTCTGTTATAGGTTTCAGTTTAAAATACATGCTTTTTTCAAACAGAAAACACTCATTTATTCGTATATATATCCCCTCTCTCTATTTTTACTCCTGGCCATGGAAAGAGAAAAAAATCTGTGACAATTGCATAGCGACAACTTTTAACAGATTTGTCGATCGCTTTAGCCTCGTGTATTCCTTTCTTCCCTTCTACTTATAAGGGATTATGTAATAAGACCATTTCTGGTAATGTTTATCTTGATTTGCATTATATAGAAAAAGAAAATTTTTTGTAAGAATAGGTTGTTTTTTACAGACCAGATAGAAAAAGTCATGTGAATGGAACACAACCGAATTTTCTGTAGTATTTCATGCACATTAGTTGAAATTACAACTGAATAAAGCTCTTAGGAGTAGTGATAACTGTTGATGTCTTGGCTACTTAAATAGAATTGATATCAGGGATTGTTAGTTTTAACTAATTGTCTATTCTGTGTGATTGTAGAGCCGAGGAATGCGGATATGACAAATGTTGGATTAGGACCAGGAGGATCTCCATGCCTTGCTGCAGCTTTTCTTCGTGTAAGTTATTTTTACTTTCTTCATACGCACTATGTACATAGTGTATAGAGAAAGTATTGCGCTCCACCCAAAAATTCGATACCGAGATTTCACCGGAAATATATGTTTTAGGGTCCCCAATATCCAAAAAAAGCATTTTCACAAAAAGGTCCGTGTGTGTGTGTGTATATGTATATGTGTGTGTGTGTGTGTCCGTGTGTCTGTGAACACGATAACTCAAAAACGAAAAGTCGTTAAAATACCAAACTTGGTATTTAAGTTTAGTATCTTCCAGGGATGCGACACGAAGATTTTGAGAAAAATCCCCCACCCCCAACTACCCTTTACATGGAAATTTTTTCGAAAATTTTGATTTTCTCAAAAATGGCTCTAACGATTTTGATTAAAATTTCGTATATTAAACATATTTACCTGACAAATAAAATGTATATCTTGAATTTTCTGGGAACAGCCTCTGAAGAGTAGTTTATTCAGGATGAATTTTACTAAATTTTGACTAACTGCTAAACAGTAAGAGATGGACAAAAACTTACTACATAAAAAAATGTAGAGCACATTAAAACACACAATTTATGTTATATACATTTTTTTCGTGGAGTTCGTCGTTTTTGTGACATTACTTATTTTTGGTTTCTGCTATGAAAAACGTATACTTTTCTCATACAGGAACTTGTCAACTCCTATCCATATAAACAAAGGAACTTCATTGACATAGCAACCAGCTTTTGACTATCACTTTAGCCTACGGTTGTCCTTTATTTCGCTTCTACTTACAAGGAAGCGAGTAATTAGACTATTTCTGCTAATTTTTTCTGATTAGCATAAGTTAAATAGAAGTACAAGCTTTGTAAGAATTATTTGATGCAGGGATATGGAGAAAGTCAACACATCAGATTTTTACTTTCTCTAGCCCGCATGTACAATGTACATAGTGGGTGTAGAAGGTATTGTATTCCATCCAAAAAGTTGATGTCAAGAGTTTACTGGAAATATATGGTTTGGGCCCCCTGAGTCCAAAAAAAAAAAAAAAAACCAAAAAAAAAACAGTTTAAGTAAAAGGTCCGTGTGCGTATGTGTGTGTATGTGTGTGTCTGTGGTCAGCATAGCTCAAAAACGGAAAAAAAAACTGGTATTTAGGTTTAGTATCTTCCAAGGATACGTCACGAAGATTTTCAAGAAAACCCCGCTCACCACAAACTACCCTTTACATTGAAACATTTTCGAAAAATTGTATTTTCTCAAAAGTAACTAACGATTTTGATTAAAATCCCGTATATTAAAGATACTTATATCCCAAATTAAATATATATCTTGAATTTTCTGGGAATAGCTTCTGAAGACCTCTTTATTCTTAATGAATTTTGCGAAATGCTTAACTGCTAAACCATATGAGATAAACAAAAACTTACTGCACAAAAAATGTAGATCTCGTCCAAACACACATTTTGTTGTGGAGGTAACCGTTTCCGAGATATTTCTTGTTATTGTTTTCAATTGTAAAATGCTTTTACTTTTCTCAGACATCATATTTACATTTTTCTTTTGTTCTGCTCCCGGTCAAGCAAAGAAGCGATTTGCAATCACTATTGCATAACGACAGCTTTTAAAATGTTTGACTATTACATTAGCCTAGTGTATTCCCTTGGTTCCCTTCTGCTTATAGGGGACTAACTAAATAATAAGAACATTCTGCTAATGATTAGCATTGTGTAGAAAGAAGAATAATATTTTGTAAGAAGTTTGTTTGTAGAGCAGGTAGAAAAAGTCATGTGAGTGTAACAGATTTTTTTGGATCCCTTTTACGACTGCAGTAGTGGCAATACGTACTTATCGTTTAACTGTCAGAGTTAATGCAATACTAGCAGTGATCTTATTTGCTTAAAATTGGATACACAGTAGCTCTAGAAAATATTGTCCCCAATTTAAAATTTCAAGAGATCTCGAGTTTGAAACTTGGTTAGAGTGAGTTAACCGGATAAGATTTTCCTCCGGGTTTTGCCCTTATCTTGCTAAAACAAATGTCGGGTAAATTTAAGTTCCTCGTATGACCTATCAGTTAAAATATGTTAAAACTTAAAAAAAATAAATAAATAAAAAAAAACGTGAAGAAAGGACAATACTTTACTTTGATTAAAGGTAGGAGAAAACCTGTTATTTTGCAATCGTACTACGAGAATAAAACTGTTCCAAAAAGTACATTTGCTCTAGTATACAGTTCCAAAGGAAATTGCATTTACAAATGTTATTGTTAAAGATATATTTTTCTTAACTTAATATGATTTAGAAAAATCAGATGTGTTCCATTCACATGATTTTCTCTACATCTGGGTAAAAAATTACTGTTAAAAAACTTATTCTTCTATCTATTTCATGCTAATCGAGATAAACATTAGCAGAAACGGTATTATTACTTGTTTTCTTGTAAGTAGAAGGAAATAAGGGAATACATTAGGCTAAAGCGATAGTCAAATCTTTTAAAAACTGGTTATCATGTGGATGAAATCCGTTTCTTTGCATTGCAGGAGTTGACAAATTCCCGTATGTGAAAAGTATTTTAAAACTGAAACCAATAACAAGGAATATCTAAAAATGGTCAACTCCACGAAAAAAATGTATATGACATAAATAATGATTTTTAATGAGATCTACATTTTTTTGTTTAGAAGATTTTGCCTAACTCTTACGATTTACCAGTAATGCAAAATTCAACAAAGTTCATCCAGAATAAAGAGGTCTTCAGAGGCTATTCCCAGAAAATTCAAAATAGGTATACATTTTATTTGTCATAAAAATATATTTAATATACGGTATGTTAATCAAATTCGTTAGAGCTATTTTTGAAAAAATAAAAATTTTGGAAACATTTTCCATATAAAAGGTAGTTTGGGATGGGGTAGATTTTCCTCAAAATATTCGTATCACATCGGGAAGATACTAAACTTAAAAAACAAGTTTGTTATTTTACCGAATTTTGGTTTTTGAGTTATCTTGTTCACAGACACTCGGGTACACACACACATATATATATATATATATATATATACACGAACCTTTTTCTAAAAATGCTTTTTTAGATACGGGGACCCTAAAACGTGTGTTTTTCGATGAAACCTCTGTATAGAAATGTTAAGTGGAGTGCAATACTTTGTTTATCTAAGTACCATTTTTATGTAGATAAAGTAAAAATATAATAATTATATACCTAGACTTTATTGTAACATTCATTTTGAAATTAAAGGTCTATTTGTAAATGTGATTCATCCCGAAATAATCTTTAGTTAACACTAAACTTAGTCGGCCTAGCTCTAGGACTTAGCATGGGTCCCTAAGGAGGAGCCTGTCGAGGAGCCAACGATGTTTAATCATAGAACGGAGGTCCCGTAGCCAGGTAGATGATGTGAAATTAAATGGTTGATCGGAAAGTGATGAGGGAGCAATTGGTGGAATGAATGGCGGGGAAAATCGAAGAATCCGGAGAAAACCAATCCAGACGCCGCTTTGTCATTATAAATTACACATGGGGTTCCTTGGAATTGAATCCTTGGTGACTGGCAAGTTTTTTAATTACTCCGCCTCGGCCTCGCCTGTTTGTGACAGTACTATCTCCAAATAAAGACTTAGTTCATTGCTTCCTTTTTTCTCGTTATTTTTTTTCATTTAATTATAATTTCAAATTCCATTTCTCTATTCTTAAAAACCGTAGACACTATTATTTATTACATTCCGTTTTTCGATAGAAAACGAATGCTGAAAATTGCACATGTGCAGAATACAGACTTTCGAGGCACAGTAAACAGCTCCCTAAAGTTAAGACTGTTTTTTTCTTTCTTTCTTTTTGGGTAGTTTAACGTCCTTTAGCCTTGTAGGTTACATCGAACGATGACATCGGTGAAATGATGCTCAAATTATTTCAGTTAAATGACATTCAACTTCTCAAGATAAGGGAAAATCTCGAAGAAACCTTATCCGGGTAGTTCATCCTAATCGAGATTCGAACTAGGGACATCTTGAATGGGAGGCAGACACGCTACCAGACATATACTAATTTACTTCCTATGCTTCAAGTACAGACATGCAGGAAAAATAAATATCATTCTGTGGCGTAACTTTTCTTTATCAAGTTGGGAATGTCACAACACTGGTAGGGCTCGGAAGTTGATAAAATGACATTTTTATGAGACTTCACAGAAAATACCGGATGGGATATAAATTATTTCATCTCAATATGAATGAAATTTTATTTTGTATTTTCGGAATGTTATCTACCTACTGGTCATTTCTTTTGGGAAATTTATATCTTTTACTGCATTTTTTCCTCTTTGGCTGTCAGAATAGACGTCTTTAGTATTATAGACAAAGCAAACTCGTAGTTCCGATTATAAGGTGACATAATTTAGCTCATTTCATGTTACCTCTAGCTGTATCACTCTGATGTTGGTCCTCTTACATTTATCTAAAAATGTTGATGTAGTCAAATCAGCGATTGACATGTTTGAAGGGAAAGGTGCTAGGTATTTGTCCGGATTTGGTGTTTGATTCTGACTTGAAAATGATGGCATTAATTAGTACAGCTTGGAGCAAAATACAGAGCACATTTATATAATGCGACTCTGGTGCAACGCGATATGAATGAATGAATAAATGTATTTATTGTCATAGCAATATCATAACATAGAATTTCAACAATCGCACGGGTCCACAGACCGTACGTGCTTTTGTAATACACATTACAAGCAATATTAAGACAACAACAAAGAATTAAAAGAGTAAACACGAAAATAAAAAACAAAGGTAATACACAGTCAAAAGCAATATTAAACAACAATAAAGAATTAAAAGTGAAACCGAAAATAAAAATACAAAGTATTCAAATATAGCAATTTAAATTTACAGCACAGACTACATCTTCATAAATGCACCCTCTTATAATAGATAATTACACTTAACAGAATACACATAATATACACACCATATATAAAACCGTAGTACAACAGTGACCTAAGTATGACATAATATATATATATGTATGTAACACATTGTAGTCACTTTTGTTTAGTTGAACTTATTCCTCCCCCCTCCCCTTCTCTATTGGCAGCCTCCTCAGATCTCAGCTGTCTTGCCTTAGGTATAAATTTACCTAGCCTATCCATGTTTTCCGGGCCTGCCAGTAGCGTCCAACATGCTTCTAGCCTTACATTCGCAGTGGTAAAAAATCGCGGCAAATATTTTTCCCGCCATTCCTCCGTACCCCTACATCTTGCCAAGATGTGAGTCCACGACTCTTCCTCCTCGCAAACGGGACAGATTCTTGTACCATTCTCGTCAGAAATTTTCGTGCTCCTCCATGCTCCTAGTCTAATCCACGCGAGCCCCTCTCTAATGAGTTTGGTACCTGTTTTGATGTATTGCTCCATACCCCACTCCGATTTTAGCCCAGACTGTACTTCTAATGACACCTTCTCTGTGCATTGTGCAATTATTTGCTGTCTGTCAATATCACAGAGGCGGTTCTTAATTTTTCTCCAAATATTCCGCCTGTTTTCCTGTCCCGCCATCCAAATGTGCCCCATCCCAATGGTTTCCAACCCTTTCTTTAATTTTGATGCCCACGTCGAATTACCTTCCATTCGCAACTGTTCACGGTAGCAGACTACCCTAATTAGAGATTGGTTTCCGTGAACGATTCTCATCCAATATTTAGCTGCTCTGATTTTGCACTCTAACGTTTCACTATGTGCCCCGAATTTCCTCATTATTCCGCAGTTTGCCGTACCCCTCCCTACACCCAGAATTCCTTTCAAAATTGGGTCCTCGCTTGGTCCAGATTCCCTGTTTGTTCCCACCCCCATATTTCTCCTCCGTATGTCATCGTGGATCTAACTGTCGCTCCGTATACAGTTTCCATTAAGGTTATGAATATATTCGGTATTCTGCAGCGTATTCGGAGAGCTTCCGCCGCTTTCACCCTTGCCTTGTGTTTCGCGATGTCAATGTGTTTTGTCCATTTTCCGTTCATTGTAAATGTGAGTCCTAAGTACACAAAAGATTTAACATTGTCCAGTATCTGTCCTGCATATGTCCAAGTCTCCTCCCTGCTATAAACACAACCCTTTTTGAAAGTCATTGCCTTAGTCTTATTCAAATTAACTGTAAGTAGCCATTCAACGCAATAATTCTTAAGTTTGTCCAGTCCTCGTTGCAATCCGTTTACTGTCGTAGAGCACAATACTAAATCGTCTGCGTATAAAAGTGTTGGAATCTGCAAATCCGCTACTACTGGTGCTTGGATATTCTCTGCTATCATTGTATCAGTAATATCATCCACAAAGAGATTAAATAGCAAGGGAGATAAAATACAACCCTGCCTCACTCCCCTATAGCTTCGGCAGCTCTCGGACACACTGTTTCTGTCGTACTTTACACAGAATTCGACATTTTGATACGTTGCCTGCAATGCTCTAACCATTTTACTTGATAACCCCTTTCTGCCTAGTTTGTACCATAATGCATTTCGATTGATGGAGTCAAATGCCTTTTTAAAGTCCACAAAAGCACAATGAAGCTTTCCCCGCTTAATTAACAGTTGCTTCGTCCTTAAAGTGTCTAATATAAAAGCGGCGTCTATGGTACTGTGTCC
This sequence comes from Hymenopus coronatus, assembly GCA_030762935.1. Taxonomy (NCBI): domain Eukaryota; kingdom Metazoa; phylum Arthropoda; class Insecta; order Mantodea; family Hymenopodidae; genus Hymenopus; species Hymenopus coronatus. The sequence continues at coordinate 125,014,314 of CM060897.1, read as the reverse complement.
TTCTCGGAAACCCATTTGAAATTTTGAAAGTTTGCCAAATTTAGATTCCCAGTCTTTTATCCGGTTATATAACACTCTACAATAAATTTTCTCCATAATTGGCAACAGAGCAACCCCCCTATAGTTATCCGGATTCCCGATAGTTCCCTTCCCTTTAGAAATGGGATGAATAATGCCCTTTCCCCAACAGGTAGGGTAATTCCCCTCAATAAACAATCTGTTACATATCTGGAGCATACTCCTACCAAACTCATTAACATTGGCTGCGGCTTTAAAATCTTCCGGGGGCAGCCCATCCAACTCTGGAGCTTTGCCTCCCTTCAGACTCCTCAGTGCCTGTGCTATTTCTCGTGCTGATATTTCTTCGTCCAGTATTGGCATCTCAAGATTTGCAACGCGATATAGCAACTGCCGCTTTGGAATTGCTTATTTATTGCATAAGATCAGCCATTTCAGTTGCCCGTACAAATAGACATTTAAGTTCTGGAAGAATTTATTCATTTAAAAAGTATAATCATAGTTCAGCGTCTCTTTCACGTTGATCATTATCGTTATATTCCTGACAGACGGACAAGTTATTGTGCGATGGGTCATGTCTTGGAGGGAACATAGAAAAATGGAAAATAAGAAATAATCAGGTAGGCGAAGAACCTGAGAATGCCAATTGTGTTCGAGCAGAAATGCAGCAAAGTCCACATCACATAGCCCGTCAACATTCACTGATATTGCAAATTAGTTGGCAATAGCTTCGCCGGATATTAAAAGCAGAATTGAAATTCCATCGTAAAATTCCCATGCCAGTTGTTCATAAGTTGTGTCCAGTTGACACATTCAAATAAGCAAAACTTCCGATGTTGACCAGACTACATCCTTCAGTTGCTTCATGAAGCCCCAGTGCACAGCCCTAAAGTTTGTGTGGTGCAGTGAATCGAAATTTGGAATTATTGGTTCATAGTTTTTCCAGGACCCCCAGGACAGAACTGCTACTGTTAACTCAGAACATATCTTTTAATGAAAAACATCTTTCTGGTACCTGAATTAAGGAGAAAAGGACGTCTTGACACTACACGGTTCCAGAAAAAAGGAGCTACTGCCAATATCAACATGACCAGATTGCAGAAGCTCTTTCCAAGCCGACAAATTTCTCACTTTGCAGAATTAAAGGTTTCCAATCGTCAAGAAACTGCAGACATTCTGCGCAACATGAAGAAATGTGTGATGGATTTAAGAAATGTAATTTTCAGCAAGTAATCTGTTTTCATCAAATGGGAAAGTGTGGAATTTAGCCATTCTTCTTTAATTCATTGATCTTTGCACATATTTTGCTCCAGCCTGTAGCAAGTTTTCCATTTTGAAAACACCGATAACGTGGCTAGGGGAAAAAAACGCGATAATATACAAAAGGCCAAACATCATGACACTCGGCAGAAAAAACGGGTCAAGCTAGATATTTAAAAATGCTGTAAATAAACATTGGTTACCAGATAGAATTTAAAATCAATAAAATCCTGTAAGGTGAAAATTTCGACTATGATATAGTACTTGTGGCCTTTAGTAGGAGACATTGCCTATTTCAGCTATGCACCAAGGTCACCAGCTGAAGCGGAAAATTTTTCAATGTACAAAAATGTTCTTCAGAACAAAGAGCCGTTCTTCAATTTCGAGACACTGCGAATGTATGGTTCTTTACCTACTGTAATGCTGAATAAAGAGTACATACGGCTTTCAAACTCCTTTATACATATTTTATAACTTTTATAAATATGACCTGTTATGGGTAATATTTCTATAATTTTGGATCACAATTTCAAAAATTCAAGATGATTTTATCGGCATTTTATCAGTAATTTTAGGTAATAACACTTCTGAGCTCATGCAACTGAGTCCATATGGCGCACAATCAAAATCTTGTACTTGTGTCTCCGTCACATGCCAAAGAGGTGGATGAAGTGCAAGGAAGAGAAAGTATATGCTGGTTTGGCGGGTTACACTGTTTGTTGTTAAAGTTAATGTATTACTTGGTAATTATCTTATTCTTCATTACAGGATTCCCTTTCCGAGTCAGAATCCCGCACAATAGATTTATAGTTCGAAATAAATCAAATGTTTCTGTTTTTCCTTGATGCCAAATTGAAGCACGATGGGTGTCCACTTACTTCTACAGCAGTCCTGGGGAGCTAGTAAAAGGAGTGGAAGTGTCCTCATTCCACCTGGAGTTGTTATTAAGGGTCTTGTTCGGCATGTAAAGTACAGCAGTGGCGGAGCTAGCAATTTTAATGGCGAGAGGCGGGTATCAAAATATGTCTTGCAGTCTTTCTTTCACAAATGAGGCTTTACAAACCTTTTTTCGAGCATACAATAGACCGCTGACACCTTTCCTCGACTCAAATTTATCAATACCAGGCTTAATGGTAGGTACAGAGAGATGCTTCGTTTAAGCTCTTGGTATAGTTCAATATTTTTTTATAATAATAGCTGAAAGTATAGCTTTTCCATACTGATTAGCATGTACAGAATTAAAAGTCATTTGATATTATAATTTTTCATGTAGCACAGCTGTTTAGAACACAATAACCATTCAGTCTTTTTACCATCCTGAACGCTGAAATAATACATTTGCCATTCTACTCATAGATCATACTTACAATTAGTGGGATTTTCGGTCTGGCTGGCTCAGTTGGTTAAGCGCTGGCCTCCTGTTCCCAAGGTCACAGGTTGGTCCAGAACGATGGATTTTTAAGCGTGCTTAAAAGCGACAGCCCCATTTCAGTAGATTTACTGAAATGTAAAAGAACCCCTATGGGAGGAAATTCCGGCACACATGCGGCACTAATGAGAACCTCGCAATTGACATCTTGTTAAAAAAAAAGCAAATAATTAATGAGTTAATTTAGCGGGTTTGATAAGAAAATAAGACACTCTAGTAATAGTTTCTGTATCTTGTGTAAACGTCAGAGAAAATAGAATTAAAGCTTTTTGTTTTCTTAGATGTTCTTATGTTTAATAGCAACTTGGTATCTAATATTCAATTTGTCAACCTCAGGGATTCGTGGGTTGTGGAGACTGGATACATCTCGACACACATGGTACTGGTATGCTGCATCATCCAGCCTGTGCGCCCTATATGAAGGAGGGCAGAATGACAGGGAGACCAACACGCACTCTCATACAGTTTCTTCAACAGATCGTCAACTTCGAGAGCGGACACAAATAAAACCATTATAAAGTTCTACAAGTTGTGCATTTCAAAATACAAATTTCAGCTTGTCTTGTATCTGCTCATAACCTAGTCTTGTATTTGTAACTGTGTAAATTATTGTAATCATAGTGTAATTGTTTTATAGTACAGTTAGATGTGAAAATGTACAATGTGGAAAACTCCAAGTAATTAAACATTACTGCTAAAACCTTGTTTTGCGTTTCTACAAGAGGTATAAACAAACATACAATTTCTAAACATTAAAGTCAGGATGGAAATAAATAAATTTGAATTGTCACTGAACTAAAGGTCGTAGAAAATACCCCACCCCTAAATCCCCTTTTTTTAGCATTCGCAGACGGCACTCGAGGCCGGTTTTTAACTGTCTGCGATTGAACCTTGTCTTTGTTTTTATACATCCTTGCTTTGAGTGTGTGCAGCATGTAGCGAATAGGAATTTCCAAGCATTAAAGCTAGAAGAACGGTTGAACTGTTGTCGGACTTAATGCCCTGTCGTCATAGATAACAAACCACCTCCATTCCTCGGCGTGTCCAGAACAATCACGAGACCGCGTTTTATCTGCCATCAGAGATTCGTGGTTTCTGTTCGTTCTATGTAATGATAATGGTTTGAGTGCAGCTAACTTGAAGAAAACTTCTTGAGAATCCCTATGCCTGCTTGAAGGCAACTGCACGTAACTTATGAACAACTGCTTAAGAATTCCTAACAAATTATTTATTCTTTACAAAAGCTTATTCTTCTACCTGCTTCATGCTAAACAATAACAAGGAATACCTCGGAAATGGTTAAAACTACAGAAAGCGTATTGGACATAAATTGTGTATTTTAACGAGATTTACATTTTTGTGTAGTAATATTTTAGCTATTCCTTACGGTTTACCAGTTGTGTAAAAGTAATCTAGAATGAGGAGGGCTTCAGAGGCTATTTCCATAAAATTCAAATTATATATTTTATTTGTGATGTATATAAGGTTTAATTTTAGAAATTTTGAGATCTAAGTATCTTAACATTGAAAAACCAATAACAAGTAATATCTCAGAAATCGTTAACAAAAAAAAAAAAAAAAAAAAAAAATATATATATATATATATATATATATATATATATATGACACAAATTATGGGTTTTAACGAGATCTACATTTGTCTATCTTTTACGGTTTGGCAGTTATGCAAATTCCACTTAGAAAATTCATTTAATTTTATTTTTCGTGTACGAATCTTAAATATATGGCATTTTAATCAAAATCGTCAGTCATTTATGAGAAAATAAACAGTTTGGAAATTTTTCATGTAGAGGATAGTTTGGGGTGAAGAAATTTTATTTGAATATGCTGAATTTAAATTTCAAGTTTGATATTTAACTGCTTTTTTTGAGTTCTCGTGCTCACAGACACGTGTGGACAGCATAAATCAAAAACGAAAAGTCCATTAAATTCCAAGTTTGGTATTTAAGTTTAGTATCTTCAAAGAATACGACACAAAGATGTTCAGGGAAATCTCACCAACCCAACCTACTCTTTACATGGATGATTTTTGGAATTTTGTGATTTTCTCAAAAAAGTTTCTAACGATTTTGATTAAAATAACATGCATTAAAGATATGTAAGTAAATACAAATAAAATGGTAGGTAGCCACTAAAGAGCTGTTCACTCTGAATGACTTTTGTATAACTGGTAAACGTAAGAAACAGACAAAAACTAACTACCAAAATGGAGACCTCGTTTAAACATAATTTATGCCATATATGTTTTTACTTTCTCTACTTCGTACATAGTGCGTAGGTAGAGACGAATTGCATTGCACCCAAAATTTTATACCGAGATTTCAATGGAAATATACCTTTAAGGATCCCCTGTATAAAAAATAGCATTTTTAGAAAAAGGTATTGTGTGTCTCTGTAAATACGATAACTCAAAAACGAAAAGCCGGTTAAATACTAAAACTGATATTGAAGTTCAGCATATTCTAAAATGCAACAAGAAGATTATCAGAAAAATCTCCCAAATAAAAATATGCCTTTTACATGGAAGATTTTTCGAAATTTTCGATTTTCTAAAAACTGGCACCTAACGATTTTGATTAGAATATCGTACACGAGTATCAACGATTTTATACGACAAAGAAAATGTATATACCTTCTGAAGAAATCTTCAAGCTGGATGACTTGTATAGCTGGTAAAGCTTTGGATGAACAAAATTTTAGCACAGAAAAAATGTAAATCTCATTAAAATACACAATTTAGGTCATATAACCTTTTTTTGTGGAGTTTAACGTTTCCGAGAAATTAATTATTTATTGGTTCCAATTTTAAAATATTCAACCTTTCTCAATCGGGAATTAAGCATTTCTTTTCTTTCATTTTACACCTAGTCATGCAAAGGGAACCGAATTGCCATCACATAGCAATACTTTTTATTTTATCTACACGTACTATGTGCATAGTGAATAGAGATGATATTGCATTCCATCCAAAAATCCGAAGTCGAGATTTCATCGGAAATACATATTTTAGGATCCCCTGAGTAAAACATCTGATGTGTTCCATTCACATGACTCTCTCTACATCTCTGCAACAAATTATTGTTAAAAAGCTTATGCTTCTATTTACCTCATGCTAATCGAGAGAACATTAGCAGAAATAGTCTTATTATTTGCTTGCTTGTAAGTAGAAGAGCAATAAGGGAGTACCATAGGTTAAAGTGATATTCAAAAGCTGGTTGCTATGTGACTGAAGCTCCTTTGTTTGTGTGGACGGAGTTGACAAATTCCTGTATGAGAAAAAGTATAAGTTTTTCAAAGCTGAAACCAAAAATAAGGGATATCTCAAAAACAATCAACTCCACGAAAAAATTGCATATGACATAAATTGTGTGATTTAATGTCCTCTACATTTTTTGTGTTGTAAGGTTTTGTCCATTTCTTACGGTTTAGCAGTTATGCAAAATTCCGTAAAATTCATCCAGGATAAATTCTTCAGAGGCTATTCTCAGAAAATTCAAGATACACATTTTATTTGTCAGGTAAAATATCCTTAATATACGATATTTCAATCGAAATTGTTAAGAGCCATTTTTGAGAAAATCAAAATGTTGGAATTTTTTCCCTGTAAAGAGTAGTTGGGGGTGGGGGATTTTCTTGAAAATCCTCGTGTCGCATCCTTGAAAGATACCAAACTTTAATACCAAGTTTGGTATTCAACGGGCTTTTCGTTTTTGCGCTATACTGTCCACAGACACACAGACATACACACAGACACAACACAACCGCACACACACGGACCTTTTTGTAAAAATGCTTGTTTTTGGATTCAGAGGGACCTAAAACGTGTATTTCCCGTGAAATCTTGGTATCGAATTTTTGGGTGGAATGCAATATCTTCTCTATACACTATGCACATAGTACGTGTAGAGAAAGTAAAAACTCTGATGTGTTCCATTCACATGATTTTCTCTACATCTTCGCAACAAATTATTGTTAAAAAGATTATACTTCTATTTACCTCACTCTAATCGAGAAAAGATTAGCAGAAATAGTCTTAGTACCTGCTTACATTTAAGTAGACAGGAAATAAGGGAGTACCGTAGGTTAAATTGATAGACAAAAGCTGGTTGCTATGTGACTGAAGTTCCTTTGTTTGTATGGACAGGTGTTGACATAAGAAAAATATAAGTTTTCAAACCTGAAACCAAAAAACAAACGAATATCTGAAAAGCGATCAGCTCCACGAAAAAATGTACAGATATAAATTGTGGGTTTTATCCCGATCTATATTTTTTTGTTTAGTAAGTTTTTGTCTATTTCTTATGGTTTGCCAGTTTTGCAAAATCCAGTAAAATTCATCCAGAATAAAGCAGTCTTCAGAGGCTATTCCCAGAAAATTCAAGATATTCATTTTATTTGTCAGGTAAATATCTTTAATGTACAATATTTTAATCAAAATCGTAGGAGCCATTTTTAAGAAAATAAAATTTTTCGAAAAAAGTTCCATGTAAAGGGTAGTTGGGGATGGGGGAATTTTCTTGAAAATCCCCGTGTCGCATCCTTGAGAGATACCAAACTTTAATACCAAGTTTGGTATTCAACGGTCTCTTCGTTTTTGAGCTATACTGTCCACAGATACCACACACACACACACACACACACACACACATACACGGACCTTCTTGTAAAAGTGTTTTTTTGGGCTCAGAGGGTACTTCCGGTGAAATCTTGCTATCGAATTTTTGGGTGGAATGCAAAACCTTCTCTATACACTATGCACAAAGTACGTGTAGAGAAAGAAAAAAAGCATTTTTCGAAAAATTTGCGTGCCTACGAACAAGATAAATAAAAAACGAAAAGTCGGTTAAATACCAAACTTGATATTTAAGTTAAGCATCTTCCAAGAATCGAATTCGAAGGTTTACAAGAAAACTATCCTTTACATGAAAAAAATTCCGGAAATTTTGATTTTCTCAAAAAAAGCACTAATGATGTTGATTAAAATACCTTATGTTCAAGGTATTTTCGTTACAAATAAAATATGTTTATCTTGAATTTTCTGGGAATATTCTCATAAGACCTCTTCATTCTCAATGACTTTTGCATTACTGATAAACCATGAGACATAGTCAAAATCTTAATATAGAAAATACCTTGAGACCACTAAAATATACAATTTGTGTCAAACTTTCTCTTAAACAAATAAACAACTATTAGAGTTAGCCGTTTTATTTTCTCTACACGTACTATGCACATAGTGTATAGAAAAGGTTTTATAATGCACCCAAATATTCGATGTTGAGAACTCATCGGAAATACACGTTTTGAGACTACCTGATTCCAAAAAAAAAAAAAGCATTTTTAGAACATGTCCCTGTTTCTCTTTCTATTTGTGCCTGTGGACAGCATAGCTCAAAAACGAAAAGTCGGTTAAACACCAAACTTAGTATTTAAGTTGAGTATCTTTCAAGGATGTGACACAAAGATATTCAAGAAAATCCCCCCCCACCCACAACTACCTTTACATGGAACATTTTTCAAAATTTTTGATTTTCTCAAGAATGGCTCAAACGATTTTGATTAAAATACCTTATGTTTAAGATATTTTTATGATAAATGAAATGTATATCTTGAATTCTCTGTGAATAGCCTCAGAAGACCTCTTCATTCTGGATGAGTTTTGTATAACTGGTAAACCATAAGAAATCGGGAGAAATTCACTACGAAAAAAATGTAGATCTCATTAAAACACACGAATGTTATTTACATTTTTACTTTCTCTACACGTACTGTGTGCATAGTGTTTAGAGAAGGTGTTGCACTCCGCCCAAAAATTCCATACCGAGATTTCACCGGAAATATATGTTTTAGGGTCCCCTGTATCCAAAAAAGCATTTTCACAAAAAGGTCCGTGTGTGTGTGTGTGTGTGTGTGTGTGTGTGTGTCCTGTGTCAGTGTGTCCGTTTGTCCGTGTGTCTGTGAACACGATAACTCAAAAACGAAAAGTAGCTAAAATACCAGACTTGGTATTTAAGTTTAGTATCTTCCAGGGATGCGACACGAAGATTTTGAGAAAATTCCCCCACATCAAACTACCCTTTACATGGAACTTTTTTTTCGAAAATTTTGAAAGAAGAATAATCTTATGTAAGAAGTTTGTAGAACGGCTAAAGAAAGACAGGTGAATGTAACACATCAGATTTTTACTTTCTCTACACGTACTATGTACATAGTGTGCATAGTGTTTAGAGAAGGTGTTGCACTCCGCCCAAAAATTCGATACCGAGATTTCACCGGAAATATATGTTTTAGGGTCCCCTGTATCCAAAAAGCATTTTCACAAAAAGGTCCGTGTGTGTTTAAATACCAATAATGTGTTTAATATTTTACCGACTTTTCGTTTTCGTGTTCACAGACACACGGACACACGCACACACACAGGGACATTTTTGCGAAAATGCTTTTTTTGGATATAAGGGACCCTAAAACATATTTCCGGAGAAATCTTGGTATCGAATTTTTGGGTGGAGTGCACTACCTTCTCTATACACTATGCACATAGTGCGTGTAGAGAAAGTAAAAAATTATACTTTCTTATACAGGAACTGCCAACTCGTGTCCATACAAACAAATGAACTTCAATCATATAGCAACCCGCTTTTGGCTTTCACTTTAACCTATGGTACTCCCTTATTTCGCTTCTACTTACAATAAAGCAAGAAATAAGACTATTTCTGCTAATTTTTCTCGATTAGCATAAAATAAATAAAATAATAAGCTTATTAACAATAATTTACAGAGATATAGAGAAAGCCATGTGAATGGAACGCATCAGATCTTTTATGATAATACTAACAGGTAATCAATACCAAGGAGATATTTCGATATCTTATGACTTCCTCTTGCAGTGGAATACCTTGAATGATTATGGTGATCGAATTGCCATGTTTTAGGAATAAGGGAGTAGAGAACAGGTTTTGTAATAGCAAATCTAGAATGAGTGCATGGCCACTGCTCCCCTCCCTTCATTCTCACCACGTATTTCCAGTCTCGTTTCCATTTGCCGATAAGCGTGCGACAAACGTGTTTTTCTCACCATGCATTTAATTATGACCGATATCAACCATACAGAAGTCAGCCGTCCTATCGGGAAATATAGATGAGACAAGCATAACCGTGCTCAAATTATACAAACAGACCAAGTGGCTCAACAGCGCCGTATGTCGCGTGTTCAGTAACCCTTCGTGCATTATTACAATTGCAGAACTCCTCGGGGTAAATCCAAGCATACGCCGGTCAGTAGCGTTAGCGAGAGCGACATACCTGGCGTTGTAAGCGAGAGCGACCTTCATTCTTCTCTTCTTGCATATTAGTATAAACGCTGAAGGAATCGCACTCATTTGTATCAGAATCCGTTATGATATACAATTACAGTGTAAACACACAAAGAAGGTTAACAAACTTTCCTCTTCAATTACAGAGCTTTTATTTTTTAGTGCATAAAGTCGACTTTTAGATTCACAAGTAATTAAAAGGTATATTTCACTTGTCAATGTCCAACATTAACCAGTTCTCAAATGTGTAATACGCTGTTCTTATTTAACATTACAGACTAGACCCACTGGAGGGTTAAGCCTCCGTAATAAAAAACATGCATGAGAGCATGTAGTGTTCCACTGTATTACTTACTATACGAAACGTCAGTTAAATACCAAACTGTACATGGAACATTTAAAAAAAAGTAATTTTCTGAAAAATGTCTCTAAGGATTTGATTAAAATACCATGCATTTATGACATTTTCATGGCAAACGAAATGTACATCTTGGATTTTCTGGGAATAGCCTCTAGAGACTTTCATTCTGGATGACTTTTTATAACTGGTAAACGGTAAGAAATAGTAAAAAGCTTACTCAGAAAAAATGCTAGATTTCGTTGAAACACACAATTTGTCATATATTTTTTTTACAGAGTTAAGCATTTTAGAAATATCCACTGTCGCTGGTTTCAGTTTTAAACAACTTAACTTTCTTAAAAGGGAATTTATCTTTCTTTTATTTTACTCCTGCCCTTGGAAAGGGACCGAATTTCCATGACAAACGCATAGGGACAGCTTTTATAAAATTTGACTGTCGCTTTAGCCTTGTATTCACTGATTCCCCTTCTAGTTATAAGGAACTAAGTAATAAACCATTTCTGGTAAGGTTTATTTTGAATAGCATTATGTAAACAAAAGAATAATCTTTTGTAAGAATATTTTTTTTTGCAGAATAGACAAAGATAGTTATATGAATAGAAATTATCAGAGCAATTTTACATTGCTTTGCTCCAAACTTTGCATACTGCCTTGCAAAGGTACACGAAAGAAAAATTTGATTAAAACATCGTATATTTAAGATATTTTCATAACAAACACAATGTATATCAGCAATTTTCTGGGAATAACTACTGAAGACCCCCGTCATTCAGCATGGTTTTTATATAAGCGGTAAACCATAAGAGATAGACAAAACTTTACTACACAAAAAATATACATCTCATTAAAACACTAATTTATGTCATATAATTTTTTGTAGAGTTAACCGTTCCTAAGAGATTCCTTCTTATTGATTTCAATTTTAAACTACTTAAACTTTTCCCAACGGGAAATCATGTTTCGTTTCATATCCCTTTTGTTTTACTCCTTACCACACAAAGAGAACCGAATATAAATTGTTTCACATCGCGATAGCTTTTAAAAGATTTAGCATCACCTTAAACTAGGGTATACCCATATTTCCTTTCTGCTTACAAGCAAGAAGAAAATAAGATAATTTCCGCTAATGTTTATATCGATTAGCATGTCGTATGTTAATGAATGGTCTTTTGTAAGAACATTTTTTTTTTTTTTTTTTGCAGAAGAGTTAGAGAAGGACATGTGACTGGAAGACATCAGATTTTCTTTTTGTTCTTTTTATTGAAGAGCTAACCATTTCTAACATATTCTTTGCTGTTTGGTTATTCAGTTTTAAAATATCCAATACTTCAACTTTTCCCAAAAGGGAAATAGTTTTTCACCTTTTTAATCTGGTCATTCTAAGAAACAGTGGTTTCAATTGTTTCACAAACTTTTAAAGATTTGACTGTTGCTTTAGGCTTAATGTATTTCCTTATTTCCCTTCTATTTATAAGGAAGCAAGTAATAAGAAAATTTCTGCTAATGTTTATCTTGATTAGCATGAAGTAGAGAGAGAAATAAGCTTTTGTTAGAATAATTTGCTGCAGAATAAGTAGGGAAAGTACTGTGATTGGATCACATATGATTTTTCTTTCTCTTCCTTCTCTCTTCACCAATCTCTCCCTTGCTCACTCATTCCCTGCCCTTCTTTGTATTATGATGTTTTGGAATCCCTAAATAAAGCTGTTTTCACTTTCTCTATTTCTTACCTATAGTAAGTAGAGGAAGTATTGGATTCTACTCTTAACTTTAATGTGTATATTTCAGTGAAAATGCGCATTTTCAGGTCCCCATTCCAAATAATAGCATCTTCAAGCATCTTCATGTATACCCTTGAATCTGTGAACAGCATAAATCAACAACAAAAGTTCTGTCAAATACAAAACTTGGTTTATAACTTCAGTATTTTTCAGGGATGCAACACGAACATTTTTTTTAAATTGTTCTAATGATTTCAATGAAAACACCATATGTTTGAGATATTTTCATGACAATGAAACGCATATCTTGAATTTTCTGGGAATATATCTAATTTTTTTTCACTCTGAATGACAATGTATAACTGTTAAAACGTAAGAAATAGCCAAAACCTTATTAAGTAATACTGTAGATCTCATTAAAGCACAACATTTAAGTTATTTTCGGGGTGAGTTAACAATTTCCGAAATATCTCTAATTATTGATTTGGATTTTAAAATAACTACAATGATCACAAGTGGGAAGTCCACGTTTATTTTCTTTTTCTTCTTTTCACATAACGATCCGCTCTTAAAAGATTTGGCTGTCCCTTAAAGTCTACTTAGGTATTGATTTATTCCCATTGTCTATACAAATAAATATGTACCTAATAAAAGCATTTATGTAATAGTTTATATTGATTAAGGAAGTAGATAAAAGAATAAGCATTTTAAGATTTGCTTATTGAAGCATGGAAAATGAAAGTCATCGAACGTAACATATCACATTCTGATTCAACTTCCAACTTACTTATACGCGTGGTTAGTGTAAAAGAACCATCATATTAACAATTTTTATTTTTTCTAAGACTTAAATGGAAATGTTTAATTTACCTAAAAAATGTTATTCTCTAGATATTTACCCATGGTTTGATGCTCGTTGAACTCAAAAAGAACGCTTTTGAAAAAAAAAAGTGCCGCTATGTGTAAACAATACTTACCCACAGCAATGGCTCAGGCGGTTTCATCTGTGGCCCCCGATCGCGGGTTCAATTCCTGTGACCATGCTATCTGGCTCTGGGTTTTTCCGGAGGTTTCCCCGGGTAGCCAGGCGAATGCTGGATGGATTCATTACGTCTCCCGAGTTTTCCAGTCATCCATTTCTTGTACTCATTATTTCCTAATTATATATTTCAGGGTTGAAGGACTAAGCAGCGGTGTTCGTCGGGTTGCGGCTGGATGGTGATTTGCGCATTGTAAAAAGTTATCCTGGCGTCGGTATCGGGAACACTCGGTCGAGTACCCTCTTCCGGTTTCAAGGCTGCGGAAGATTTGGGACTCGTAAGCAGGGCCTATGGCGGTGTCTCGTCGGAAGCGTTCCAACTGTAGTTGATAAGGATTCCATCCATGCTTGCGCTCGTCGTCAGACAGATTTAGTCGTCCTTCGGGTCTCTCTCATCTGCCTCGCCCCTACCGGGTCCGGTAAGTGGCAAAAGGCCACAAGGGCCTACCGGGGCTCTGCCCAGGGTCTTGGGCACACCGTCCGTGTATAATGCTAATTAAAAAAAAAAAAAAAAAAAGCATAAAAAAAAAACTTCTTAAAAAGCAAACTTGGAAAAAATTTCAGCCTCTTTCAAGAACTGAACTAAGATTTTCAGGGAAATCTTCCCATCACAAAATACAGGTGTATTTTAAGTGCATGGTTTTCGTAAGTGGGTGTGTGTGTGTGTGTGCGTGCGCGCGTGTGTATACGTGTGTGTGAGAGATAGGAAAAGGAAGACAGAGAGACTTTCCCGCAAATACAACCATACAAAACAAACACTATAACATGCTCATATTTGTTCATTTAATCCAACAACTGTACGACGGCGGTTCAATGAGTATCCGTGTGTTAAAGTAGTTTCATTCATTCGCTTTTTAGTTTCTCTAGCAGGTATGTACAATGTACATAGTAGGTAAAGAACGCATTGTATTCCAACCAAAAGTTCGATACGAGATTTCACCGGAAATATATATTTTAGGGTCCCCTGAATCGAAAAAAGCATTATCAGAAAAAGGTCTACGTGTGTGTGTGTGTGTGTTTGGTGTAGGTCCGTGTATCTGTGATTACGATTACTCAAAAATGAAAAGCTGGATAAGTACCATCCTTGATATTTGAGTTCAGCATCTTCCACGAATGCGACACGAAGATTTTAAAAAAAACCGCCTCCCCATACTGCCCTTTACATGAAACATTTTTTCGAAATGTTCAATTTTCTTGTGTTCCATTCACATGACTTTCTTTACATTTCTTAACAAATTATTGTTAAAAAGGTTATTCTTCCATCTACTTCATGCTAATCGACATAAAATTAGCAGATATGGTCTAAGTACACGTTTCTTTTCAAGTAGAAGGGAAATAAGGTAGTATACTAGGGGCTAAAGCGATAGTCAAATCTTTAAAAAAAACTGGTTGCTATTTATAGAAATTCCTTTGTTTTATTGCCAGGAGTTGACAAATTCCCGTATGAGAAAAGCGTAAGTATTTTAAAGCTGAAGCCAAGTAACAGGAAATACCTCAGAAACGATCAGCTCTACTAAGCAAAACTCAGCAAAATTCATCCGAATAAAGAGGTCTCCAGAAGCTATTCCCAGAAAATTCAAGATATTAAACTTTTTTGCCATGTCTTTAATATGGGATATTTTAATCAAATTCGTTAGAGCCGGTTTTTTGAGAAAATCAAAATGTTCTAAAATTTTGCCCTGAAAAGGGTAGTTTGGGTGGGACATTTTCTTGAAAATCTTCGTTTCACATCCTTGGGAGATACTAACTTAAATACCAAGATTGGTATTTAATGGACATTTCGTTTTTGAGCTATGCTGTCCATAGACAGACACACACAGGTGCACATACACCGACCTTTTTCTAAAAATGTTTTCTTTTGGTATCGAATTTTTGGATGGAATACAATACCTTCTCTATACGTTGTGTGTATAATATGATTAGAGAAAGTAAAATGGCTGTAATGATATTGATTAAAATGTCTTATATTAAAGGTAGATGGATGACAATTATAATGAATATCTTGAATATTCTGGGAATAGCCTCCGAAGTTCTCTTCATTCTGAGTGAATTTTTCATAACTGATAAGCCGTAGAAGATTGTCAAAAAGTTGCTACACAAAAAATCTGATGTATTCTGCAACAAAATAGCAGAAATAGTCTTTTTACTTGCTTCCTTATAATTAGAAGGGAAATAAGGGAATGCACTAGGCTAAAGTGATAGTTAGAGATTTTAAAAGCTCATTGAAGTGCCTTTGTTTGTATGGCCAGGAGTTGACAACCATTAACAAGGAATATCTCAAAAACGGTCCACTTCACGAAAGAAAATGTTTATAATATAAACTGTGTGTTTTAACAAGCTTTACAAGTTTTGTGTAGTAAGTTTTTGTCTATATCAGTTAAGCAAAATTCCGCAAAACTCAGCTAGAGTAAATATGTCTTCAGAGGCTATTCCCAGAAAACTGAAGATATACATTTTGTTTGTCATGTAAATATCTTTAATATACGATATTTTAATCAAAATCGTTAGAGTGACTTTTGAGAAACTCAAAATTATATTTTGATTAATGTGCTGCATATTCAAAGTATTCACGTGATAAATGAAAGTTAATCTTGAATTTCCTGGAATTGGCATCTGAAGTCCTCTTCATTCTGGATATCTTTGCTAAACCGGAACAGATAGACAAAAACTTACAACACAAAAATGTAGATATCGTCAAAACACACAATTCCTGTAATATACTTTTTTGTTGAGGGGATAACTACTTACTAGATGTTCCTTTTATTGGTTTCAGTTTTAAAATACTTATGCTTTTCTCCTGCAGGAAGTTGTCCATGTTTCTTTTGTTTTATTCATAGCCATGCAAATAAGCAAATCTCAATGACAATCGCTTAGAGACAGGTTTTAAAACATGTGACTATCGTTTTAGCTTAGTATATTCCCTTAGTTTCTTTATACTTATAAGGAACTAAGTAATAGGACTATTCAGCTAGTGTTTATCCTGATTAGCATGAAGCAGAAAGAAGAATAATCTTGTGTTGTAAGACTTTTTTGCCGAGCAGATAGAGAAAGTCTTGTGAACGGAACATAATATTGGTGAGATTGCGAAGGGTATCATACGAATTGGCTTCTTAGAAAAAACAAAAACAATTACTGGACAATACTGCAGGGCCGTTCGACAAGAAGTTGAAGGATCATTCGGCAAGGAAGAAAGTGCTGTATCTCGACAGCGCTGCAGCATACTCGTCGGAGTTGCTGCCAGCTGCATGAATTGCAGCCTCCAATATTTCACCGACCTAGCTCCCTGCGATTTGTTGTTGCTGTTCTTTTTTGTTTGTTTAACGTCTTTTAACCTGATTGTTCACATCGGACGATGAATGAAATTGGTGAAATGATGCTCAAATGTTCTCGGGGTCAATGGAGCTTAAAGTTATTCGACATTAACTTCCTCAGTATTAGGGAAAACCCAGAAAAATAATTCGAGTAATTCGGCCTAAGCGAGATTCGACCTCGCGACCTCTTGAATTGGAGGCATACACGCTACCACAACAGTATCTAGGCGGGCAATTTCTTCTTGTTCGCAAACATCAAGAAATAGCTGGGAGAAACAAAAGTATATCAAACGAAGCCATCGTTTTAAACGCCATTTGCAGAGGTTGAATCTTCCAAGGATGGAACACGAAGGTTTTGAGCAAAATTCCCCCACCCCAAACTACCCTTTATATGG
This sequence comes from Hymenopus coronatus, assembly GCA_030762935.1. Taxonomy (NCBI): domain Eukaryota; kingdom Metazoa; phylum Arthropoda; class Insecta; order Mantodea; family Hymenopodidae; genus Hymenopus; species Hymenopus coronatus. Next base: position 124,997,446 of record CM060897.1, on the reverse strand, counting down.
AAAAAAATTCGAACATTTTGATTTTTTTTTCAAAAAAGTCTCTAACGATGTTCATTAAAATACAGTGTATCAAAGATAATTGTGCGAAAAAAATGTATGTTCTAAATTTTCTGGGAATAGCCTCTGAGGAGCTCTTCATTCTGGATGAATGTTGCTGAAATCTGCGCATAGTAAACCGTAAGAGATAGATAAAAAGTTACTACACAAAAAATGAAGATCTCGTTAAGTCTCGGTTTTAAAAATTTTAAAAGCTTTTCACATACGGGAATGTGTCAATTTCGGCAATGCAAACAAACGGATTTCATCTACATGGCAACCAGCTTTTAGAAGTTTTGGCTATCAGCTTAGCCTAGTTTATTCCCTTATTTCCCTCCTACTCACAAAAAAGCAAATAGTAAGACAATGCTTATCTCGATTAGCATGAAGTAGATACAAGAATAAGTTCTTTAATAGTAGTTTGTTATCGAGATGTAGAGAAAGTCATGTGATCAGACTTTTAGAAAAAGATCCATGTGTGTAGGTCTGTGGACAGCAGAGCTCAAAAATAAAAAGACCATTAAATACTAAACTTGGTATTTACTTATATGTTTAGTATCTTCCAAGGATGCGACACGAAGGTTTTCAAGGAAAGCCTTCAACCGTAAACATGGAAACATTTTCGAAAATTTTGTTTTTCTCAAAAATAGCTCTAACGATTTTGATTAAAATACCATACATTAAATATTTTACACCACAAATAAGAAGTGTATGTTGAAATTCCTGGGAACAGCCTCTGAAGATCTCTTTATTTGAACGAGTTTTGCAGAATTTTGCATAACGGTTACACCGTAAGAAATAAACAAAGACTTACTACACAAAATAGTAGCTCCGGTTAAAACACGTAATTTAGGTATTTTAAGGTTTTCTTGTAGAGTTGACCGTTTTCGAGATTTTCCTTGTTAATGGTTTCAATTTTAAAGTATATAACTTTCTGAAACCTGGCCATGCGAAAACAACTGAACCTCAATTGTTTCATACTTCGACAAGCTTTTAATTGATTTGAATAACAGTTAAGTCTAATGTAGTCCCTTATTTCCCTTCTACTTACAAGGAAGCAAGCAATACGACCAATACCGCTAATATTTATTTCGATTATCATGATGTAGATGAAAGAATAATCTCTTGTAAGAATAGTTTGAATATGGAACGGCTGGAGAAAGATATATGAATGGAACACATTAGATTTTTTTTAATATTAAACCATTTGCAAGATATTCTTTGTTGTTGGTTTCAATTTTAAACTACTTAAACTTTTCTCAAACGGGAATTGATCTTGTGTTTCATCTCTGTTGCGTTTCTGTTTTACTCCTGGGAAGCAAAGAGAACTGAATTTCAATTGTATCACATAGCGACTAACTATTAAAAGATATAATTATCGTTTTAGCCTAGTTGTTCTCTAATTTCCTTTCTTCGTTAAAAGGGGAAGTAAAAACAACTATTCTACTAATGTTTTGCATGATGAAGATAAAAGAATAATATTCTGTTTGCGGAATAGCTAGAGAAAGTCACGTGAATGGAACACGTCAGATTTTTTACTTTCTCTACACGTACTGTGTATACAATGTATAGAGAAGGTAATGTATTGCACCCAAAATTTCGATACCAAGATTTCACCAGAAATACGTGTTTTGGGCCCCACTGAATCCAAAAAAAGCATTTTTAGAAAAAGGTCCGTGTGTGTCTGTGTGTATATTTAAAAACGAAAAGACCGTTAAATACCAAGGATACTATCCTTCCAAGGATGCGACACGATGATTTTCAAGCCCACCCCAAACTACTCTTTAGTTGGAAAAATTTTCGAAAATTTTGATTTTCTCAAAATGGCTTTAACGATTTTGATTAAAATTTCTTATATTTAATATATTTACATGCCAAATAAATTGTATATCTTGAATTTTCTGGGAATAACCTCTAAAAACCTCTTTATTCCGGATGATTTTTATTGAATTTTGTATAACTGGCAAACGTAAGAGATAGAGAAAAACTTACTACTCAAAAAATGTAGATCTCGATAAAACACACCATTTATGTCCTCTACCTACCTTTTTTTTTTTCGTGGAGTTTGCCGTTTTCGAGATTTTCCTTATTATTAATTTCAGTTTTAAAAGACTTTAACTTTTCTCATACGGGAACTTGTCAACGCAAAGAAACGGACTTCGGTACCATAGCAACCCTTTTTAAAACATTTGACTGCCGGTTTAGCCTAGTATATTCCCTTATTCCCCTTCTACTTATAAAGAAACTAGGTAATAAGAACGTTTCTGCTAATGTTTTAATAATAGTTTGTTACAGAGATGTAGGGAAAAATTATGTGAATGGAGAACGTCAGATTTTATTATAAATCCTCTAATTTCGGAATCAATAAGTGTATCGGTTTCTTATGAGGCTATATGCTATATCTTGGCGAGAAACTGGAATTTTAAGAGGTGAAGTTTTATGTGAAACAGGTGCAACTTTCCAACTCCAGCTTAATGGGCTGGAAGGTTAACCTGTTTCTTGTTCAGGAAGAAATGTGGTTCCCAGTCGACTTTTCTAAAATGCCTTAAATGCAAATCCAATGGGTATTTTGTGTTTCAGTGTATAAAAGTCTTAAGCTATTTGAAATACATCGGAGTGCACGAATACATTTAGTAAATTTTTCCGGTTTGTTGTTTGCAGAACCAGCTTATCTTTTATTGCTTAAACCAGCCCCTTGTAGAGCCACTCTCTTTCCGGTTTGAAATGTATTCCGGGAAACAAAATTTCGCCGATAAACAAAATACCAATTTTCGAATCAAGCAATAAAACTTTAATCTGAGTAGTCACAGTCCATGTATTGCTATAGATAAAATTATATTGAAAACGTGAGCAGTAGGAATAACTTATACATACATTTAAATCAAGCAAATGAAGGTATATGGATTTGATTTATATAGATTGGTATAGTTACAAGCCTCGTTAAATACAATACATTTTACGAAGTAAATATTGAAAGCTACAAAAATCATTACACATATTTGAGAAAAATAACATTTATTGTTAGTTGAGAATGATTACAGAGCAGCAATGACTGCGAATTAAAATCACGTCTCATGGTATTATTTCTAAGCTATAACTAAAAATCTAATGTGCTCCATTCACATGACTTTTTCTACATATCTGTAGCAAATTATAGTTAAAAAGGGTTAGTCATCTTTTAAAAGTGTTGCTATGTTTTTTGAATGTGGTTTCTTTGCATGGCCAGGATTTGACAAATTCCTGTATGAGTAACGTTAAAGTATTTTAAAACTGAAGCCATTAACAAGTTGATATATATATATACAATACAAAGTGTACTTACAATCAATCTCTTCTTGTTAAATAATACAATGTTATAATGTTTACTTAATCGTCACATAAGAGGTCTCGATTGGCGACATTAACTCTTTACGCCGTTATCCTTCGCGTCTCTCTCATTGACTGCGTCCCGGAAGCTTATTAAAAATTTACACATATACACAATAGTTGAAGGTCAATGTTTTATAATTGTGATCTGTCGTCTCCATGGGAACAAAAGATTTCCTTATTTACATTTCGTAAAATACTCATTTATAATACATTTTTATACATCCATAATGATTTAAAATTAATACATTTATATAATTTGCATGAAAATGTTCTAATACATAGCTCATATTTCATAAACAATATTTTGTTTCACTCTATTCTTATGCTTTGTTACTGGTATAAACAATTTATAGCATCCGGTATCTGTTTGCTTTTTATTATTCTTCTCCTTCTCCCATATTATTGATTCTATTTAATTATAATTATGCTTTTCTAAGCACCATTTTATAGCTGTAGATTATGCATTATAATATGTTGTGTGCCTTACATGACCTTGGCTATGTTACTGTCCTAAAAGCACTCCATTTCAGGCTAATTTCGTGCGTATCGTGAGGCGATGACGTCACGCTGCCATTTAATACATACAATTCTTTGACTTATTTTGCGAAACCTTATATTATATATTTTATAACATTCTTTTAGGGCGGTATTGTTCTATTTTCTCTTGTCTTGGTTTATTTAGCACTAAATCCTGCGTCAACCAGTTATGAAAAATTCAGTAAAAATCATCCAGAATAAAGAGATCTTCAGAGACTATTCCCAGAAAGTTCAGGATACGCATTTTATTTTTCATTTAAGTATCTTTAATATACGGCATTTTAATAAAAATAGTTAGTGCTATTTTTGAGAAAGTCTAAATGTTCGACATTATTTCCATGTAAAGGGTAGTTTGGGATTCGTGTCGCATCCTTGGAAGATACTAAACTTAACTAACAAGTTTGGTATTTTGCTGACTTTTCATTTTTGAGTTATCATGTTCACAGACACACACACACAAACACCACGGACCTTTTTCTAACAATGCTTCTTTAGATACAGGGAACCTCAAAACGTGATTTCTGGTAGACTCTCGGTATCGAATTTTTGAGTGGAGTGCATTGTCTTCTCTACCTACGTACCATGTATTATATAAAACAAGTAAACATGATTTTATGCAGGGGGCCATAAAACGTGTATTTCCGGTGAAACATTGGTATCGAAATTTTTTGTGGAGTGCAATAAATTCTCTACATAGTTACCATTTATTTAGTAGAAAAAATAAAATGTGTCACATTCACATACTACTTTTTTATACAAAGTCCATTTCAAGCTATTCTTACAAATACAATATATATTTGTAGCTTAACGTCCTTTAAACTGCTTGGTCATATCGGACGATGAATAAAATTGGTGAAGTGGTGCTCAAATGATCTCAGGGTCCATGGAGCTTAAAGTTACTCGACATTCGTCTTCTCAGGATAAGGAAGACCCCCGAAAAAACCTTATCCGGGTAACTCACCCTAAGCGAGATTCGAACTCACGACCTGTTGAATGTGAAGCAGATACGCTACCAGCACATTACCCAGGCAGTGATATTTTTCCAAGTATCACAATTCTACCTTGTATTGTTATTTGAATAACAATTATTACTTTCTTTACATAGCACACGTTCCGTAGGTAGAGAAGGTATTGCAGGCCACCCAAAAATTCGACATCAAGATTTCACCGGAATTGCATGTGTTGCGGTGTCCTGTATCCAAAACAAGCTGTTTTAGAAAAAGGTCCACGTGTGTGTCCGTGTGTCTGCGAACACCAACCACCCCTCCAAAAGTCCGCAAATTACCAAATTTGATATTTAAGTTTAGTATCTTTCAAGAATACCCCAATTGCCCTTTACGTGGAAAACATTTCGAAAATGTCTATTTTCTGAAGAATGGTCTAATGATTTTGATTAACATACAATATATTAAAGATATTTACACAGAAATAAAATATATATCTTGACTTTTCTGGAAATAGCCTCTGAAGGCCTCTTTATTCTGCATGAATTTTACTGAATTTTTGCATAGCTGGCAAACTGTAAGAGATAGACTAAACTTACTACACAAAAGATGTTGAGCTCGTTAAAACACAATTTTTGTCATATACGTTTTTTGTGAAGTTGAACATTTTTAAGGTATTGTTTGTTATTGGTTTCAGTTTTAAAATATTTAAACTTTTCTCATAGGAATTTTGTCAACCGCTGGATACAAAGAAAGGGATTTCAACCACATGGCAAACAGCTTTTAAAAGATTTGACTATCGTTTTAGCCCAGAGTATTACCTTATTCCCTAAGTAATAAGACCATTCTTACCAATGATTTTCTGGATTAGCATGACGTAGATAAAAGAATAAGCGTTTTAACAGTAATTTGCTACAGAGATGTAGAGAAAGAATGGAACTCCTCATACGTTTTATTGTCTAAATTCTTGTTGTAATAAAAAGAGCCACATAACGCATTTTGGAAACTCTTCTCATAAAAAATGCACTTTTTATATTAACCCTCATTACTGTAGAAAAATTACTTTTCGTTCGTCCAAAACTACTGATCTTTCAAAGCGATTATTTATTTCTCAAAACTGGAACGTTGTTTCAAAAAACTACATGACCATTTACTTTAATACCTTTTGAGAGTCAGTATAACAAGTTTGAAAGACAGCAAAAATTTAAGCATTTATACCATTTTAGTATGGCGAAGTATTCTGGGGAAATCTGATGTGTTCCATTCACATGACTTTCTCTACATCTCTGCAACAAATTATTGTTATAAAGCTTATGCTTATTTTTACTTCATGCTAATCGAGAAAAATTAGCAGAGGCAGTCTTATTACTAGCTTCCATGCAAATAGAAGGGAAATAAGAAAGTAGCGTAGGTTAAAGTATTCCTCAAAAGATGGTTGATATGTGATTGAAGTTCCTTTGTTTGTATGAAAAAAGTATAAGTTTTTTAAAGGTGAAACCAATAACAAGGAATATCTCAAAAAACGATACACTCCACGAAAAAAATGTATATAACATAAATTGTATGTTTTAACGTGATCTATATTTTCTTTTAAATAAGTTTTTGTCTATCTCATACTGTTTGCCAGTTTTGCAAATTTCCGTCAAATTCATCCAGAATAAAGTAGTCTTCAGAGGCTATTCTCAGAAATTTCAATATATACATTTTATTTGTGAGGTATATATCTTTAATATACGACATTTTAATCAAAATCGTTAGAGCTATTCTTTAGAAAATCAAAATTTTACAAAATACCCCATGTAAAGGGTAATTGGGGGTGGGGTATTTTCTTGAAAGGCTTCGCGTTGCATCCTTGGGAGATACTAAACTTAAATACCAAGTTTGGTATTTAACGGGCTTTTCGTTTTTGAGCTATGCTACCCACAAACACACACACACACGGACATTTTTCTAAAAATGCTTTTTTTTTTTGTATTCAGGGTGTCCTAAAACATGTATTTCCGGTGAAATCTCGGTATCGAATTTTGGGTCCTTTACAATACCTTCTTTATACACTAAGTACATAGTACATATATAAAAGTAAAAAAGATTGCAAGCAAACAAGGTTTAAAGTTGGGAGTTCTGTTAGTAAGTAGCACCTGAAAAGCTAAGCCTTCAGTTAATTGGTCGGTAAAGTGTGCCACGTAGGAAAATCAATATATTTTCTTATATTTTAGAATTCATATTATTTTATTTTTTCATAGTTTTTGTCAAATTTCACAATTTAAAAATAAAAGGGTATAAAAACGAAATTTCAGCGATAAAAATACCAACACCATTAGTTATTTAACAAATCAGAGTCCCAGATATGACCACAGATGTTAAATTATAAATGAAAGAATTAATACTAAAAATATGTAAGTATTACATTCACATAAATTTACCTACACATTATTCAACTAGTTATCATATAAAGCTTATCCTTCTGTTAACTTTATTTTAACAAAGGAATATCTTTAGAAAACGTCTTATTACATAAGCATATCCTTGCAGCTACAATGGGAACATTGGAATATATTTTAAGCGATGATCAACATTTATAAGAGCTGGTCGAGGTATGGAAATTTCGTTCTGTTTGAATGGTCAGAGAAAAAATGGAGGAATAAATAACGACTTTCCATTTGATAAGATTAATGGAAAATTCCAACTAATAACAAAGAATATATTCACAAAAAGAGATATAAAACTGTGCATTTAACTGTGTAACTTCTGTATCTCTGACGGTTTATCAGTAATGCAAAAGTCGTCCAGAGTGAAGAGGGCTTCAAAGACTATTCCCAAGAAATTCAATATATATACAGTTTATTTGTCATGTAAATATTTTAATATACGGCATTTTAATCAAATTCATTAAAACCGATTTGAGAAAATTAAAAATTTTAATTTTTGTTTTCTGTGTAAAGGGTAGTTGGGGGAATTTTCTTGAAAAATCTTCGTGTTGTATCCTTGGAAGATACTAAACCGACTTTTTGTTTTTGATTTAAACTGTTCAGTCACACCCTAACACGTTTATTTCCAATGAAACTTGTGTATCGCATTTTTTAGTGGAATATCTGTACCTATGTGCTATGTACGAAATAGAGAAAGAAAAATAAATATCAATAAAAAATATTAATGACAGACAAACAATAAATTCTGAGTCAAATGCCATCCTCCATTTATAGAAAATAAAGGGGTTAAGAAAACTGAATATAAAATATAATAGGGACCATTTTAACACTTCGATATGAAGCTACTGTTTCTTATTAATGGTGACTTCACGAAATAATAATGGAGTTAAATTGGAGTCGTGAAAATCCAAGCTTTCGGCCATCTTAACCTGTATCTTATATAGAAGCGTTTTTGTGCGCTCGAGGGTAGGTAAATATGTTCTAACTTTTGAAAACTAAATTTTAAGGAAATTATAAAAATCCAAACTCTAATGAAACGAATGTATTCAAAATTTCCAAGCATGTTTGTTTAAGAGAGGGATCACCAAAATTTCTATTTTCTAAAATTCTTGTTTAAAATTTCTGAAACATTATTTGTTTTCTTCAAACTAGGTTATTATTAATTTGAAATTAATTTAAAAAATGTGTTGAGTCTTTAGTCTTATAGAAACACTATTTTAACAAAATTTTCTGAAAAAACCAAAAGGGGTAAATATAAAATAATTTTGAAATATGACACATCCATTTGGAATTTTGTGTTTTGTTCCTTTGAAATGTTTCGTCACAAAATGTTTTCGAAAGTTGTATGTAGATCAAATGATCATTAAAACGATTGTGGAAGATTTTCAAGGATTTGGTGAAAAGGCTGAAGTTAGTTTTTACTTTCTCTAGCCCCGTATGTACAATGTAGATAGTGGATAGAGAAGGATTGTATTCCACCCAAAAATTAGATACCGAGATTTCACCGGAAATACTGTTTTAGGACCCCTGAATCCAAAAAAATAATTTTCAGAAAAAGGTCTGTGTGTGTGTGTGTGGACAGCATAGCTCAAAAATGAAAAGACGGTTAAATACCAAACTTGGTTTTAAGTTTGGTATCTTCCAAGGATACGACATGAACATTTTAAAGAAAATCTCCTCACCCAAAACTACCCTTTACATGGAACTTTTTTCGAAATTTTTGTTTTTCTTAAAAACGACTGTAACGCTTTTGATTAAAATACCACATATTAAAGCCAATCCCATCACAAATATAAAGTATATCTTGAATTTTCTGAAGACCGGTTTATTCTGGATGAATTTTACTGAATTTCGCATAACTAATAAACTGAAGACAAAACTTACTACAAAAAAAAAAAAAAAAAAAAAAATGTAGATTTCGTTAAAATACACAATTTATGTCATATACATTTTTTTTCATGGGGTTTACCATTTTCAGATATTCATTGTTCTTAGTTTCAACTGTAAAGCACTTACACTTTTCTCAGACGGGGAGTGTCCGTTTTTTTTTGTAGTGTTTAACGCCCGCTTTTACTACCAAGGCACCACAGGCGATTTTACTTTGTCCTACTCCTGGCCAAGCAAAGAAGCGATTTGCAATGATAATCACATAACGACAGATTTTAAAACATTTGACTATCACTTTACTATAGCGTATTCCTTTAGTTCCCTTCTACTTGTAAGGAACTGAGTAATAGGAACATTCTGCTTATGTTAATCTCGATTAGCATCAAGTTTTTTTTTTCTGGCGGAAGCACCGGAACAGCGTTCCGGAACCTCTTCGTAGATACAAATCTCTAAAAAATATTTAGACTTCATGTATGGTTTTTTTTAGGTTAAGAAATCGTAAAAATATTATCCTTACTGTTCCCGCACTAAATTACCTTAATTGATACGGAAATATCGCATATCGCCTTGTTATTTCGAGAATCGAAAACATTCTGGTTTGCGGGCAGCAGGGATAACGAGACTGTAGAGTAAGCGAAGAGAGGACAACTGCGCACGCGTCAACGTCTTCATGGTCTATCATTTGAAGCAACCCATTAGTTTTAAACCAAATTCAGCTTTTACCTTAAAATACACACACAAAACCTAACCTAACCTCTCCTAACCCGGCCTATCATTTGAAATGATAGGATCCCCTCGTTTTAAGCGAAAACGTTGTTCGATGCGCGCACATGCGTGGTTGTCGTCTATTCGCGCTCTCTAAAGTCTCTTATACGGTATTTCTTCTTGTTCTTTCTTTGCTCACTTTATAGTTGTTTTATATATTGGTCCCGCTTCTAGTTACGTTTGACGGTTTGATCTGGATTGCCCTCAATCTAGAGTGCTATTGTTCGTTGATGTAGACGATTGCCTATGTTGTTGCATTCTCAGCCGTAGTTTGTACTACTTCTTACCAACAATAGACATAACCTAACTCTGTCGACCACGAGGCGAGAATGGAAAGAATTTCAGAATATTTTTCTGTACCTACCACCAAACGCAAAAATTGCTCAGTGTGCAAAAATGTTGGAAGTTTAGGTGTACAGAAGAATGTGGGTGTGCGACTATCAAAAGAGTGGATAAACTGTGAAATTATATCTTGTGGAGAAAATCGTAAACAGAAGCTAACTTCTCTCAGAAAAAAAGGCATAAAAGTTAATAAAATAACTGAAAAAGGGGAAAAAATAAAAACTTCAGACAGCATATCTAAAGTCATTAGAGAGAGAAAAGGAAATTACTTATAAAGTATTTCGTACTGCTAATAAGGTGGCAAAAAGAACCAGTCTCTCTACAATTTTGAAACGAAAATTGATTTACAAAAATTGAAGGGGATTGATATGGGGAGAATTTTGCATTCAAGTAATACCAGTATAAATATAGTAAACCACATAGGTAGTGAAATGAGAGCAAACGTCTGTTCTGATAGTATATGTTCGCACCTACATTGAAGAAATAAAATAGCAGAACCGGTCAACCTATCCATTGATTTAATTGAGTTGGATGAAGTAACAGAAATGGAATTTACAAAAGTTTGATGTCTTCTATAGGAGCACTAAGGGTTCACAGAAGACTTTTAAAGGAACATTTAGTTTCGCTGACGTGTGATGGTGCCGGTAATGTTCGGAGTACGTGGAGGAGTTTCAAAACTTTTCAAAAACAGATTTTCTGCAATTGTTTTGTGGCATTGTGCTAGCTATAGACTGGAATTATCATCACAAGGTGTTGTGCAAGAAGTTTCTAGCATCAATAGATTTAAGAGTTTTATGGACAAATTATGTGTTATGTAACATGTCTCTGCTATAGACTGGAATTATCATCACAAGGTGTTGTGCAAGAGGTTTTTGGCATCAATAGATTTAAGAGTTTTATGGACAAATTATGTGTTATGTAACATGCCTCTCCAAAGAATGCAAGGCAGCTCCAGACATGTGTAGTTACACCGGAGATGCAGATTTTAAAAATTGGAAAAATTCTGTCCACAAGGTGAGTTGCATCCAGCTATAGAACTGTTTTGGCCGTTTGGCAGGATTTTGAAGCACTGGTACTTCATTTTGAAAGAGGTAAATTAGAAAGTTGTTGTGACAGAAAGGAAAAATACACTTATAAAGGTCTTCACAAAAAAATAACATCTGTGGAATTTATTTTGGATCTAGGATTAATTTGCGATGCTTTGCAAGAACTAAGCTTAGATCTGCAAGAGAGAAATACTGATCTTTACAAAGTCTAGAGCAAGATTGAGTGTCTTGTTGATATTTGTGAGAAGAGCTCTGTCCCAGGGCCTTAATATCAGAAAGCTCTTGAGGTAACTCAGATCTACAGTTCCAGGGTGTTCTATTGCATAAGAAAAACAGAAGTTATGATCCACCAATCTCCCTTGAATGCTTTCTATGAACAACTTAAAACTTCTCTTCCGAAAAAATTACTTTCCGAAGAAGACACTGAACTGTCAAGATGTGCAAGAGTTCTGGGTTCTAAGAATTGGCCGGCGAACTCAAGAGAAAATATTCTGTATGAAGAACCATAAATAAGCACGCTGTCAAGAAGATTCCAACTGAATGAAAGATAAGCTATTCGAGCCTTCAGAGATCATCTGAAATTCAGAGAAGAAATGCCCAGGAAGCTTTCTCGGGTTCGGAGGACTCCCAACACAATAGCTATATCTTCAAGGGGATTTTCTCAAATGAATTTGATTGTGACTCCAGAAAGATCACCTTGTCAGTGGAAACCATTACCTCATTACTATTTATAAGAATTGTTGCACCTCCTTTGTAAGTATTTGATCCAACGAAGTATGTCAAAACTTGGTTATTGCAAGGTCTTAATTCAGCGATGAACACAAAAAGCAAGACCAGAAAACGAACTGAGGAGGATGATGACTTGTCAAAAATTTGGAAATTGTTTTGAATTCAGTGTAAGTAGGTTTCGATGAAACTTACATGCTTTCTTAAATGTTCGGTAAATCCCATGTCTTCTTCCTTAATTTCTCTCCTGTGCGTTCAGATACTTTTCAAGAAAAAAAAAAAAAAAAAAACCGATTAGCATTGTGTAGAAAGAAGAATAATCTTTTGTAAGAAGTTTGTTTGTAGAGCAGCTAGAGAAAGTCATGTGAGTAACACATCAGATTTGTTCCTTTCATTTTCAAACAGATCCAGGGCAACTTTCAAGTCAATTACTTCAAACTGTTTTACATAATAGCATTTCAAATATGAAAATTTCTGAACATTTTATATGCAAGAAGAAAGGGAGTGAAATATACGTGACATTATTCTAAGTGTCTTTAGATAATAAAATGCTCGAAAAACTGAGACGTTTTACAAGTAAAACCTGACTCGGATTTAGAAATAAAAATTGTAAAATGATATTTTTAATACCTTTTCACATTTTTAGTAATTTTTCATGAAATAGTGACTTTTTTATTACTCTATATTTAAAAGACAATAGCCAGCTGATCTTTTTGATTTTAGTTGTAAGAAATTGGTTACGCGTTACGCATGAAAACGTCAGGAATACAAAATAAAACTGACGCAGCAAAATATACATAGCAGTGACCTACATACGTTCGATTTCTAGCAAAAAGAGTGGTTCAAGACACATGCATTATAAGTTTCGTGGCGTAATTCTGTTTGACTTTCTGTTCTGTGCAAAAATGAGAGGTACAACAGCCAGCAACATTACTATAGTGTGGAACTAACTTCATTCGTATGTTTATTTTAACCCATAATACATACGCAGAAAAGGTACTGCACTCCACCCAAAATGTTGACACCGAGATTTCACTGGAAATACGCGTTTTAGGATCTCCTGTATCAAAAAGAGAATTTTTATACTTTCTCTAGCCGTATGTACAATGTTCACAGTAGTTAGAGAAGTTATTGTATTCCACCCAAACATTTGATGTCAAAATTTCACCGGAAGTATGTTTTGAGGTCCACTGAATGCGAAAAAAAATGTTTAGAAAAAGGTCCATGTGTATGTGTATCTGTCTACGTCTGTGGACAGTATACCTCAAAAACGAAAAGACCGTTAAATACCAAAATTGTTTAGTATCTTTCAAGCATACTTCACAGATTTTCAAGAAAATCCCCCAACCACAAACCATCCCTTACATGGAAAAATGTTTGAAAATTTTGTTTTTCTTAAAAAATGATCTAACGATTTTGATTAAAATAACGTATACTAAAGATACTTATGTATATCACAAATAAAATGTATGTTTTGAATTTTCTGGGAATAGCCTCTGAGGACCTATTTATTCTTGATGAGTTTTGCAAGATTTTACATAACAGTTAAACCAAAAGAGATATGCAAAACCTTACTACACAAAATATGTAGCGTAAGTAAAAATTTGGTTAAGTTGGTATTTAAGTTCAGCATCTTCTAAGGATCGGACACGAAATGAAGATTTTCAAGAAAATTGTTCACTCTAAACTTCACATTACATGTAAAAAGATTGGAAAATTTGGCTCAAAATTACCTTACCAATTTTGATTAAAATACCAGATGTTTACGATGCTGTCATTCCAAATAAAATTTATATCTTGAATTTCCTGGGAGTAGCCTCTGAAGTTCCCCTCCTTCTGAATGACTTTTGCTTGACTGATAAGTCATAAGAGACAGACAAATCTTACAAAAAATGTAGATCTCGTTATAGCAGACAATTTATGTCAGATACATCTTTTTGAATTAATAAATACTGAAACAAACATTGCTATGGATTTAAATTTTAAAATGCTTATTTGGGAAATGCTTTAATGGGAATCATTATTCGGTTTTCTTTCTCCTTCTCCTGGTCAAGCAAAGAGAACAGAATTGCAAAGTCATCACATAGCGACCAACTCTTTAAAGATTTCATTACTGCATTACCGTGTTCTCATTGTATCTGCAGGTAATTATGAAATAAGAGCATTTATAAAAACATTTCTCTCGCTTAAGGTGAAGTATATATACGACTAAAAATTTTTAAGAATTGTTTTTTAAGGAATAGGTAGAGAAATGTATTTATATGGAAAACATAAGACATATCATATATATATATATATATATATATATATATATATATATATATGCTGCAAGTACAGTGTTAGAAAATGGCTAATTCTTTGATACTGTTAATCAAAACTTGGCTTTGCCATTAAAACAACTACTGCAATTGGGAAAACAGAACATATTACATTTTCTTTTGAGATCACATAATAAAATGTTTAGTGCCTTTGATACAATTGTGTTTATCACTACTGAAGCGATGTGTCAGATGACGAATATAACGACCTATTGTTTGATATTGAATAACAGTCTTTTTATTTGCACGATTGTATCGTTTCATGCTCTTACAAAGCATAGACCCACACGGCGATCTGTAGAAAAGTCAAGGTTACCAACTAATATATTCTCAATGTTTGAGAATGTTGTAACGGGAATCCTACCTCCTTCTAATGCTCACTGCCACTACATTGTTTTTACTCTTAATTTGAATCATTAAACAGAGTGTTCCCAATTGCCGTCACTCTATTTGGATAGGCAACCCACATGACAAAATGAGGGTTTCTACAAGACCTCTACTGCAGTATCATTACATCAAGTAGGACTACATTCAGCATTTTATGGAAAAAAGCATCTCAGAGCCAAAACTGTAATTGGGACAGAAATCTTAGGACAAGTTCACGTTTTCAATTTTCTTGGTTATGACTTCTCTTACTTATATGCTAATGATCCGGAAAAATATTACACAAGTTCCAACAAATGGTTGGTATAATAAAAAGAACACTATTACATAACCTAAGGATACGATTCTGAAATTTTATAAAGTCTTAGCTATAACTGTGTTGTCACCCTCTGTAGTGTAGTGGTTACCATGCTAGCCTCTAAAACACAAGATTACCTGATCAAACCTGATAGAGGGTAATGGATTTTTTTCAGACGCAAAAATCCTTAGCATAGCCTCCTTTGGAAGAGAAACAGAGCCGGTGGTTCCGTGTAATGTTTATTTCTACGTAAAAAAAAACCTACACCCTGATAAATGAAGGTTCATTTCGCATCCGTAAGTCGTGATTTTGTCCTACAATGCCACCCGTGGGTGACGAGCTGATTCCTTGTCACCATAGCACATAGTGGCGAACTCATGAACTAGAAATTCAAATCCGATCATGGAAATATCTAACGATGCTCTTTGTTCCATATGGCTGTTGATTTATGAATCAGAAGCCAGGACTTTAACAACTAGAATAGGACAAACCTGATGTGTTTCCTTTCACATGACTTTCTCTACATGCTTTGCAAACAAACTATTCTTACAAAATATTATTCTTTTATCTACATCTTACTAAACGAAATAAACATTAGCAGACATTTTCTTATTATTTGCTTTCTTGTAAGCAGAAGGGAAATAAAGGAACGTACTAGGCTAAAGTAATAGTCAAATGTTTTAAAAACTGGTCCCTATGAGAAAAAAAAAAATGAAATTCTCTCCTCTTTCCAAGGCCAGGAGTTTTCTTCCAAAATATATGTTAAACGAAAGATGACTTCCTGTTTGAGAAAAGTTAAAACAGTTTAAAATTGAAACTAAGGAACTTTTTAAATATTCTTCCATGAGTATATGATATGAAGTCAGAAAATTGAATCAACATTTATACAAATTATTATACATTAATAGGTCACAGATGTCATGCTGCATTAAATCTCTCACCTGATTTAAAGAACAAACTCTTAATTTAGTTAATGATTTCTGCATACATTAATTTATATGATTTAATATTAAAATTAATTAAAATTCAAATTCACAGGAACAAATCCTCTCACTTCTAGCAGAAAAGTAATATAATCTTATTAGAAAGCAATAAGGTACATAAAACTCACTGAAATAATACTAATAGCACCAGGATGAAATATAATCCATATTAAAGCCTTTATCACCCAAGCAATTCTCCTCTATGTTATTGAGATGTATCTGTGCAACAAATCAGCAATGAAGAAAGGGAACATTTTAAAGAACGTATATTTTGCATAAATGGTGTGATTTCTAAGGTAAATAAATATACCATTAGAATTAGTATACATTTCAAATACAATTTAAATTAAATGCCAATATCGGAAGGTTTGTATAAAAAAATATTACCATCATTATTATCATCACTATTTCACACAGGCTCTTTTTCTTGTTTAAATGGTTTGTACCAATTCTTGCCCTTCTCCCATAATGCAATAAACATTTAAATTTCTCATGGCTGCTAGTTTGGGAATCATAGTCATTAAAGTTAAGAAATTATTTTAAAAATATAATAGTTCTACAATGACTACAAAAATGTTCAGTCATAAGTGAGAGCAAAGCATTAGGAGTCCCTCAGTGATCTTGATTTCAGTCAAAAGAGATAAATAATATTATAATACTACTTTGATTTTGAAGGAAAAGGGTGCAGGTTATCTTAAATCAGTAATGCATACTTTTCATTTCATTGTATTTGATAGATACCTGTAAAAATATAAATATGAATTAATAATCTCTTCTCAATATAAAAAAATCTCACAAAAGACATCTTTTGGCTACAATTGTAGTAACAGTTGTATACATATGTGCTTCATTCAATACTTTCAAGAGTTGCTTTTAATTTTATGACTTTCTCTGGTCTCCATGGTATTGATTCCACTAGCTCTGCTATTTTCTTTGGGTCAGCTTTGTCTTATTACATTTTAAGCACAACCTCTTTGTGGATAAAATGTGTTTTCTAATTTATTCTAGACATTCTCGGGCTTCAAGCTCCCGAAACGTCAATGATTCTTCAGCACTACATCTGGCTTGAAGCCCAAGAACATCTAGAATATGTTCGTCGCCAGGAAAGCTTCAGATCCTATTTCATATGTTTTCTAATTGTCTTTCTCCAAGTAGACCACAGTTCTATAGGACTGATATACTTGCAACTGTCAAGCTGCCACTAGTTAGTGTTTCCAACTGTATGGAGTAATTTCCTGCTGAAAAATAAAGTTGTTTCCAAACACTAACATGAAGATTTTGCTCTTAAATTCTCATATACATTTTATAGTTTGCTGATAAAGTGCAGTCAAAGTCCGCCTGGGTAGTGTGGTGGTAGCATGTCTGCCTCATATTCAGCAGGTTGAGCATTCGAATCTTGTTGAGGATGAGTTACCTGGATAAGTTTGATTTTTTTTTTGGGGGGGGGGTTCCCATATCCTGAGAAGACGAATGTCGAGTAACTTTAAGCTCCATGCACCCTGAGATCATTTGAGCATCACTTCACCAATTTCATTCATCGTCCGATATGATCAACCAGGTTAAAAGATGTTAAAGTAAAAAAAAAAAGTGCAGTCAGCCCTCTTTTGTTACTCATCCATCCCTCTGAGTCACCTCCACATTTTATTGTGTGTATTAGAACATTTTTTGGATCCATCTTAGTATTCTTTGTCTGAGCCAAAAATGCTGATTTTTTTTTTTTTTTTTTTTGTTAACCGTTTCCAGGTCTGGTTTTTGCTTTCTCTACCAAGCACTATGTATTTACACAGTAGGTAGAGAGAGTATTGTATTCCACCCAAAAATGGCTGACAATATTTTACTGTAAATATATAATTTGAGGCCCCTGAATAAAAAATTAGAGAAATCTGATGTCTTATATTCACATGACTTTCTCTATCTGTTCTGCAAACAAACTACTCTTACAAAAGAGTATTCTGCCATCTACTACTTCATGCTAATCAAAATCAACATTAACAGAAATGGTTTTATTAATTAGTTCCTTATGAGGGAAATAAGGAAATATGCTTAGCTAAAGTGAGAATAAATATTGTAAAATGTGTCTCAATGCCTTTGTGATTGAAATTCAATTCTCTGAAAGGCCAGGAATAAAAAAAAATACATGAAATGAAAGATAACATTCTGTTTGAGAAAATTTTAAATAGTTTAAAATTGAAACTAATTACAAGGAATATCTTGAAACAGTACAAAAAATGCATATGGCATAAGTTATATGTTTTAATGAGGCCTACTTTTTTGTGTAGTAAGTTGTTGTGTATCTCTTAGAGTTTATCAATTATACAAAAGAGGTCTTCAGAGGTTATTCCCAGAAAATTAAAAATATACATTTCATTTATCATAAAATTATCTTAAACATGTGGTATTTTAATTTAAATTGTTATAGCAATTTTTGAGAAAACAAAAATATTCTAAAAATGTTTCATAAAAATGGTAGTTGGGGGTCAGGGGGATCTACCTGAAAATCTTTGCGACACTTTCTTAGGAGATATACTGAACTTATATGCCAAGTTTAGTATTTGAACAACTTTTCATTTTTGAGTTATGCTGTCCACAGACACAAACTTTTGCACTCAAATACACACACAGTAACAAACACAGATCTTTTTCTAAAAAGGTTTCTCAAAACATGCATTTCCAGTGATATTTTGGTATCCTATTTTTGGGTACAACTACTTTGTACACTGTACCATGATAGCAAAAGTAAAAAGGTCTAATATCTGTGTCTGTAAGCAGCATAACTGAGAAATGGAAAATCAGTGAAGTACCACATTTGTTAATTAAGTTTAGTATCTTTCAAGAATGCAACATGAAGATTTTCAAGTAAATTATCTCAGTTCAAACTACCCTTACATGGTACATTTTTTGAAAAATATTATGTTGTCAAAAATGGCTCTAACAATTTTTATTAAAATAATGCACATTAAAGATATTTATGTGGCAAATAAAATGTTTATCTAGAATTTCCTGGGAATAACCTCTTAAGTCCTCTTCATTGTAAATGGCTTTTGGATAAATGGTAAGCCATAAGAGATAAAAACTTACTACATACAAAATTTAATGTAGATCTCATGAATACATGCAATTTATGTCATATATATTTTTTGTGGAGCTAACCACTTTCAAGATATTCCGTGTTATCGGTTTCAATTTTAAAATACTTATACATTCCTAAGTCAGGAAGTTGTCATCCACGTTTCCTTCGTTTTTCTCCTGTTCATGCAAAGGAACCAAATTTCAATGTTAATCACATAAGACCAGCTTTTAAAAAAATTAATAATCATTTAACCTAATTGCCTTATATTTTTAAGGAGCTAAGTAATAAAATCATTTTTGCCAATGTTTATCTTGAATAGGATGAAGTAGATTGAAGAATATTCTTTTGTAAGAAGTTTATTTGCAGAACAGGTAGAGAAATCATATGAATGGAACACATCAGATATTTTTATTTTGGTGGTCTTTTGCAAAATTTGATCACCATATTTGATTTCCCTTATTTGACCAGAACTTCTTCTAGGGCTCCCGACCATATCACCCTTCTTCTTGTTGAACACTGGCGCAGTGACAGCAAAAAACATTAACACCAGCCACCTTTGCAGTATTCATTTTCAGATCATTCATTTTTTCCTTTATGATATAAATCACATGTCAAAGTATTTTTCTTCCATTTATTTGCCTCTATTTTTCTGCATACTTAAAGACTGGTGTTAAAAGTTAAAGATTAAAGATATATATATATAGGGAAAATATAAAAATAAGTTCAATAAATTGCATAAACAATGCAAATTATTCAGAGCATTACTTCAGCTGGTTGTTAGGCTTTGTTCCAGTGTAGTCCGTAATTGATTGGTTTTGTGTTTAAAAACTGTGCTAACATACCAAGAAATGGAAAGCTTTTAAATTAAAATAAAGTTAAACTTAAAATAAAAATGGAGCATTAGTATTTATAGATTTATTTCAAGGAACATTACAAATACAAGAATTAATTTATAGTTGCTGCCAGAATGAAACATTGTTGCAATGACTCTGTGTTACAAGAAAATGTGTTTATTATATGAATTATTTTTAAACGTTCACAAAATGAATTATATGTACACACACAGCAAAATGAGATGTATTAAATGTTTTCTCCATAGAAGGGTACATTTCAGTGTTTTCAATCAGAAAAATAAGAAAACAAGTATTGGAGAATCATAATGTGATATGAATGATGAAAACTTTTAATTTTTAGTGAAGGTACTATATTGCTCTTATTAAACTCCAGTGAGATTCTGGGGAACATTTGTTACAAACAGAAGCATTTAAATTATGTTCTTATATACTGCTTGTATATAATACTAATCTGTTACAATAGATATCTTCAACATTCCAGATGCATCAAAATGCTTTACATTTACTAATGATAATTCACAGGTAAAGCTTAAACTTCTGAAAATATGTTAACATGTGAACAATAGTTGGACTTCAAATTCAAAAGGACTATGGTTAAGCCCAAATCACAACTGAAAGCAAGTGGGACAGTGTTTGACTTTATATTTTGCTTTATTAAATTATATCTGCATGTTAAAGCCAAGTGACAAATATGTCCAATTTTCATTTTAAATTAAAATGATTTAATTCCTTAAAAGCAAACCCTCTCTTACAAATAGTACCAGATAATTGTTGTTTGCAAATAATTTTATTTTTTTAATTGGCATAAAGTGGACTGGAATGTATGTTTTACAAAAAGATAACTGTACTTTTAACACTTCTTTTTTATGTTTAAGTTGAAAAGATGTTGGTAATTTCATAAAAAAAGTTTACAGATTCCTCATTTTAAGCTTTACCTGGTTTCACAAACTCTTCATAATAGAAGACTTGAAAACTCTGGTTATCTGTATGTTGGCAATAATGGCTTACATATTTTTTTATTGGATTTCATGTTCACAATTTATTTTGAAGCAAATATATTCCTTTGAAGTTGAGTGAATAACACACCTGGTTGTTAACAATATTCTCCAATCTTTCATTATTGAAAATCAATAATGTTAGCTGCTCCAGACATTTTAATGTTGTTTTTCATAGTATACTTTACGCCATCAAATACAGAGTGTTCTGCTTATAGCTGTAATAAAAGAAATAGCTTCTGAACTAATATGAACCTGGAGATGAAATTACTTCCTACAAATATGGAAAACTGGGAATTTTTTCTACCTTATGGTTCTTAAACTTCAGTGGTACATGAGTGGTACAGGAAATGTCCAACTGGTATTCAACTTCAACCCATGTGTGGTACAGGAAATGGCCAACTAGTATTCAACCACAGCCCATGAAGCATCTGTGGTGGAACATTGTCAACAGCAGAATGAATTCTTTGTTGTAAGTCTGTAAAATCATGTGCTGGTGTCCTGTATACCTGATCCTTAACAAATCCACATACGGTATAAGGTCTGGTGATCTGGCAGGCCAAGTTATGTATGCTGATCCTCTTCCAATCTATCTTCCAGGTCTGTCCAATAATGCCTGAACTATGTTGGCAAAGTGTGGTGGTGTGTTGATGTTTTTCTGAGGTCCTTATCCCATTTCATTATTGACACATATGTTGCAACAGTTTCCCTCAATCTAAGGTAATACTAACAATGAAACAGGCACTGCACAAGAATTACCGGCTCATGCTCTGCTAATGCTAGCACAGAAAAGTCCTTTTGCTGTGGCGTCCACATGATGCTGTCTGATGAACAATCTAAAAGGCATTCTTCTAGGCAATGATCTGCACAAGCCTGTGATCTGTGACTGGCCTAAACTTAACAACACCAATAAATTAAAACTTCCCAACTTCGTCTTTCAAATGGTATCAGTCCTAACCCATTTATATGCATAGTTTTGAAATTATAAACACTTCCTTTATTATATGTATAAGTGGAGCACAGTGTATTAATAAATAAGGATGATAATCTAAATCAGAGATACCTACAATGAGAAAGAATTTTATATCTTTCACTTTATTTTAATTCATGTGTTACTTCTGAATAGTTCTTTACTTTTACACATGCAAAGTATATATCTTTGTTCAATCATAATGTCTAGAGCAGTGATTCCAAAATTTTCTCAGATCATTTTACCAGTTCCCTTGCCCCCATACAGCAATGAATATTTTTGTTTTTTAAAGGTGCTTATACATGAACATTTGAACATTTTTTAAGGAAACATTTTTAAATCAAATGCTGTGATTTCCAAGGTAAATAAATATACAATTAGAATTAATATGCATTTGAAATTAATTTAAGTTAATGACAAAATCAAAAGCTATCATCACATTACAAGACATTCTTATTCTTCTAAATTGTTTCTACCAACTCCCCCAATTCTGCCCCCCTCCTAACTCAGCAAATCATTTTGTTTGAGAATCACTAATTTAGAGTATTCTAGGATTATGTAAGGTTTATTTATGAAATGGTATTTTATTCAACTCTTTTTTAATCTCTACTTGCTAATAGCAAGGAGAGGACGTATTGCATCTTACATTTTTATTCCAAGATTACCCTGAATATATGCTTTGAGAAAAACAATTCTGTGTCTGTGAAAAAGCATCTCTCAAAAACATGTTCATATTTAAATTCAGCATTTTCCAAGGATGTAACACAAATATTTTCAAAAAAATCTCCACACCCCAAAGTGCTCTTTACATGGAAAAAATTACTAGTTTTTACTTTATCAAAAATAGCTCTAATAATTTTTATTAAAATATCATATGTTTAAGATATTTGTTTGACAAATAAAATGTACATAGCCATTAAATTTTCTGGGAATAGTCTCTGAATTTTTTTTTTTGAATGACTTTTTATTATTAGAAAGCAATAAGAGAGAGGTAAAATGTTACTACACAAAAAATATACATATATCTGATTCCACGTAATGTATGGATTCAGGGGATCTCGGAAGATATAGTTTTGCTAAAATCTCAATATAAATATTTTGGTTTCACCTACTATAGTAGACAATAAATAAAAATTATAAAAAAGAAAAGCTGATATGTTCCATTCATATGCAAACAAACTATTCTAACAAACTCATATTCATTATGTATATTGTAATCACATGAATATTCTTACTTACTTCATGCTAATTAAGAAAACATTACCAGAAATAGTATTATTACTTGCTTCCTTGTAAGTAGAAGGGAAATAAGGAAATACATCATGCTGAAGTGATAGCCAAATCTTTTAAAAGTTGGTTGCTATGCAATACAATTGAAATTTGGTTCCCTTTGTAGCATTAAAACATAAAAATATGAATTCAGTGAGGACTTTCAGTTTGAGAAAAGTTTTAAGTATTTTAAAACTGAAACCAATAACAAGGAAAAGTCAGAAATGGTTAATTCTAAGAAAAAATGTATATCACATAAATTGTGCATTTTAATAACACCTACAATTTTGTGTACAAAGGTTTCCTCAATCTTTTATGGTTTACCAACTATACAAAAATCATCCGAAATAAGTGGTCTTCTAAGGTATTCCTATAAAATTCAAGATATGCATTTTATTTGTCATGTAAATATCTTTCATATAACTTATTTTTATCAAAATCGTTAAGAGTCATTTAACCTACTTTTCGTTTTTGAGTCATCATGTTCATAGACACATAGATTCAAAGGCCTTTTTCTAATTTGTTTTTGGATTTTTGAAGCCTCAAAACATACATTTTTGGTGAAGTCGTGAAATGGAATTTTTTGGTGGCATACAATACCTTCTCTTCATACAATACACATAGTATGTGTAGAGCAATTAAAAATGTAAGCCACATTCTCACATACATTTTTAGCTAAGCATACAGGAGATGAGAGCTGCAAACCTTATCAAGTTGGCAATGTTTTGGATAGAGAGGCAGGCAAAACTTTCTCCCAACTATTGATCACTTTAGCATGCCTAGTCTATGTTTTCAATTGTGAAAAACTGCCCTTGAAGAAATGCCTAAGCACTTGGTTCCAAAAATTAAAATAATTAAAATTAGTAGACATTTCAAATTTTATCAATCATCAAAATATATCTCTTTTACAATATTTATTTTGTGCTCAATTTAAGTTTAATAAAACCCTTTCTGTTGAATAACCTATATGGATTAGAGATTTAAAATCAGTACAAATTTTAAATTTATTCCCCATTTTAATTGCACTTGCTATGCAGATTATAAGAGATCTTAAATTAAAACTTCTTAAAAGGGTGCTTATTTCATTAATACTAATGGGCAGATTTAATTCTGCTGCACTTCCCAAAATACATTTGATATGAACTATACTATTAAGTATTTACACAATTTCAAAATACAAAAAACTTCTATACTTCTAATACCTGCTACAATGAAACAGAACAGATATAATATAAATTGTATTTAAGAACTTAAATGAATAGACACAATAGTACATACTGAAAGATAGTAAATACATGAATGAAATAATAAATCTGAAAAAAACTTTATATTTTAAAACTTGCAAGAAAAATTCTCACCTTATATTAAATACATCAACACCTAGGACTTTAAAAAGTTTCACTCACAATAATGTTTATGTATATTGCAGTCAAACAATTTATATATGCAAATAATTATAACATAAAGCATGAAACATTAAGTCTTATTTTAAAAACTGAACCCTTGACTAGCTACCTTTAATAAATGAATATATTTTTGTTTACTTCATTAAACTTATAGATCATTATCAAGGAAATTGTAAATTCTTCACAATTCACTGAAAACGTTCAACTATTGTAATTTAAAATGGAAGCTATTCAATAACTATATTACACAACATTAATAAATGTTCTAGTTCAATTTTTATAAAGTTTCACTTGAGAAATGTGCTACCATTTGGTTTTGAAACAGTTCATTAGTTTATTTCAATCTATGATTTAAAAAGAGACTTACTTTTCACGTTATCACAGTTGCTAGATTTACATAAGCTCTTGTTATCACAAGTAAGCACACCAATGTGTTTTAAACCCAACACAATTCATCGCTTACTGCGACCCTTCATTGTAAATCGCCGCCAAAAGCTTGTTTTCTTATTTGCCGTTTCGGTTTCATAAACCTCGTCGTCATCCTCCTCGTAGTCTGCTATTCGCCCGCCAGATGACTCTCTTGTTGGGGAACCGTGGCCGGAGTCTTCGTCGTCGTTGATAAAACGGCCGCTAGGTGCTGCTGTGTTGTTAGTAGTGCCACCTCGCAGCATATCCAGGAAGGTGGATTCTGGCACGGTTTTCTTACCAGTCTTCTGTGAAGGTGTTCCGAAACTAAGACTCTGAACATTAATTTCTGCCTTTAGTTGCTCTGGTGGAATATCTTCCACTTTGAATTCATTTGGATCTTCAACGAAAGCTTGTTGCAAATCCCGCATTATTTTTTTACGAATGGTTTTCTTCATGGAAAGATGTCGTTCTAAATGTTTAACGTCTCTTTCAGTCAAGGTTCGTGAATTGTCACGTCTAGATCTTTGTTTCTTCTTTTTATTTGTCGCGTTGTTATTCTTGGGGTTTTCATCTTCGCTGGTTGAACCAACTGAAATTGCGCTATCATTTCCGGCAGAGTTAACATGTTTGTCTTTTACGTTGTCATTGGTTATTTTGAGATCTTGGAATTTTGATTGTGTCTGTTGAGTTATGTCTTCGCCGTTTCGAAGATTCTGACTTGCGTTCCAGTTTCCATTGAAACCAAATATGTCTCGCAGGTGAGGGATACTTCTCTCTGGCTGCTGACGGGACATGATTCTGCTTCCGAAGTCTTCTGGAAAATCTGAAACAAGCAAATTTCACTTGCTTAATTTAATATGTCGCTGAAGAAGGAAACAAAGCTATGCATTAAACACCACACCAGCAAATTTTCTCAAAATATATTCAGAGAATATTCAACAATCTCTTATACTGAGTAAATCAGTATACATCAATATGAAGATATGCATGTTGCAGTTTACATATTTCAGCAATATTGCATTTGCAACAATGCAAATGATTTTTGGTAGGTCTCCAATACCGATGGAGAATGCTGAAAATAAAATGTGTTTTAATCTGATTCTTAAAACAAGAGAACGGTAACCAAAACGGAAAGGAAAATGGGAAATTATGCTGTCTAAAACATTTTAGTTCACAATAACCAGGAAGCGATAATGGCAACGCATATCGATCTTCAAGTGGATGATAGATTTTGCGCATTAGGATTCATTTGTTTTTAACTGAGCAATCATAACCAATATAATACAAATTAGCCAACTAAATTTCGAAAGAAGTACGACCGGGAATGAGCTCTAACAGTTATTTCATGTCACGGCCCCTAGAATAATCTCCAACTTAGCAGACTGTTCCAGCTTTGATGCGCACCAAAAGCGCACCGAGCAGATCGCGACTCAGGGGGTCTATCTGGAACATGCGGTACACAGCATTGATAAATCAAGTGCCACGGATAAATCAAATGTTGGAAATGAAGTGGCATTGAATTTTTCAGTCTGACTCTACCTCTCCGATTATAGTTATGAAATGGTAGTTGCCTCGCAGATCTTAAACGAGAGAGTTTGTCGCCGCTTATCACGGCTGCAATTTTAGAACCAAACTGCTGTTCTGGAATCATCAGTTGACAATAAATATAGTCGGTGTCCTTTAGATTTCAAGCAACACATCATATTGGAAACATATTCAAAATTAAACTTGTGCAGAACTTGCTTTATTTCCATTTACCATATTCAAAGTACGGAGAATCTAAAGTTTGATTTTCTTGTTCAAGCCCCTCTTGAGTCAAAATAGCGGACGGTTATATCTCCTCTTTATAGTGTCTTAGTTACCATTACGGCACCATAAATAGCTTAAATAGCTCTAGCGATCGTGGTCCTCAAGTTTTGTGATGGAGTACGTGGGTGTACCCTTGCTCAGGCGAGTCAAGTTGGAAGTCTCGCGTACTAAAAAGAAAAAAAACTTGGTCGTCTTATTTCTCGGTTCCGGAACTCCCTGTCAATTGAGAATGCTCTATTTTAACTTTGTCGCTCCCGTTCTGGTTACTGTTCTCGGTATTGTGAACCAAACTTAAATCTTTGGAATTGCAAATTTTTATTTGTAGTATTTTCAAAATGTTTCAAACACTAACACTCTCCAAGCTTTGATTTAGAGAAATGATCAAATTTAGCATCCATCTTCGTAAGAGGGTTATGCTAATTTCAGAACTTATTCCTATAATCCTATATTAAACAGGCACAATAATAAAAGTATCATAAATTTTCCAAACTTGATGTTTGGAAACCTCAGATAACACTATGCTACTTTATAAACGGTAATTCAAATGTTCACCTTCAAATGAGCATGAGCATTTTAAAATGGGAGGAGGAGGAGGAGGAAGGAAGAAAGACAGGAAACTGCTGTGTAAAACATAATGATGCTGAGGGCTTTGTCACTAACTTTATTTCTTTGAATGAGATTATTGTACATCAGTGCTTTATATGGGTATAGATACACCGCATTTATATTATTATTATTATTATTATTATTATTATTATTATTATTATTATTATTTTGTACATCAAGGCACACTATTTCAAAAAATAACAGAGCCGTTAGAAAATAAAGAGTCTGATGTGTTCCATTCACATGAATTTCTCAACCTATTCGGCAACAATTTTTTTAGAAGCTTATTTTTCTACATAATTTAAATCATGATAAACATTAAGAAAATTGGCTTTACTGCATATCTTCTGATAGGATCAAGGGAAATAAGAGAATAAAGTAGGCTAAAGCATTACCTAGTTAAATCTGTTATTAGCTGGTCGCTCTGTGATGACTTGCATTTCTATTTTCTATTTGAACAACCAGGATGAAAAAAGAAAAGCGAATGAAGATTTAGCATTTGAGAAAATTGTAAGTATTGCAAAATTTAAACAAAGCAACAAAGACTATTTGGAAGCGGTCAGTTCCACCAAAAAATATACCTATTTGACATAAGCTGTGTGTTATAACGAGATCTAAATTTTTTGTTTAGTAAAATTTTGACTATCTTTTACGATTTAATAGTTCTGTAAAAGTCACCCAGAACGAAGAGGACTTAAAAGCTAACCAGAAAAATCAAAGTTACATTTTATTTATCATTAAAATATATTTAACGTTGGTATTGTAGTTCCAAGTAAAGGTTAGTTGGTGTAGGGGATTTTCTTGATGCTTAATAGCAAGTATGGAATTTAACCGACTTTTCATGTTTTGAGTTATGCGGTTCACACCATACATACATACATACATACATACATACATACATACATACATGCATGCATGCATGCATGCATGCATGCATGCATGCATACATACATACATACATACATACATACATACATACATACATACATACATACATACATACATACATACATACATACATACATACATACATACATACATACATACATACATACATACATACATACATACATACATACATACATACATACATACATACATACATACATACATACATACATACATACATACATACATACATACATACATACATACATACATACATACATACATACATACATACATACATACATACATACATACATACATACATACATACATACATACATACATACATACATACATACATACATACATACATACATACATACATACATACATACATACATACATACATACATACATACATACATACATACATACATACATACATACATACATACATACATACATACATACATACATACATACATACATACATACATACATACATACATACATACATACATACATACATACATACATACATACATACATACATACATACATACATACATACATACATACATACATACATACATACATACATACATACATACATACATACATACATACATACATACATACATACATACATACATACATACATACATACATACATACATACATACATACATACATACATACATACATACATACATACATACATACATACATACATACATACATACATACATACATACATACATACATACATACATACATACATACATACATACATACATACATACATACATACATACATACATACATACATACATACATACATACATACATACATACATACATACATACATACATACATACATACATACATACATACATACATACATACATACATACATACATACATACATACATACATACATACATACATACATACATACATACATACATACATACATACATACATACATACATACATACATACATACATACATACATACATACATACATACATACATACATACATACACACACCATGGTACTATTTCTGAAATGTTTCATTCAGAGGACCCCCAAAACAAATATTTTCGATGAAATCTCGACATTCGAATTTTTGTTTGGAATACCATACTCCACTACTATACATAATAGAGAAAGCAAAAATCTTGTTCAATGTAATGTTTAAATCTTGTAGATGTTTGGGGAAATAATTCGTTTTATTAGCCATTACAACGTTCATTAAAAGCAGTGTACACGAAGTAGCAAGGGAGGCAATGTGTTTGTTGAGCTAGAAATGGGGAGGAACCCAGGTGTGACTGATGGGGGATGATATGTACCACACCCTTTGGGGAAACACAGGGGAGCGTGTGTGGAGGGAACGGGAGGCATAATGTTGATACACACATTCAACAGTCAACACACAGGAGTTGGAAATGTGCTCTGTTTCCAAGTTAGGTTACAACAGAACAGAATTTTCTCTTTTACATAGAGTATTATCTGCCAGAAGCCTTTCACGTGTAAGCGAGTGTAATAAAACTTTTCAAGACAAAGATCATACCGATACGAACGTTGGTACAAAAATCTGATGTGTTTCATTCACATGACTTTCTCTAGCTGTTCACAAACTACCTTTCCTTACAAAGATTACTCTTTCATCTATGTTATGCTAAATGAGATAATGTCTTGTTTCTTGCTTCCTTGTAAGTGGTAATGCAATAGACTAAACGATAGTCAAATCTTTTAAAAGCGATCGCTATGTGAAACAATTGGATTTCGGTTTTCTTTTGCATTCCCTGGAGTAAAATAAAAGACATGAAACGAAATTTTACTTCCCACTTTAGAAACGTTTAGTAGTTTAAAATTGAAATCAATAACAATGAACATCTCAGAAACGGACAGCTTTACATAAAAAAAACAAACAAACAAAGAAAAAGCGCATATGACATAAATTATGTATTTTAATGAGATTTACATATTTTGTGCAGTAAGTTTTGTCTATCTTTTACGATTACAGTTTATTCAGAATAAGGAGGTCTTGATGCTATTCCCAGAATATTCAAGATATACATTTTATTTGTTATGTAAATATCTGTAATATACGATACTTTAATGAAAATCGTTGGTGCCAGTTTTGGGAAAATAAAAATTTCCTAAAGGATATTTAGGGGCAGGGGTATTTTCTTGAAAATATTCGTGTCGCATCCTTGGAACATACCAAACTTAAATACCAAGTTTGGTACTTAAGGGATTTATCGTTTTTGAGCTATGCTGTCCAGATACACAGGAACATACACAGGCTGACAGACAACATACGCATACCTTTTTCTAAAAACGATTTTTTTCTATTCAGAGAGTTTCAATGTGTATTTCCGGTGAAGTCTCGGTATCGACATTTTGGGTGCAATACAATACCTTCTCTACACACTATGTGCATAGTACATGTAGAGAAAATAAACATTATATATCCCGCATTTCGAAGCTGGCATTGTGTTTGTTTGCTTAAAAACACCACAATCACTACCGAATGTATGTGATTCACCAACATTTCCGCCTTTTGATTGGAGTCGGGAGAAACGAATTCTGACTTCAGTACCTCGCAAGAGCTATCTTTGGACATGCCTGCTATAACAAGGTATTTTGGTATGGAATTTAAGCTTATAAGTCTTATTTTCTGTAATGCATGTAGAATGTACATAGTAGGTAGGTAAGGTGTTGTATTCCCTCCAAGAGTTCGATACCGAAATTTTACTGAAATACATGTTTTGAGACCCCCTAAATAAAACCATTTTTAGAAAAAGATCAGCGTGCATGTGTCCGTGTGTGTCTATGGACAACATAATTAAAAACAAGAGTCCGTTACATAACAAACTTGTAATTAATTTAGTATCTTCCAAGGATGCGACACGAAGATTTTGAGGAAAATCTCCCCACCCCAAACTACCCTTTTCATGTAAGATTTTTTGAAAATTTCGATTATCTCAAAAATGGCTCTAACAACTTTGAATAAATGCCGTTTATTAAAGATACTTACATGGCAAATAAAACGTATAACTTGGATTTCCTGAGAATAGTCTCTAAAATCCTCTTCATTGTGAGTGACTTTTGCATAACTGATAAACCGTAAGAGATATTAAAAAACCCACTACACAAAAGGTTGTAGATCTCGTCAAAGCATACAAATTATATATCCTCTTTACATGTTTTGTTGTAGAGCTAACCGTTTTTGAGATATTCCTTACTATTGGTTTAAATTTTGAAATGTTTAAACTTTTTTCAAGTCGCCTGTGTTTCTTTTGTTTTACTGCGGTTCATGCAAAGAAGTGTATTTAAAAAACAATCGCTTTGCGACAGCGTTTAAACATTTGACTATATCTTTAGCAAACTAAATAACAAGCCATTCAGGTATAGCTTATTTCAATCAACATGGGCTAGAAAGAAGAATAATCTTTTGTAAGAAGTGTTTTTACAGAACAGGTAGAGAAAGTAATATGAATGTAACACATCAGATTTTCATATGAGAAGTTTCGTTTCGTAATCGGCTTACCTTCCCCGTATTTGTAGGACTGACACCCCCCTAGGACTTACTAGCCAATGCTTAGGGGTCAGAAGCCTGTCGGGGAGTCAACGGCACGAAACCACAGAATGGAGAACCTGCACGAGGGGTCGGCCCGTAGCCAGGAATGAACATGAGGAAGTGGATGATATGAAAGGTAAGCGAAGTTGATTGGAAAAGTGATGATGGAGCAATTAGTGGAATGAGTGGCTAGGGAAGTCGGAGGACCCGGAGAAAAGCCGCCCAGACGCCGCTTCATACACCACGAATCCCATATGCGCGCACTTGGGATCAAACCCGGGCCGCCTAGATGGGAGGCGAGCGGTCTAACCACTCACCCACGGCGCCGCCCATATGAGAAGTAATTGTTACAATTAATTGCACGTCACATCTTTCTTCCGGACGCGTATATGATGTTTTTCTATTTGACCTGCCACATTTTAAATGTTGAGATCTTTATGTATTATTTATGAAAGGCTGGATGGATTTTTCTGTCGGATATTTATGCTGGGTCTTCAGATTTATTCGGCCTTTAGCGCCAGTGGATTTAAATGCATGACGTCATTATTAGATTAGCGAGCCCTTTGTCTCAAAGTGCCGGTTCCCATGGCCGCGCTCGTTAAAGCGCCTCGCTTTGGTGCTTCGTGGCGTAGAGGATCGTTGGTTTGAGTCCCGCCTTGGGCATGGGTGTTTGTGTGTTTGTGAATGTGTACATATAGGTATGTGTATTTGTCATAATACAGAAAACGGCAAACTAAGGACATTTAGGGAAAAAGGGGATAAAAAGAGGAATAAGAAAAAGGAATACAGAGCCGGAGTCCCTACCAGACTCCGGAACTTCAAAAAAAAAAAAAAAAATAATAATAATAATAATAATAAGTGGAGGTGCGGAATTTAACCTTGGACTGAATGCATTGCCGACTTCGTAAACTAGTTGATGTACTGTGTAGTGCAGAACTGCTTTTCACCAGAACATTCAGTGCATTTTTTCACGTGAGATGGACGTGACCACCGATCACATGGTTGAGTGCTACTTCCGAACTAGAAGAATACGTTACCTATCAGCAGAAATGCTGCGATTGCGAGTTTACAAGTATCATTTCACTAAGGTGACGTCGAAACTGTTGACATCCATCCCTTCTACCCATCGTCGGCTAGTCTTCTGCAAGAGGCAATGCGTAATAAACACATTACCTAGTATTGACGTCATGCGCGGATAAATGACTACAGTGACTTTTAAATGGGATGAGGTTTGTCCTTGAGCGCCACCAAGCCAGCAGCCAACCTGAGTGCTGCTGTGTTAAAATTTCATTCCCGCTTATCTGAGTCTAACGCTCGTCTCTCATAAATACTCTGGCGTTAAGACAAAATATTAAAATTTTGCAAAAATTAATTCACGAGGAAGATAGGAATAATGTATGTAGCAGAGCCGTAAAAACCACAGATTTTTATCTCAAATAATTTTCATAGTACACATGAATAAGCGTTATTTCGCCAGGCAGATTTGCATGCTTAGTGTGCGAGAGGGAAATATGAAAAGAGTGGTGGGTAGCGACCTGGCAACACAGAGCACGCTAACGAATCTCATTCGCTGCAGAGTAGAACTATTCCCATTTGGGGAAAAAAAAAAAAAAAAAAAAAAAAAAAAAAAAAAAAAAAAAAAAAAAAAAAACAGCGGCAAAGGCCGAATAAGTTTGAAACCTGCGGTACGCTCGGATACTTTCCACAATCAAGTTGCGATTCTAGAAGCCTGCGTCAAGTTTTTGCGTTACGCCTGCGGCTGCTTGCGCAAATCTTGCGTATGCTAACGTTTTGTCTTCCATCGAATAAAACATCAGACATGTCAGGATCCAAGCCGCCACTGCTACAACTCGCAAAAACAAATAACTCAGTGCAGTTAGTTACTTAAGTATTAATGCACTATATAGAGCCGCAAGGCACAGCCAGAACTCTAGCCGGCAGTGAACTTGACACTGCTTGTCTAAATAATTCCATTTAATTTCGCTGTTTGCTTTGGAGCCATTGACAGCACATCCGGTTTCTTCTCACCTGAACAAACACCACCTCGTCTAAAGGTGTAAATCTATGAAACCAATGAACTGCTGTTCTATATTCCAGCCGTATTACCTAACACTAGCCGTTAGGTCATGCCGTCAGAAAGAAGGCCCGGATTCAATTCCCGTTGCGGCGTTACCGTCCACAAAACACCAGAATCTGCCCCTAGCAGATCATAATCCTGCAAGCAGACAATATGTGTTTCATCAAAATCTGTTTGTCACTATGTGTGTTGCTTGTAGGGTTTCCAGGAATAGAGTCCAATTGTTATAATCGATAAAAAAATCTTATGTGTTCCATTCACATGACTTTCTGTGCATCTCTGTAACAAATTATTGTTAAAAAGCTTATTCTTCTATCTACTTCATGCTTCCTTGTAAGTAGGAGGGAAATAAGGCAAAGTTAAAGTGATAGTCAAATGTTTTAAAATATGGTTGCTATGGGATTGAAATCCGCTTCTTTGTATGACCAGAAGTTGCCAAGCCCGCTTGGGTAGTGTGGTGGTAGCGTGTCTGCTCACATTTAACTGATGGAGAGTTCTCGCTTAGGACGAGTTACCCGGATAAGGTTTTTTTCGGGGTTTTCCCTTATCCTGAGTAGATGAATGTCGAGTAACTTTAAGCTCCATGGACTACGAGAATATGTGAGCATAATTTCACCAATTGCATTCATCGTCCGATATGATCAACCAGGTTAAAGGACGTTAAATTAAAAAAAAAAAGGAGTTGCCAAGTTCATAATTAGAAAACTTTAAGTATTTTAAAACTGAAACCAATAACAAGGGATATCTCGGAAACAGTCAACCCCACCAAAAAAGGTATGACATAAATTATGTGTTTTAACAAGATCTACATTTTTTGTGTAGTAAGTGTTTGCCTATATCTCTCGGTTTATCAGTTATGCAACATTCAGCAAAATTCACTCAGAATAAATAGGTCTTCAGAGATTATTCTCAGAAAATTCAAGATATACAGTTGAGTTGCCGTGTAAATATATTTAATATACGGTATTTTAATCGAAATCGTTAGAGCCATTTTTGAAAAAATAAACATTTTAGTAAAATGTTCCATGTAAAGGGTAGTTGGGGGTTGGGGATTTTCTTGAAAACCTTCGTGTCGCATCCTTGGAAGAAACTCAACTTAAATGCAAAGTTTGGTGTTTAACAGACTTTTCGTTTTTGAACTATAGTACCCACAGGCACACAGACAGACATACACGCGGACATTTTTCTAAAAATTATTTTTTTGGTTTCAGGGGATCCCAATTCTAATGAAATCTCGGTATCAATTTTTTTTTTTGGTGCATTACAATACCTTCTCTATACACTATGTACATAGTCCGTGTAGAGAAAGTAATAATGTTATCAATTTATCCTACTATAACTTAAATTTACTAATTTATGTAGAAATATGATGAAGAAGACTCGGCGCCGAAGTTTACGTTGGTGGCACCCCGAGAGGTATGAGGTGAGGTGATACACCGGGCGGCCAGAACAAGAAGCACAACAGAAACAATAACTCCATGGCACGACAGCTCACGGGGAACCTTGGCCTACCGCCCGGCCGCTGCGTCCCCCATCTCGGTCCACTACAGACGTCATGGATGGGGTGCAGTATTGGAGGGTGAGACGTGGTCAGCGCCTCGAGTCCCCCCGGCCGGTTAATGCGGTCCTCATGACCTGGAGCCGCTACTTCTCCATCAAGTAGCTTCTCAATTGGCCCCCCAGGGACCTTACGAGGCTGAGTGCACCCCGGGCCAGGTCTCCCAGCGGGGGAAAAATCCCCACGCTGGTACTGGGGATCGAACCCAGGTCTCCCGCTTGGTAAGTAGCAACGCTACCACCGCGCTAAGGAGACGACCGAAGCACAACAGAGCAATGCCATTTTCCAGATAGAAGCATCCCTACAGCCTGACAGGAAGAACGGGTTCTCCATTTACACAGGTCACTATGAGTATCCTTTTTACTTGCCACGCCGCACCGAGCACTATCGCCGACACTTCCAACACTGAAAAAACCAACGGGATGAAGAATGAATGAAAATTACATTAAATTGTATTTTATTTATGAACGCTCTTTAACTGCTGCAGTTTTTAGCGCCTCGTTCTATACTGGGCGTGAAATATAGCTTAGTTTTACTCAGAGGCCTCTTTATCAGGCTTAAGTTCTTTTGCATGCCGTAAATCTATGACACGGGACCAACGGCTTTACTACCCTTCCGAAGGAAACCGTCTAGGGATTTACGGCCGAAAAAATCGATTGCTCTCTGCCGGAGTTGAACCCGCGATCTTGGGAACCAGAGGCAGTATTTTACCCCTAGACCACGGAGAACGTCCTGGGGATGAATGAAATGACACTGGAAACGACATGGAGCGACAGGAAATTTGGGGAATGAAAGAAACCCACCCAGCATTCGCCTGGCGAACCGGGGAAACCTCTGAAAAGCCCATGGGCCACAAAGGCGGCCGCGGGGATCGAACTCGCGACCTTCCGAATGCGGGCCAAAGACGAGACCGCCTGAATCATTTCGCTCAGTTAGGGTTGCCAACTCTCCCGTATTTTCTTGGCTCGCCCTTATTTGAGCTCCCCCTTTTAACAGTCTTCGGCTCCCGTGTTTGCTTGCTCTCAGAATAATCCTCTCCCTTATTCTTATGCCAAAGGCGGCGCCGTGGCCGCGTGGTTAGACCATTCGCCTCCCACTTGGGGGCCCGGGTTCGATCCTAAGTACCAGCACGTGGGATTTATGGTGGACGAAGCGGCGTCTGGGCAGATTTTCCCCGAATCCTACGATTTCCCCCCCCCCCCCACTCATTCCATCAATTGCTCGCTCATCACCTTTCATCACATTTGCTTGCATTTCATATCACCACTCATGCCTGGCTACGGGCCGACTCTTTTCATTTTGTGGTTTCGTGCCGTTGCCTCCCCTAGGCACCCGCTTGTAAGCCTTAGGGGGCTGTCTGTCCTAAAATAAGGGTAGGGAAAGCGACTATGAAATTCTTATACTAAGCAAAGCGCCTTATTTTAAGCCTTTAATCTTACGTCTTTTCGCAATAACATAGATGATATGCAACAAATTGCAAGAAAAGCGTGTCTTATAAATATTATTCCGTGTCTCCATGGTATGTACTGAGGAAGCTGTTGTGTCAGTCTGGTGACTCAGTTTGGTTAGGCGTTGGCTTTCTGGTCCCAAGGTAGACTTGCCAGAGCCTTAGATTGACAATAAGGGACACTCATCCCCCTCCCGCCGATTTTGAAGGCCAGAGGCGAAACTGTAAATATCCGCTTGCAAAAAATAACTTTCTTTACCTCAATGTAACCTTTTACTTTCTCTAGCACGTGCATACGGTGTACCTACATTAGTTAGAGAAGGTATTGCATTCCACACAAAAATTCGATAAGGGGATTTCACCGTAAATATATGTTTTAGGGCCCCAAAGAGCATTTTTTAGAAAAATGTCATGTGTCCTTGTGTCTGCGAACACGGTAACTCAAAATGAAAAGTTGATAAAATACCAAACTTGGTATTTATATTTAGTATGTTCCAAGAATGCGATACGAATA
The DNA here is from genome assembly GCA_030762935.1 of Hymenopus coronatus. Taxonomy (NCBI): domain Eukaryota; kingdom Metazoa; phylum Arthropoda; class Insecta; order Mantodea; family Hymenopodidae; genus Hymenopus; species Hymenopus coronatus. The sequence continues at coordinate 124,959,919 of CM060897.1, read as the reverse complement.
TTTTCAAGAAAATCCCCACCCCAAACTACCCTTTACTTGGAAACATTTTGGAAAAATGTTGTTTTTCTTAAAAATGCCGTTAGTGATCTTGATTAAAATACATTTACATGACAAATAAATACATATCTTGAATTTTTGGGAATATCCTCTTAAGACCTCTTTATTCGGATGAATTTGCTGAATTTTGCATAACAGGTACATTCTAAGAGATAGACAAACGCTACACAAAAATGTAGATGCCGTTAAAGCACACAATTTATATCATATACATTTTTTTTTGTTCAAGAAGTTGATCATTTCTAAGATAGGTAAGTACATATTCCTTGTTATTGGTTTCCGTTTTAAAAGATTTCACATACGGTAATTTGTACACTCCTTGGCCATGTGAAGAAACGGATTTCAACCTTATGGCAACCAGCTTTGAAAAGACTTGTCTATTAATAATAACTCCATGGTACGACAGCTCACAAGGAACCTTAGCCTACCGCCCGGCTGCTGCGTCCCCCATCTCGGTCCACTACAGTCGTCATGGAAGAGGTGCAGTATTGGAAGGTGAGACGTCAGCGCCTCGAGCCCCCTCCCGGCCGGTTAATGCGGTCCTCAAGACCTGGAGCCGCTACTTTTCCATCAAGTAGGCCCTCAATTGGCCCCCCAGGGACTTTACGAGGCTGAGTGCGCCCTGGACCAGGTCTCCCAGCGGGGGAAAAATCACCACGCCGGTATACTGGGAATCAAACCCAGGTCTCCAGCTTGGTAAGCAGCCGCGCTTAGGAGGTGACCCAGACTTGACTATTGCTTTCATTTAATTTAGTATATGCCCTTTGTACAACAAGGAAGCAAGTAATAAGACCATTTCTGCTAATATTTATCTCGATCAGCGTGAAGAATAAGCTCTTTAAAATAATAATTTGTTACAGAAATGTGGAGGAAGTCGTGTGAATGGAACACATAACTTTTTAGAAAAAGGTCCAGTGTTTGTGTATGTGTGCGGTGTGTGTGTGTGGGGGGGGGGTAGCATAATTCATTGACAGCGCCATTAACAAATAAATTAAAAACAGAATGTAGCACTACTGCGTGTTTCGGATAATTTCGTTTACGTTCTTCACCAAGAGCTATAATCGGTGGCTGCTTCAGCGGTTTTCGAAGAACTTCCGGTCATCGCTTCGTTTCCTCTCCGTTCCTGTATTATTTCTTCAACAAACTCTTTTTATGAAAACTTAGTCTTCTCTGTACTTCTTGTCGATTAAGATAACTTTCATCCACATTTACATATTTCGTTGTAGGGTTAAGAAAAATGTAGTAAGCTAAAATGATAACGTATTTAAATGAGATTCATTTTGTTAGGGCTTTGAAATTCTCTGTCCTTTCACTCCAATTGTCCCTTAACAAGCTGGTTAATGAGCCGATCTAGACGGTCCTACACCGTACCCGTACAGACACACCAAAGTTTTACAAATGTCTTTTTTACTTTCTCAATACGTACGATGTACATAGTGTATAGAGAAGGTATTGCATTCCACCCAAAAATTCGATACCAAGTTTTTACCGGAAATACATGTCTTAGGGTCCCCTGTATCCAAAAACAGCATTTTTAGAAAAAGGTCCGCGTGTGTCCATGTGTCTGTGAACACGATAACTCAAAAACTTTGTATTTAAGTTTAGTATCTTCCAGGAATGCCACACGAAAATTTTGAGAATAATCCCCCCACCCCAAACTACCCTTTACATGGAAAAGGAATAGCTTCTGAAGACCTCTTTATTCAGGATGAATTTTGCCGAATTTTGCTTAACTGCTAAACCGTAAGAGATAGGCAAAAACTTACTAGATCTCGTCAAAACATACAATTTATTCCTTTGCGATTTTGTTGTGGAGGTAACCGTTTCCGAGATACTCCTTGCTATCGGTTTCAGTTGTAAAGTACTTATACTTTTCTCAGACAGTAAGTGTCCATTTTTCTTTTGTTCTGCTCCTGGCTAAGTATGGAAGCGATTTGCAATGACAGTCGCATAACGACAGCTTTTAAAATATTTGACTATCACTTTAGTCTAGTGCATTCCTTTAGTTCCTTCTACTTATAAGGAACTAAGTTATAAGAACATTCTGCTAATGTTTATCTCGATTAGCATTATATAGAAAGAAGAAGAATCTTCTGTAAGAAGTTTGTAGATTAACTAGAGAAAGCCATGTGAGTGTAAAACATCAGATTTTTGTTATCAGGGATCCTCAAGGCATGTAATTCAAGTGATATCTGACATCGAATTTTTAGGTGGAATACAATACTTCCTCCACTTTAAATACTTAGAAGAGAGAGAGAAAAAAAAAAGCATATTTTAAAGGAAACCACTCGACTAGGTGAATTTTTAATGCATACGTATTTTGTTATGAAACACCTAGTCTGTTTCCTCCAATTGAAGCATCTTCTCAGGTCGCTGCGTTTCCATCCCTTTTATGCGCTTTCACTTCACGGTTGTCGTGGGGAAAGAATCAGCAGGTGAGAGTGTTAAATAGCAAATTGTATAATACTGACAAAGCTAAGCAGAAAATTGCACAAATGTCTACAGCGAGCAGATGGAAACTTATGAGGCGTAAATTAGCTATTAGCAGAATTCGCAGCTGTAATTAAGTATGTGTGAGTTTGTGTGTGTGTGTGTGTGTGTGTATGTTTGTGGTCCATACTAGCCTCTAGCCTCTGGTTCCCAAGGTTGCGGGTTCAAACCCGGCCGAGGGCGATGGAATTTTTCGGACGTAAACATATTAGTATGGCTTCCTTCGGAAGGGAAGTAAAGTCGCTGGACTCGCACCGTAGATTTACGGAATGTAAAAGCATCTCAAGCCAACCAAATATGCCTCTGAGAAAAATTCAGCGGTCTTTCTTTACAGAATGACACTGAGAGCCGTAACAGTTAAAGATCATCCATAAATTAAACTCAACTTAATTTTTACGATCAAGTCAAGGAGCAAAATGCTTTATAGCGATTTTAGTTAAAAAATAGTATTTTTGGATTTTTTAATGAAAAAATCACCATCGTTTACGTACATATTTGCAATATTTCATTCTCCTAGGGGGGGGTGCAACACATATTTTGAAAGCTATCTTTAAATTGTTGCGCTGGTTAGATGGCTTTCTAAGACAACATTTAAAGTCATTTTTCTTAGGTTCAATTTTTTGTTATTTTCCCATACTCAAAATCTATCTTCTCCCACAGAAATATATAACGGACTTTTCGTTATAGAGATATGCTGTCCGCAAACACATACACATAGAGACACATACACGCACACACACACACATTGGTCTTTTTCTAAAAAATGCGTTTTTTTATTCAGGGCGTCTCTAATCATATATTTCCGGTGACATCTCAGTATCGAATTTTTAGGTGCAATACAATACCTTCTTTGTGGTCAGCGAGCTCGGGGGTCTCGGGTTAGATTCCCAGCTGGGGCGGGGAATTGTTCTTTAACCAGAATTATTCCCTATCCCCCCACAGAGTCTGGAAGTGTGAACGTGTGAGTGAATAAGCGTGTGTTAAATGATTAACCTAATGTTCTAAACCTACCGCAGTGTGAGTTGTTTCACAAGTCACAAGTCCCGATAATATCTTTGAAGTTAAAGGAGGCCATGTAATTTAAACAATAAAGGGAAGAAAATACCTTCTCTATACACCATGTACGTGTAAAGAAAGTAATATAAACATAATTTTCAAGTAAATAAACAAAAAGATAGAAAATCAAAAAAGAAGCTATCGCAATGATTGCTAGCAGATACGTCTCTGATAGATATTGTTATGAATAATTCTGTTATCAGCTAAAGAATATAGTAAAGAGTGCAATAAGACCTGTAGCATGAATGTTTCTATTACGGTCCTGATTAACATTAAAACATAAACAGCCCTTGCCCTTAAAGGGATGCCATGGCCGAATGTAATTACAATGAAGCAGCAATTGTATTGTGATCAGGCCATTTCCAAATCCGGTATCTCCACTCCCGAACGAAACCGGAGCTTGGTCGTGTTGCAATGCTGATTGCGTAACCAGACAGTGGCCCTGCACGGCTGCGATCCACGGTCGGCTAGTTCCAGTGCCGTAACGAGTTTCACTGCTGGTCCTTTTGCATCTCGTCCTGATTAGCAGTTAATGCAACCATACTTGTTTCTGCTCGCGTGAACTCCTTGCTCATGACATCGATATTTCAGTGCAGCACAGTAGCCCATTTTAGTCTGCTTGATGGCATCAACCTGAGTCATCTTGTGGAAAAAAAAAACCTGGTGTGTTCCATTCACATGACTTTCTCTACATCTCTGCAACAAATTATTGTTAAAAAGCTTATGCTTCTTTTTACTTCAAGCTAATCGAGAAAGAATTAGTATAAATATCCTTATTACTTGCTTCCTTGTAACTGGAAGCGAAATAAGGGAGTAGCATAGGTTAAAGTGATTGTCAAAAGCTGGTTGCTATGTGTCTGAAGTTCCTTTGTTTGTATGGAAAGGGGTTGACAAATTCCTGCATGAGAAAAGTATGTTTTTAAAACTTAAACCAATAACAAGCAATATCCAAAAAAACGATCCACTCCACGAAAAAAATGTTTATAACAAACATTGTGTGTTATACCGAGCTCTACATTTTCTGTCACGTAAGTTTTTGTCTATCTCTTACGGTTTGTCTGTTATACAAAATTCCGATAAATTCATCCAGAATAAAGCAGTCTTCAGAGGCTATTCCCAGAAAATGCAATGTATATATTTTATTTGACAGGTAAATACCTTTAATATACGATATTTTAATCAAAATCGTTAGAGCCAACAAAATGTTCGAAAAATTTTCCATGTGGGGATTTTCTTGAAAATCTTCGTGTCACATTCTTGGCAGATACCTAACTTAAAAACCAAGTTTGGAATTTAATGGTCTTTTGTTTTTGAGTCCACAGACACACACACACACACACACACACACACACACACACGTTTTTTTATTCAGGGAACCCAAAACATGTATTTACGGTGAAATCTCGGTAAGGAATTTTGGGTGCATTACAATACCTTCTCTATACACTATGTACATAGTACGTGTAGAGAAAGTAAAAAAAATCATATGTTCCACTCACATAACTTTCTCAACCTATTGTCATAAAATCTTATTATTCTATGTAATTTGTGCTAATTGAGGTAAACATTATCAAAATGGATATACTGCTTAGTTCCTTCTAACCAGAAGGGAAATAAGGGGATACCCTAGGCTGAAGCGATGGTCAAATCTTTTAAAAGTTGTCGCTGATGGTTTTGAAATGCTGTTCTATTTGCTTGCCAGGATGTAAAAATACTAATAACTATCTTCAATTTAAGAAAAGTGTATTACTTTCTCTACGCGTGCTATGTACATAGTAGGTAGAGAAGGTATGGCATTCCACTAAAACTTCGATATTGAGTTCACCGGAAATATATCTTTTGAGACCTTCTGGGGAAAAATTAGAAAAAAATTCGTGTGCCTGTGTGTGTGTGGACAGAATTGCTCAAAATCGAAAATTCTGTTAAATACAAACTTGGTATTTAAGTCCAGTATATTCCAAAGATGCGGCACGATTTTCAGGAAAATCCCCCACCCCATATACCCTTTATATGAAACATTTTTTGAAAAAAATTTGTTCTCTCAAAAATTGTTCTAGAATTTTTATTTAAGATATTTTCCTGAGAAACGAAATATATATCTTGAATTTTCTGGAAATAGCCTCTGAACACCTCTTCATTCTGAACACTTCTATATAGCTGGTAAACCTTAAGAGATCGGCAAAAACGTAGAACTCAAAAAATGTGGATATCGTTGAAACAGAATTTATATCATATGTATTTAATGTAGAGTTAACCATTTCTGATATATTCATTGTTATTGGTTTCAATTTTAAACTGCTTAAAACTTTACTCAAGCATGAAGTTGTCTTTCATTTCATCTGCTTTTGTTTTTCTCCTGACCATGCAAAGAGAACCGAATTTCAATAGCACTCAGCTTTTAAAAGATTTGACTATCGCTTTAGCCTAGTGTATTTATTTCCCTTCTGCTTTCTAGGAAGCAAGTAATAAGACCTTTTATTTTCGATTAGCATGATGTAAATAAAAGATTTTGTTGTTGTAATAAGAGTTTGTTTGCAGAACAGATAAATAAAGTCGTGTGAATTGAAACTTTAGAAATTTTTATTTCTCCCATAAATAACAACCTTATTTTGCAAAGTGTGCATGTTAGGGTTATAAGTTACAAATTAAAATCAAATATAAAATACAGTAGCATTTACAATTTACAATGAATAATAGTGTGTAAAACTTATGAACCTTTTTAATAACATTGTTTTTGAAGTACACAATAAGGAGGTCTACAAAACTGAGTATTACAATAATATAAATGTTTAATGTGCGAGTGCCTTTTATCTCCGAAGACTGAGCAATCAAATAGTAAACGCTGCACTGTTTTTTCACCAGCACAAGTACATTTGCAAGTACTTCTAATATTAATATGAAACCTTTGAAAATAATTTTAAAATTTTCCATGACCCGTCGTGAACTTTGTGATTATAAAATCAGGGTGAAATAACTTGCGTTTGAAACGGCCATTTATATTAGGAAACAGTAAATTCTTAGTAAGTTGTCCTTTGCAGCTATTTGCTGTTATTTATCCAGAGCTGTTCCATGTATGTGTAACTAACTTCCAATATTCAGTCTTCCCCTGTGAATGTGGACATGTTGAATAGGTTTATTCCTTATGAATGACTAATCGCAGCAGCTTTTGCCAATTCATATTCGCTCTCTCCTTTCCTTGTATTCCTTCATGGCTCTTAACCCAAGACAGAAACTGTGATGTGTTCCATTCACATGACTTTCTCTACCTTTTCTGCAAACAAGCCTTCCTTGAAGATTATTATTTTATCTACATCAAAAAATGTAAACAGTGTGTTATGTATGGACGCTCTTTAACTACTGTGGTTTTCAGCGTCCCATTCTAAATTGGGTGTGAAAGACCGCTTAATTTTGCTCAGAGGCCCTTTTATCAAGCTTGAGGTTCTTTTACGTGCCATAAATCTACGACACGGGACCAACAGCTTTACTTTCCTTCCGAAGGAAGTCATGTTAAGGATTTTTACACCCGAAAAAATCCATCGTCCTCCGCCGGGTTTGAATTCGCAACCTCGACTATATGGTAACCATTACACCACGGAGGGCGCCTTTTATCTACGTCATGTAATCGAGATAAACATGAGCAGAAATTGTCTTATCACTTGTTTCCTTGTAAGTAGAAGAGAAACAGGGAAATACACAAGGCTATCGCAATTGTCAAATATTTTGAAAGCTATCGCTATGTGAAACAATTGAAATTGGGTTATATTTGCACGGCTAGGCGTAAAACAAAAGAGATATGAAACGAATGATGATTTCACGTTTGAGAAATATTTTATTTAAAAATTGAAAACAACAACAAGGAATATCTTGGTAACGGTTAACTATAAAAATTTATATGACATACTTTCACTCATGATAAAGTCCAATTGTTAAGATTAATAAAAATAATATACTTGTAATTATTCACATGTTAATGTTTGTCCAAAATTGATTCCTAAAAACATTTCAAAGCATTATTTTTGTTATAATACTTTTGTATTTTCATACTATACGGATTTCATTTTTTCTTTACAAAATGGAATCTATTATGAAAAATATACTGTAATTGAAATCTTGCAAATCTTCGTGTCGACTTTTAAAAATTGTTCTTTATAGTGTAAAACGCCCGCTTTTACTACATAGTACCGCAGCGATGACACTGATGATGATAGATGGAATGAAGATGGAGCACTGGTGGAATGCAATGGCGGGGGAAACAGGAGAATCTGGATAAAACCCGCCCCTGCGCCGCTTTGTACACCACAAACTCCACTTGCGGTTGCCTTAGTGAAAATCTTCATGTCGCATCCTTGCAGTGGACACACCAGACCTTTTTCTAAAAATGCCTTTTTTGTATTCAGGGGGTCTCTAAACATGTATTTATGGCGAAAAGTCTATAAATGGCTGAAGTGCGGAATCCCCTCCAGCAGACTCACACTACAGTATAGTATTGCTTTAAGGGTTTATCTACATTTAATACATTATTAGGCATGAAATATTAATTTCGTATCGCTTATAAGGCCATTAGCCAGAATAAATATTCCGTGTCTTCTGTAAATTGTGAACTATACGAAAACGAGCTGTTGACTTTGACTCGATTAAGACAGAAAGGTTTAAAGGTGGCCAAAATTTGGTTGGAAAGCGGGTAACACGGGTGGAAATTGTTTGAGAGATACAGGACATTCGCGTTCAGGTTGGTATGTCCATGTATGGCTAGTCAAGGTCTCCCGCTCGATTCCCGCCTTATACAGTTGGACACCAGTTTTTGATCCAACGCCTTGCCACACCTTGTCCGACCTAACAGAGACCACTACGCTCTTGTAGAATATCGGAAAAGTATATTGTGAGAACATGTTTTTAATCACAAATAGGTATATTTTAACATATACTGCTGTTTAAACTTGGAAACATGGTATCCAATATAAATCAGAGCTTATTTTTAATAAATTATGAACCAGAGTACGAACCAAACTAGTAATATCTTCCGACTGGAAGTAAGTAAAACATTGGTTCCCAAACTGGGAACCTTAATCAGCTACAGGGCGGTCACAGGCATTCTCTTAAAGAATATGTTATCTAAAAACAAATCATTTAGTAATGACTTTCATAGATAGTTTCTGACCACACCAACTTATAACTATTTTAAAACACATTAGAAATAAATATTCATTTTAGTTACGTATAAATTTATCTCAAGTAATATCATAAGACGTCTGACCTAATCAATAAATTCTCGAGTTCATAAATAAAATATGAATTCAAATACTAGATCGCAAAGTTTTGTTCCTAAAACGTTAACTTCTATAAAAATAACCTGGCGACTAACTAAATAAAAGAATGGCCTAGTGATAGATGGTACAAAACAAAATAATCTGATGTGTTCCATTCACATGCCTTTCTCTACTTCTATGTAAAAATTATTGTTAATAAGCTTATTCTTCTATTTACTTCATACAAATCGAGAAAAAAATTAGCAGAAATAGTCTCATTACTTGCTTCCTTGTAAGTAGAAGCGAAATATGGGAGTTTCATATGTTAAAGTGAAGTCAAAAGCTGGTTACTAGGTGACTGAAGTTCCTTTGTTTGTATGGACACGAGTTGACAAATTCCTTTATGAGAAAAGTACAAGTCTTTTTAAATCTGAAACCAAAACCAAGGAATATCTCAAAAACAATTGACTCCTCGTAAAAAAAATATATATAATATAGATTGTGTGTTTTAATGTGCTCTACATTTATTGTGTGGTAAGTTTTTGTCCATTTCTTACGGTTTAGCAGTTATGCAAAAGTTCGTAAAATTGGTCCAGAATAAAGTAGTCTTCAGAGGCTATTCTCAGAAAATTCAAGATATACATATAATTTGCCAGGTAAATATCTTTAATATACGATATTTTAATCAAAATCGTTAGAGCTATTTTTGAGAAAATAATAATTTTCGAAACAGGTTCCATGTAAAGGTTAGTTGGGGGTTGGAGATTTTCTTGAAAGGCTTCAATATGGGAATTATATTTACACTTGATTAGAGTCAGGATAAAGTAATATAACAGTTATTTTTGGAACGATGATGGGAGCGGTTACAAAATTGAAACTATATCCTTCTTACCAACGCAATTGTTTGAGAATTTTTAAGTATTTTTAAACCTGATTCCAAAAGTTTTGCTCTGAACGTAAAGAGTGCAATAGAAAACGCCCATTGGGCATCTTCCATTAATGCCACTAGGCATTAATTATTAGGTTGATCATTTGCTATATATGTGAGAAAGACAATCCGAAATGCCGTTTTGGAACATGTTACCGTCATGGAAATTGATGTATGATTCGACAATTGTGAAGACGATGCTGATGATAAAGATAATGATGGCGACTGAATTCCTTTAACATAAATTAAGCGATCAATAATTATTATAGATGTTTTCAGTTAATGCTGCATTGTGAATTTGCATTGCAACGTGGAAGGGAGAGAAGAAAGGGGAGCATTTCTTTTGAAACCGAAACGAAGGATGATGACTATACGGCAAGTAATGTTAACAGAGGACCAAGGACATGTTATTGTCACAAGTATGGGTGAATGCTCGAGAATGTACATACTTGATGTTATTTTTGGAACAGTAACAAATTAAAAAGCTTATTCTTCTACCTACTTCGTACTAATAGAGAAAAACCATTAGTAAAAATTGTGTTATTACTTGCTTCCTTCTGAGTAGAAGGGAAATAAGGGAATACACCAGTCTAAAGCGATAGTCAAATCTTTGTAAAACCGGTTGCTATGCAATTGAAATTCCTTTGATTGTATGGCCAGAAGTTGACAAATGTCCGTATGAGAAAGGCCTAAGTATTTGAAGCTGAAATGAATAACAAAATGTCGGAAACGATCAGCTCTACAATAAATAAATTTAAACGATATGACAAATTATGTGTTTTAACAAGAGCTACATTTTCTTTTAAGTTTTTGTCTATTTCTCACGATTTACCAGATATGCAAAATTTAGCAAACTTCATCCAGAATAGATGTATTTACAGGCTATTCCCATAAAATTAAAAATATGCATTTTATTTGCCGTGTAAATATCTTCAATATACGATATTTTAATCAAAATAGTTTGAGCCCTTTTTAAGGAAATCAAAATTTTCCATGTAAAGGGTAATTGGGGTGGAAGGATTTTCTTGAAAATCTTCGTGTCGCATCCCTGGGAGATACTTGACTTAAATGCCAACTTTAGTATTTAACGGACTTTTCGTTTTATAGCTATAGTCTCCACAGAAAGACAGACAGACAGATTCACACACACATTGATCGTATTCTAAATTTTAAAGGGGTCTCAAAATATGTATTTGCAATGAAATCTCTGTATCTTTTTTGGTTGGAACAACAAAACCTTCTTTACACACTCTACTTAATACGTGTAGAGAAAGTAATAAACAATTCCATGGTTTGAGAAATGCGTCTTTGAAGTGCTGAATGTAATGGAATATAATGCCAAGATATATGAATTTACGATCTTTTTCTTTTTCAGAACTAGATTATCATGCGTTCCGTACGGATGGATCGCAATGGTGGTTTTTGTATTCTTTGGTCAGTCTTTTGAGGCAGTGCAAAGGACAGGCAAGTTGTATCAGATCAGTAACGTGTATCGGCTCTTTGTGGTAGTCACCGGTCCTCCTCCAATGTCTCAAAAGGTATATCTCAGTACCTGCTCTACCTTTCTTGATCTCGAGGAAAAAATAACGTATTATAATCGACCGTAATTTAGCAAAAGCGGCTTTAAATACAAATATAGCATTCCGTCTTCGTCATTTGTGTTGTATCATAGTAGGTGTTGGTGCCTTTCTTTCTTCCTAACATAAATTTATTTTTACTTTTTGTTTACATGTACAATGTACGTGGTTGGTCGAGAAGGTTTTGTATTTTGGCTCATTCATACATTCTTTCCAGAGAACCTTAACCTAAATATAACATGTTAAACTCCTCTCTCGTGTTTCTCTTATAATATCAGAGTGCCCTCTTTATAAGACACACAGAGAGAAGTTCAAAATTCCCAATAATGTCTCGGTTTTATTCAACCCTCAAATGCCCGAAATATAATACAATTCTTTAACAACATAAAGTTTGGTAACGAAATGTAATGTAAATATTACCTATACTGAGTTTCTATACTTATAATTGAATTTTACTTTAATATATATATCTTCATTGTTAATTTTCAATCTTAATTGTATTAATTTATTGTTAAACCGTTGTCAACACTTCTTTTATCATCCAATGCTTATTGTATCAATATCTGACATCTATAACTGCATAATGACGTATGACAAGTTTGGTTTAAATTAAAGACATTCTTGGACTGAACAGTAACTTTTTACATGCTTTGATAATGGTATTTCTAATACATCGTTTTTACAAAGTAATTAGCAACAGAAATCACTATCCAAATTGGAGTTGGGTTTATAATACATTGAATAATTAATATATTTAATTAATTTCAAGCGACCAATCAGGATAAAAGCAATTTGGAGCAATCGCAGCTGTTTGTTGTGTCGCATTGTGTGCAACTATTTTTGCATTTATAGTTTTAAAATTGACCATTTATTTCACTCAAGGTTTAAAATCTCGGATTGGTATTCTACTTTTATTTACTCGTATTTTATTGGTGTATATATGGATAATATATTTAATTGCTATAACTGTTTCGCAAAACAGTGTAAATAAATTAAGTTAGACCAGCAGATTTTCTCATGATATATGCTGTAGCTCTCATACTACAACTGACAATTTGGGTATATTAATAACTACTCCTATTTTGAATGTCTCTACCTAGCTAAACTGGAATTTATGCATCCATTGGTAGATATAAAAATCATAGTGAAAAATGTGATAATAGTAATAATAATAAACAGAATATTGTCATAGACTTCCTATATTTGTAGAACTATCTTAAAACGTGCACGTTGGGACGATTCGTCAATACGTGCTGTTTTCCGAACGACATAAAACATGTGCAGAATGGTCGGCAAACTTCTTTCCTTATCGCAAGAACATTTAGATAACAGGTTAAGTACCCAACGAAAGTCAAGGACTACCTTCCGAGTTCGTATGCTGCTATGCTGTTTATGACCTTATTTTCTCCTCGAAGACAGCTAATAATTACTACAAATTTTGCAGTCTTATTTGTAAGTCTACTTGTTTTAATATTCAGCAGACTGTTTTGCAATTAGATTGCAGTGCCTACTGCACGCTCGATGAAAATTATTTCATTCATTTTTATTTTCTCTATACATACAATGTACATAGTGTATAGAGAAGGTATTGCACTCCACCCAAAAATTCGATACAGAGATTTCACAGGTAATATATGTTTTAAGGTCCCTTGTATCCAAAAAAAGTATTTTCAGAAAAAGATCCGTGTGTGTGTCCGTGTGTCTGGGAACGCGATAACTCAAAAACGAAACGTCGGTAAACTACCAAACTTGGTATTGAAGTTAAGTATCTTCCAGGGATGCGACACGAAGATTTTGAGAAAAATCCCCCACCCCAAACTACTCTTTATATGGAAATTTTTTTAGAAAATTTTGATTTTCTTAAAAATGGCTCTAACGATTTTGATTGAAATATCGTATATTAAGGATATTTACCTGACAAATAAAATGTATATCTTGAATTTGCTGGGAATAACCTCTGAAGAACTACTTTATTCTGGATGAATTTTACGAAATTTTGCATAATTGCTAAACCGTAAGAGTTGTACAAAAACTTACCACACACACACACACACACACACACACACACAAAATGTAGAGCACATTAAAACTCACAATTTATGTTATATACATTTTTTTCGTGGAGTTGATCGTTTTTGAGATATCCCCTTTTTTTATGGTTTCAGTTTTGAAAAACGTATACTTTTCTCATTCAGGAATTTGCCAACTCCTGTTCATACAAACAAAAGAACTTCAGTCACATAGCAACCAGCTTTTGACTATCACTTTGACCTATGCTACTCCCTTATTTCGCTTCTACTTCCAAGAAAATAAGTAATAAAACTATTCCTGCTAATTTTTTTCGATTAGCATGAAGTAAATAGAAGCATAAGCTTTTTAACAATAATTTGTTGCAAAGATGTACAGAAAGCCATGGAAATGGAACATAAAAGATTTGTTATAATTTAATGCGATAACTATGACAGATCTTATGCTATGGCATACGCTACCTAGAAAAAAAAAAATTGATGTATTCCAAGCACATGACTTTCTCTATCTCTGCAACAAATTATTGTTAAAACGCTTATGCTTCTATTTACTTCATGCTAATCGAGATAAAATTATCAGAAATAGTCTTATTACTTGCTTGCTTGTAAGTAGAAGCGAAATAAAGGAGTAGCATAGGCTAAAGTGATAGTCAAAAGCTGGTTGCTATGTGACTGAAGTTCTTTTGTTTGTATGAACAGGAGTTGGCAAATTCCTGAATGAGAAAAGTATACGTTTTTCAAAACTGAAACCATAAAAAAAGGGGATATCTCAAAAACGATCAACTCCACGAAAAAAATGTATATAACATAAAGTGTGAGTTTTAATGTGCTCTACATTTTTTGTGTGATAAATTTCTGCCCATCTCTTATGGTTTAGCGGTTATGCAAAATTCCGTAAAATTTATCCAGAATAAAGAAAATTTCAGAGGCTATTCCCAAAAAAATTCAAGATATTCATTTTATTTGTCAGGTAAATATCCTTAATATACGGTATTCTAATCAAAATCGTTAGAGCCATTTTTAAGAAAATCAACATTTTCGAAAAAAGTTCCATGTAAAGGGTAGTTAGGGGTGGAGGGATTTTCTTGAAAATCTTCGTGTCACATCCTTGGAAGATAGTAAACTTAAATACCAAGTTTGATATTTAACGGTCTTTTCGTTTTTGAGCTATGCTGTCCTCAGACAGACACACACACACACACACACACACACACACACACACACACACACACACACACACACACACACACACACACATACGGACCTTTTTCCAAGAATGCATTTTTTATTCAGGGAGACCCAAAACATGTATTTCCGGTGAAATCTCGGTATTGAATTTTTGGATGGAATACAATACTTTCTCTATACACTATGCACATAGTACGTATAGAGAAAGCAAAAACAACGCCATCGCCAAAGGGCTTATCTACAATACATTTTTCGGAGAGAAGTATAATCAAAGTATAATTCAAAGGCACAAATATTGAATAAAATAACCGTGAGCTTTCATTTTAATAATATTTTGATAATGGTTCAGAGAGTGATTAAATGCATGTTAGCTTTTACTAGATCTACATAAATGTGCATTCAACCATAATGCGTTTTGGTGTTTGTTTATATTAAAACGTTAATATTCATTGCGAGAAGAATAATAAATAAAAGAAAGCAGAAAAATAAAAACAGAAGAACGAAAAAGAAATAATATGTATGTAAAAGAAAGAGAGGGGGGAGAGAAAGGGGAAAAGTCAAATTAGTAACAGCAAGAACAAGACAAAGGATAAAAATATAAAAATAAAAGCTAAGGAAAAGAACAGAGGCAAAAAGAGAAGATGGGAATCAAGTACGGCAAGATAGAGCAGAGGAGTGAAGAGAAACCAGAAAAGAAAGGCAAGGAAGAAAAGAAGGTATTATAACGAGAAGCTGGCTAAAGGGGGTTTAGACTAAAATAGTTGAGTAAACTGTAAAGAGCAGCAAATACAAAAATAAAACAGCAAGGTCGAACAGAAGTGAATATGACTAAAATAGGGTAAAACAAAAAATAAATTAAACGAGAAGCAGAAAAGGAAGAGCGGAGATAAGAAAAAAGAGAGGAGGAGAGGCAAGAAGAGAATAGGGAGAGGAATTTAACTGAAGAATAGAAATAAGCAAAGAGGACTTGAGAGGGGAAAGCAGAGAAAAGAGGAGAGAGGTGAGAGAAGATAGACAAAAGAAAGAGGATAGGGAAGAAGAAATAAGGTATGAAAACATTTTAGAGTACAGAAGAACAAAGGCAAAGGAAAGGGTAGAGAAGGGAAGAAGGAAGGAGAGAACAATCTAAGCGTAGAAGAGAAGAAATGATGACAGCTCCAGCTTCAGTGCAAGCCTTTAAGACGTGATTATCCACGCAACGTCGTCTTGAGAGTGGCACGGGGATCATCGAGTGAACTTCCTGTTTATTGAAAGACAAGACTTCCGGTTCACGTGGCCAGCCAGGCTGAACTCTCATCTGCTGATTCACTTGAGATATCGACAAAGAGCTATGGGAAAGCGGGCAGGTGTAATGCATTCACACCTGGAAAACTACCAGTCATCCATGGCTAGCGTACCAAAGAAACGAAACAGCGTTTAGTGGTGCGAAATAAATATCCCAATCTGAATACTCCACTTCAGCGCCGTCTTTTCGCTGCTCGTAGCGCCTCTGCAGGTAATCAGCAGTAAACACACACGTAAACAAAACCTATAAGGATGTGAAGTTGCTGTTTAAGGCCTAGCGATGAAAAACGATGCTATAAACTGGCTGTGGCACCTGGACAGAACAGTGTCAATAACACGGTGTATTAAATTTTTAGGGTGGCCTAAACAAGCTTATTTTATGAAACAATGGAAAACGGATACTGACATTGTTCAAATTAATGTACAATGTCATGGTCCTATTCTTATAATAAGGAATATACTAGGTTAAAGTTATAGTCAAATATTTTAAAGCTGGTTGCTATGTGACTGTTAATCGCTTCTTTTGCCTGACCAGGAGTTAAAATAAAATAATAATAATAATAATAATAATAATAGTAAATCTGATGTGTACCATTCACACGACTTTCTCTATATCCCTGCAACAAATTATTCTTAAAAAGCTTATACTTCTATTTACTTCATGCTAACCAGAAAAAATCTGATGTGTTCATTCACATGACTTTCTCTACAACTCTGCAATAAAGTATTGTTAAAAAACTTATGCTTCTATTTACTTCCTGCTAATCGAGAAAAAATTGCAGAAATAGTGTTATTACTTGCTTCCTTGTAAGCAGAAGCGAAATGAGGGAGTACTATAGGTTAAAATGATGGTCAAAAGCTGATTGCTATGTGACTGATGTTCCTTTGTTAGTATGGACACGAGTTCACAAAGTCCTGTATGAGAAAAGTATGTTTTTTATAGCTGAAATCAAAAACAATGAATGTCTCAAAAACGATGAACTCCACGAAAAAGTTTATGTAACATAAATTTTGTGTTTTAACGTGTTCTATATTTTTCGTGTAGTAATTTGTCCATCTCTTACGGTTTAGCAGTTATTCAAAATGTCGTAAAATTCATCCAGAATAAAGTACTCTTCAGAGACTATTCCCAGAAAATTCGAAATATAGATTTTATTTGTCAGGTAAATAGCTTTAATATACGATATTTTAATCAAAATCATTAGTGCCATTTTTGAAAACATCAACATTTTCGAAAAATGTTCCATGTGAAGGGTAGTTGGGGATGGGGGGAGTTTTCTCAAAATCTTCTTGTCGCATCCCTGGAAGATACTAAACTTAAATACCAAGTTTGGTATTTTACCGACTTTTCGTTTTTGAGTTATCGTGTTCACAGACACACGAACACACGGCCACACACATACACACACATGGACCTTTTTCGAAAATGCTTTTTTTAGTTAAAGGAGACCCTAAAACACATATTTTCGGTGAAATCTCGGTATCGAATTTTTGGGTGGAGTGCAATACCTTCTCTATACACTATGCACATAGTGCGTATAGAGAAAGTAAAAAGGAATGACAAAAATTCACATTTGAGAAAACTTTAAGTGTCTTAAAGTTGAATCTAATAACGGAATATCTCCGAAATATATTAACAACTGATATAAATTACACGCTTTAACGAGAGCTACATTTATACGATAACATTGTATGAAGAGAGCTTCAAAGGCTACTCCCAGGAAATTCCACATATACATTTCTTTGTCATAAAATATCGTTAATAAGTGTATGGTATTTTAATCAAAATCGTTACAGCCATTTTGAGAAAACCGAAAATTAAGAATAAACTTCTATGCAAAGGGTAGTTTGGGGTGGGGTATTTTCGTGAAAACTTTCGTGTGGCATCCTCGGAAAATACTAAACTTAAATACCAAGTTTGCTACTTCGTTTTTGAGTTATGCTGTTCATAAACACACACATACACCCACCCACATACAAGGATCTTTTTATAAAAATCTGATGTGTTCCATTCACAGGGCTTTCACTAGCAATCCCACACACAAACTTTCGTTAAAAAAGATTATTATTTTATCTACGTCATGCTAATCGAGATAAGCATTAACAAAAATGTCTTATTATTTCCTTCCTTGTAAGTAGGAGAGAAATAAGGGAATACATAGGATAATGCGACGGTCAAATCTTTTAAAAGCTATCACTATGTGAAACAGTTAAAATTCGGTTCTCTTTTACATTCCTGAAAGTTAAACAAAAGAAATGAAACGAAAGTTGACTACCCACTTGAGAAAAAAACAAAAGAAATGAAACGAAAGTTGACTACCCACTTGAGAAAAGTTTAAGTAGTTTAAAGTTGAAACCAATAATAACTGTCTTTGAAACAGTTAACTGCACAAAAAATGTAAATGACAAATTATGTGTTTTAATAGGTTCGACATTTTTGTGCAGTAATTTTTTGTCTGTCTCTTATGGTTTTCGAGTTATACGGTCACCCAGAGTGGAGAGATCTTCAGAGATTATTCCCAGAAACTTCAAGATATAAATTTCGTTTGTCGTGAAAATCTCTTACAAACTGTTAGATTCATTTTTGAAAAAATTAACATTTTTGAAAAGTGCTTCATGTAAAAGGTAGTTGGAGGTGGTGGGATTTTCTTGAACATCGCGTCGTACCCTTGAAAGATATTTAATTTAAATACCAAGTTTGATATTTAACCGATTTTCGTTTTTGAGGTTTGTTGCCCACATACACACTATTCGAAACACCAATCGTTAATCGTGAGCACAATAAATCTGATTTCAAGAATCCTTCTGCACCAGCTCTATGTCGACCTCGGTTAAACTGCGAAGCCCTATTCAGCGGAAGGGATCAGTTTTAAGCCAAGCAGGTAACATCTGCTGATTTTCGGCAGACAGGAGCAATATCCTGTTTCATATCCTGTCCTGATTAGCATGCAACTCACATCGCACGAACGGGACAAAAACCGGTGTTTGTGGGTACTTCCGTTTCCAACAAATTCAGTAAGACGTAACCTTGGGCTTCTGGTCTGTCAAAGCGATATTTGCATCTCGGCTAATGTATGCAAGATAGGTAAATCGATAACAGGCGCAGTATCGATGTCACTGGACGTTAATGGTAAGTTCGAAATTTAGGGTGTGGGAATAAAGAATGTTTCATAAACAGTGATCGCTAATTTGAAAACGAAATAAGCCAAACATGGTACATTCAGCGGGCAAAGCGCTGTAGCAGCGCTTGAAACTCCACTACATATACGCTTCGACAATCAGAAAACTGTACAGGCATATAAAAACGAACCGTATTTCTGAACCGAAAACCAATTTTTAACAAAATATTTCAAAAAGCGTATTAAACAAGTAAACGATTAAGAAAATATCAATTTAAATCAACATCAAATATGTTAATAAACATAACATAGATTCACTCACCATAATTTAAAATATCAATAATCGTCACCAAAACTCATCAGCTTCATTTGAATTTGTGACATCTTCACTTCTAAGGAAGTGGTGTCAATGATCGGCATTTGTTGTCGATTCTCTCCCACCCTTCCATTATCACCTCTTCGTTGTGATTGATGGAAACTGTGTAACAGAGGTGTCAGTGAATTCGCTCTACATTAACCAAGGCTCTTTTTGGCGTGAGGAGAGTACACAATGGCAATAATGGGTCGCCAAAGTTGTGCCACTTTTTTACTTTCTCTAGCCCCATATGTACAATGTACATAGGAATAGAGAAGTATTGTATTCCACCCAAAAATTTGATACCGAGATTTCACTGGAAATATATGTTTTAGGACCCCCTGTATCCAAAAAAAGCATTTGCAGAAAAAGGTCCGTGTGTGTGTGTGTGTGTGTGTGTGTGTGTGTGTGTGTGTGTGTGTGTGTGTCCGTGTGTCCGTGTGTCTGTGAACACGATAACTCAAAAACGAAAAGTAGCTAAAATACCAAATTTGGTATTTAAGTTTAGTATCTTCCAGGGATGCGACATGAAGATTTTGAACAAAATCCCCCCATCCCAAACTACCCTTTACATGGAACTTTTTTCGAAAATTTTGATTTTCTTAAAAATGGTTCTTAACGATTTTGATTAAAATATCATATATTAAAGATATTTACCTAGCAAATAAAATGTATATCTTGAATTTTCTGGGAATAACTTCTGAAGACCTGTTTATTCTGAATGAATTTTGCTTAATTTGGCATAATTAGTAAACCGTAAGAGATATACAAAAACTTACTACACAAAAAATTTAGGTCTTGTTAAAATACACAAGTTATGTCATATACAACTTTTCCCGTAGAGCTTACCGTTTTCGAGCTATTCATTGTTATTAGTTTCAGTTGTGAAGTACTTATACTTTACTCAGGCGGGAGTGTCCGTTTTTCTTTTGTTCTACTCCTGGCCAAGAAAAGAAGCGATTTGTAATGACAATCGCATAACGACAGCTTTTAAAACATTTGACTATTGGTTTAGCCTAATGTATTCCCTTATTTTCTTCCTAGTTATACGGAACTAAATAATAAGAACATTGTGCTACTGAGTACCACGATTAGCAAGGTGCAGAGAGAAGAAGAATCTTATGTATGAAGTTTGTAGAATAGCTAGAGAAAGTCATGTGAGTGTAACACATCAAATTTGTATTCCATTCAGCCTACTTGTAAAAATAGTCTGCATTGGTAGTAAGTCTCTTAGATGCTGTAGGGATAACCAGAGTAAGAGGTGTCAAATGTCAACATAATTTTACATTATCGACTTGTACGGTTCAATGTTCCAACCGTACACCGTGCTGATATGGCCGAAAACTGCGAATGTACGGCTTAAATCGAACGGTTGGCAGACGCTGTAAAATGTGTCTGAATATACCATTGCAATCGGAAGCGGAGATTTTGTATTTTGTTTACCAGATCACTTATGCCTTGCTTCCTTGCGCAGAAAACACAGTGAATATTTTGAAAACAGTTAATGCTACAAAAAAAAAAAAAAAATCTGACGTGTTCCATTCACATGCCTTTCTCTATATCTCTGTAACAAATTATTGTTAATAAGCTTATTCTTTTATTTATTTCATGCTACTCGAGAAAAATTAGCAGAAATAGTCTTATTTCTTGCTTTATTGTAAGTAGAAGCGAAATAAGGGACCACCACAGGTTAAAGTGAAAGCCAAAAGCTGGTTGCTATGTGACAAGTTCGTTTGTTTGTATGGACACGAGTTGGCAAATTCCTGTATGAGAAAAGTATAAGTTTTTCAAAGCTGAAACCAAAAACAAGGAATATCTCAAAAACGATTAACGATTGATGTATATATCATAATCATAATTTGTGTGTTTTAACGTGCTCTACATTTTTTGTGTGTTAAGTTTTTGTCCATCTCATCTTTAATATACGATATTTAAATTAAAATCGTTAGAGCCATTTTTTGGAAAATCAAAATTTTCGAAAAAAGCTCCATGTAAAGGGTAGTTGGGAGTGGGGGGGATTTTCTTGGAAATCTTCGTGTCGCATTCTTGGAAGATACCAAAGCTCAATACCAAGTTTGGTTTTGGTTTTTAACGGACTTTTCATTTTTGAACTATGCTGCCCACAGACACACACATACGCACAGCCACTCAGACAGAAGACAGACAGACAGACACACACACGGACAGTTTTCTGAATTTTTTTTTTTTATTCAGAAGGTCTGAAAACATGTATTTCCGGTGAAATCTCGGTATCGAATTTTTGGGTGCATTAGAATACCTTCTCTATACACTAATTACATAGCACGTATAGAGAAAGTAAAAGCGGTTGGTGAAAACGATATTGAATCAGCTCTACATTTTTTGTGCAGAAACTTATTGTCCCTCTTATTATTTCCTAGTTATGTAGATTGCATTACATTCAGTCATGTGAAGAGGACCTCAAAGGCCCCTGAGGAAATTCGATATATACATGCTGTATCAGTATTGGTGTCAAATATTTTTGAGAAGCCCTCCTAAAACCAAAACAGTTAAATAAAGTTCGTATGAACATGGATCTGAAAATCGTTCGTTACAGAGATATTATGGTGATGCATCTGTGAAATTTGACCAAAAATTGTGAAACATTAAGACATTATTTTGTTTCATAATAAAATGATATGAATTTGAACTTAAAGAAAATATATCGTTTTTCCAACTTGATGAACTTTGAGTACCAATTAAATAGCTATTGATGGATAGGCGGATGCTTGTAAATAGGCACTCCCAATTTTAAATCTTATTTTCTCGCAAACTTTTTTCCAACACTTTTCCATATTCAGAATGTTACATAAGATGCAATTTTTCAGTAATTTGTTTCTAAAGTTTTATACTTCCAATCAAAAACATATTAAAGGAAATGATAATATTACCTTTTCAAAATAATGATCCAATTTTTTTACATAAATGATTAAATGTTGAAAAATCAAGGGGTTTGGAGAGCATGAAAAGTAATTTTCTACATTAATTAGTACTAATAAAAGGCATTGTAATATGGCAGAACTATTTGTATACTCATTTACTAAAACGGATTTTTATGTGCATATTTTGAAACATGTATCATGTGGCTCACTTTTATTAGAACAATGAATGTTGATACATGGTAAAAAGATCAGTATTATTCTGTATATATTTTTGGTATAAATTTCAATAAGATATCTTACATATTGTGGATTTTCCAAAGTTCATAGTTGCATCACCTTAAATGATTTGCAGAGCAATGCGGATTACTTCAATTGCTGCTTAAATTGCCAGCTATTCCTTTATTGGTTTTCGTTTGTTTGCTCGTTGAAGAGCAAAAACTGTAAAAAATTTCATTTTGGCTTGGAAACTGTCCTCAGGGAGAACTGCTGAGAATTAAGAGGCACAACACATAGGATCTATCTTGGCAAACGCATTACGTGAAACTGGTCTAGAAGTTTACGAGGAAGTTCACTGCCTAGCTGATGTGGTAGTAATCGTCGCATAGACATCATTGCGATAAACAGAAGAAAATCAGAAGCAGAGATAATAGACCCGACCATCCGCTTTGAACTGAATAAAGACCAACCTCAACAAGTTCATCTGGAAAAACAGAAAATATATGACCCCACCATACCATATTTTAAAGAAAAATACAATCTCAGAAAAATAACAATAGTAGGCCTATTTTTTGGATCTCGAGGAACGATTACAAATATGTTTGTGAAATGGAGGGCAACATATAAAATTAACAGAAGTGTGGAACAAGCAATCACGGAAAACATCATAAAACATTCCGTAGCCATTTTTCGAAGTCATTTATATGGTTTGAATAGAACGTAAAATGTATTATGGTTTATAAATCACTTTATTTTTGTAGTATTTTATCTCTTTTATTGTTATAGCTTTTATTGTTGCACATCTTTTATAATCTGCTAGAATTTGTTCTCATAGCTTAATTTTATATAACTATTATAACGTATCATAAAATATTTTTTTGTAATACTCACTTATAACATTTTTTGTTAAAAACCTCTCAATGTATATTGTTCTGTGTCACTTGGCAAACTCATTTATGAGTCAGACTAATAAATAAATAAACAATCAATTGAATTAAATTGTTTTGATTTGCTGTTTGCTGTTATTGTTTGTTGTAGGGCACGGAAGACAGAATAAAATGTATTCTGTGAGTGAACAGGCCGAATATGCATTACATTTATGACCGTGCAGATGCGAATACTAAATACAGTTGGCATCTTGACAGGCGCGCGTTCGAATCTCGCTTAGGGTGAGTTACCCGGATAAGCTTTTTGTTTGGGGAGGAGGGTTCCTATATCCTGAGAAGACGGATGTTGAGTAATTTTTAGTTCCATGAACCTACAGATCATTTTAGCATCATTTCACCGATTTCATTCATCGTCCGATATGACCAACAAGGTTAAAGGAAGTTAAGCTACAACAAATACATTTTAAAAAATCTGATGTATTCCATCTCTACATCTCTACAACAAATTATTGTTCTATTTACTTAATGCTAATCGAAAAAAATAGCAGAAATAGTCTTATTACTTGCTTCATTGTAAATAGAAGCGAAATAAGGGAGGACCATAAGTTAAAGTGATAGTCAAAAGCTGGTTGCTGTGTGACTGAACTTACTTTGTTTGTATGTATGGACAGAAGTTGACAAAGTCCTGTGTGAGAAAAGTATAATTCTTTAAAGCTGAAACAAGGAATATCTCAAAAACGATCAACTCCATGAAAAAAATGTATATAACATAAATTGTGTGTTTTAAAGCGCTCTACATTTTTTGTGTGGTAAATTTTTTTTTCATCTGTTACGGTTTAGCAGTTATGCAAAATTCCGTAAAATTCGTCCAGAATAAGTCTTCAGAGGCTATTCCCAGAAAAGTCAAGCTATACATTTTATTTATCAGGTAAATATCTTTAATTTATGATATTTTAATCAAAATCGTTAGTTAAGAGGTTCCGCGTTCAAATTTTGGCCAGGGTAAGTTACTCGGATAAGATTTCTTCGGGGTTTTCCTTATCTTGGAAAAACGAATATCGAGTAACTTAAACTCCGTGGACTCTGGTCTCATTTGAGCATCATTTGACCGATTTATTCACCTTTCAATATAACCCACCAGGCTAAAGGAGGTTAAACTAATAAATTTAAAATCCTCCAATGGTACATAAAAGCTTACATAATTTTTCATCCAAATTGATTTAAACCTTTACATATAATGGCATTCTATATTACAGGAAGCAGCATGCTCTGTGTCGCTGTTCAGTGTTGATTGTTGAGATGAGTACATGCCTCATTTGTTATAAACTAGCGCAAGAGTGCAGCTAACGTTTTCTGCAGTGGCACTATTTCATACTAAAAACAAGCGAACGCTTAGCAATACTGAAAATAGCAGCAGTGTAACCAGAAATTCTTCATTATTACACATTCTGTTCAGTCTCGCTTGCTTCTAAGATAGAGGGCTCAAAGAACTGCAGACAGACCATTACTAGGAAACCATTTAAAAGTTGCAAGCTGCTTTCCTAGGTTGGCACACCTGCAAGGAATAACAAGAAAAAGTCGCAGACAGAACAAATTTGCTTCGTTGCTGGTAAAGCAACGTCACGCTGCAAAAAACACTACGTTGCGGAGCTGAATAATTTGTTCAATAGTATTTCAAAAGAGACAGTAAAGTTTCCAGAAAAAGTGGCATAAATGTGTCAACAGGAGGTCTGTCGTTTTCTCACGGGGCTATTGGATATCGAATCAAGAAATACCTAAATGTCAGCAAAACACAAAGCAAAGATTTGTCCGATAATATCAACAACTCTAAATATTATGTAGATTCTGTTTCAAACAAATAAATACTTCTGAACCTTCCTTCAAGTTGCTACAAAAGATAGACTTTTGATCAGTCAATATATCGTTAAAAGTAATTTTTCACCCAGGCGAAATATAGCTCGCACCTAACTTTTTGCATGAAAGCATATATGAAAAGCATTGAAGATTGTTGCTTGCTCAAGGAGCTTGACGACAGAAATGAATTTCATGTAGAAAATGCGGAGGTAATTTCTTGACGCAGAAAAAAAAAAGTGTTTGCTCCCAACGTGCGCGCGCGTGTATATGTGTGTTCGTGTGTGAAAAGCATTTCTTAAATACAGGGGAATACCGAGCTTTATATTAAGTTCTCATTTTTCAAGGATGCAAATATAAGGCTCTAACAATTTTCCCCATAAAAAATAATGTTTAAAGGGGGGAAAACATTATTCGACACATAATTTGTGCCAAATAATGATTTTGTGTAGCGCTAGCAATTTCTGATACTTCTTGAATATTTACATATTCTCAAGTAGCTCTCTGGCTGTACATGTTTGAACGTTTGTGATTCTTCTTTTTCTTCTTCTTCTTATTATTATTATTTTACTCACATGAATTCGTTAATGTGAATTATTATATGAGAATAAACAGCTGAAAGTATTTTTCACGTATTATATGTGACTAAACCCATATTGATTAATCGCAAATAATTAAACATTTATGGAAAATGGTGTAACTTAGATAAATTACCTTTTATTTGAAAACATGGCATGTTATAGGCCGAGATGGTTACACATCTCATGGTCTACACCTCAATTCTAGAGGCAAAAGGCAGCTTTCGCAGCTAATTGCCGACAGAATTATAGGTAGAATTCCTGTTATGATATCTGATAGGGCTTTTTTAGGTTAAAGGAAATCCCCCAAAATAGTCATGAAAGAACTCTAAAGTCAATTGAAATAAATATTTCACCAACAAAGAATTTTAGGAATACAGAAAATATCAGTAATTCTATTACAATAAATAGTAGCAGTAGCTCGTTGTGTATATTTCACCAAAATATTAGGGGTTTAAGAAACAAAGTTGATGAACTTTCTCTTAGTCTTGCTTCTGAAAAATTACAGCCTCACGTTTTATGCTTATCTGAAA
Organism: Hymenopus coronatus; assembly: GCA_030762935.1. NCBI lineage: Eukaryota > Metazoa > Arthropoda > Insecta > Mantodea > Hymenopodidae > Hymenopus > Hymenopus coronatus. Next base: position 124,933,627 of record CM060897.1, on the reverse strand, counting down.
TCACTTAACAGAACAGGAATTCATGCCAGTTTCACTGCATGGGTACTCTTTAGGAGCAGCATATTCAAGGAAAAATTTTAAAAAAAGGAGGGGTTTGCATATTTGTAAGACACGATGTACCCTATAAAGTCATTAATCTAAACAAGTTTTGCTTTGAGCTAGACATAGAGATGTGCGCAGTTCAGCTAAACATAAATCAAGTAAAGTTTGCAATAATACCTCTATATCGGTCCCCACTAGGTAACTATGAGTTATTCAAAAAACAGTTACATGATTCCTTAAAGTTTATATTGAAACCGAAACGAGAAATCATAATTTGTGGTGACATAAATATTGATTATCTTATACCTAGTCTCCGAAAGGACCAACTCAATTCTATATTTTTTATATACAACATGTCACACACAGTACATTTTCCTACAAGAATTCAGGGTAGCTCCTCTTCAGCAATAGATAACATATTCATGAATATAGATAGAATTAAAACTTCAATAGGCTTACCATTTGCAAATGGCCTTTCAGATCATGAGGCACAAATACTTCTCATTAAAGAGATAAACTTAAAGTTAAAACCAATCTATAAATATTGTAGAACACGAAAAATAGATGAAAGCTCCCTCATATTGTTTAAGTATGCCCTTCAACAAGAATCATGGACTGGAATCTATGAAATAAATGGAGTAAATGACAAGTTCAATCATTTCCTACAACATTTCAACTCTCATTTTGTAGCATGCTTTCCAGTCAAATATTGTAAAATATATAATCAGAAGGAAAATAACACCTGGATTACAACAGGCATTAAAACTTCTTGCAAACATAAGCGAAAATTATACCAAGAATTGAAACATAATAAGACCCCATACTTAGAATGTCACTACAAAAAGTACTGTAAAATTCTAAAAGAAACAATAAAAGCTGCTAAAATATTGCATTACAATAAAGAGATATCCAATTCTAATAATAAAATAAAAACTATCTGGAATATAATAAAAAGGGAAACAGGTAAGAGCTCTCAAGAAAGCCCTTCAATTGCACTGAATTCCAGTAATCAAAAAATTGATGATCCTCAAAAGGTCGCAGATATTTTCAAAAATTTCTTTTTGAATGTAACAGACAAATTAAAAATAAACTATGGATGTAAAGAATCAGCAATAAATTTTTTAAAAACTTCTTTTGTAAACAAAGTCCCTGAATTTAAAGTAAAAGTGAATACACCATTTGAAATAAAAAATATAATAAATTTGCTCAAGACCAAAAATTCCTCTGGATATGATGAAATATCAAGTAAAATCCTAAAAGCATGTTCTGACCTTATATGCATTCCCCTTAGCTATTTATGTAACGAATCACTAAAGAGTGGAATATTTCCTGACAGAATGAAGTACTCTATTGTCAAACCACTTCTTAAAAAAGAAAAACAAGATAATATATCAAATTATAGACCTATATCTCTCTTGTCTGTTTTCTCAAAAGTATTTGAGAAAGTAATGTTCAATAGGCTCTATAATTACTTGGAAAAGAAGAACTTATTTGCCAAAGAACAGTTTGGCTTTAGAAAAGGAGTAGCGACAGATAATGCAACCTACAAGCTCACACATAAAGTGTTAACAGCGTTAAATGAAAAGGAACATGTCGTTGGAATCTTTTGCGAAGGCTTTTGACTGTGTGAATCATGAGACTCTGATAGTTAAACTAAATTTCTATGGAATAAAGAATAACATATTAGATTGGTTCATTTCATACCTAGAGAAGAGAAAACAAAGGGTCGAAATTAATAACTCCAACGGGTATCAAAATAGTGCCTCAGAATGGAAGTCAGTAAAACACGGTGTTCCCCAAGGATCAATCTTAGGGCCTCTTTTGTTCTTGGTTTACATAAATGACCTCCCATTATACATTAACAGTTTTGCAAGTATTTATTTATTCGCAGATGACACTAGTGTTCTAGTAACAAGTAAAGATTTCAATGAATGTGTAGTTAAATTAAACTATGTTCTAAATTGTATGTCAAATTGGTTCAAAGCAAGCAAACTCTCAGTAAACCTTGAAAAAACAAAAACAATTAAATTTATAACTACTCGCTCACCACAAACGCACATAGAAATAGGAATTAATGATACATTGTTAGAACAGCTAAATGAAGTCAAATTTCTTGGCCTTCAGGTAGATAAGGCATTTGGACTGGAAGTCACATATTAGCTACATCACACCTAAACTTAGCTCAGCATGTTATGCTCTCCGTGCACTGGTTAAATTTCACTCAATCGATACACTTAGGTTGGTGTATTTTGCCTACTTTAACTCCATCATCGAGTATGGAATAATATTTTGGGGTAATTCAGTAGATAGTAAATGCATATTCCGGATACAGAAGAAAGCTATACGAATAATCTGTAATGCTTATAGCAGACAGTCATGCAAAGAACTATTTCAAAAATTGGACATCCTCACCTTACCTTGTGTTTATATATTATCCATTTTAAAATTCTATGCAGTTAATCGACATAGTTTTATAACAAACATGGAAATTCATAACATTAATACTAGACAAAAGGGATTGATTCATCGTCCCAATGCCAATCTTCGTTGCTTTCAGAAAGGTGTATATTATGAAACAATCAAGATATTTAATGCTCTCCCCAGTAATCTCAAAGAAAATGTTGGGAATTTCAGGGCTTTTAAGGCCTCTCTTAAGGAGTATCTTTGCAATAAATCATCTGTAGATGAATATTTAAGTGGCAAATCTGTCTGACAATACCTTTAATAATCATTGTATTTATAAATATTACAATGTATTGCATTTTGTGATTATTAGTGTGTGTGTGTTTTATATTAAAATTAAACTGATTTATACTTTGATTTGCACGAATGTGTCAAATGAATTTTTTTTAGTATTAGCAATGACACAAGGTCTGAAAATCCTGATGTTTTGATATTTTACACTCTAGTATATAATTGTACATCTTTGCATTGGAAATTCTATAACATATTTGTAAATATGTATTGTAATTTGTTGACATTTATGAAGAGTACATAATACAATAATCATGTTTTAGTTTATATAATTACTACTAGTAACTATTATATCGATAACTTGAAAACTATCATCTGACATAACATTAGTTTTACATATAATGAAATTATATTTATTTATTTATTTATTTATACACTTTAACACTATATTTTGATACTCTTTGTTTTTAAGTGCATGCAAAAAAATATTCTGTTGTTTTTGTAACCTATGCTTTTAGCACTAGAGCTTTATACATTTTTTTTCATAGTGTATAAACATATGTATACATGTATATGCCTTGACAAGTTCTATGTTCAGTGGCTTTCTGGCCTAAACCTACAGAATGCTTTCTAATCTAATCTAATCTTAAGGAAAATATATATATTTGTAATGGATAGAGAAAGCTTCGTTAATATTTCACGTCATATTTTTTCTCTAAAAGTAAAAGTTTTAACGACTTATAAAGTCTATTTCATAAACTCATATTCAATTTTCGTCCGCCATATCGGCATATTGGGTCACTTATAACGGCAATTTCTTGATCGATGGAGATTATATTTCGCGAGTTCGCCACTAAGCGCCACATGTTAAAGAAGAATCAATTCATCGCCCATAGATGGCACTATAGGATATTGTGACCTGCGGACGTCAAAACGACAGAATTTAGCCCCAAAACCTTCCCTTTCAAGGAGTGGGGTTCTTTTACGTATACATAACCAGTACACAGGACTAACGACTTTACTTCCCTTCCGAAGGACCCCCAGTTAAGGATTTTTACATCTGAAATCTTATGTGTTCCATTCACACGACTTTCTCTACCTATTCAACAAACAAACTTCTTATAAAATATTCTTCTTCTTTCTGCTTCATGCTATTCCAAACAAACATTAGCAAAATTTATGTATTACTTAGTTCCTTATAAGTAGAAAGTAACTAATGGAGTGCACTGTGCTAAAAGCATTAGACGCTATGCGACTGCCATTGAAATTCGCTTCATTCCACGGCCAGGACAAAAACAAAAGAGCATAGACGCATTCCTGTTTGAGAAAGGTATAAGTATTTTAAAAGTGAAACAAATAATAAAAAATGTATCGGAAACGGTTAGCTCCACAACAAAAATGTAAAGGACATAAATTGTATGTTTTGACGAAATATACACTTTTTGTATGGTAAATTGTTATCTGTCTGTTACGGTTTACCTGTTATGCAGTCATCCAGAATGAAGAGGAATTCAATGGTTATTTATAGGGAATTTAAGGTACTATACAATTAGTTTGAATTTAAATATCCTTAATATGCGGTATTTTAACCAAATCGCTAGAACCACTTTTGAGAAAATCAAAACATTCGAAAATGTTTCCTTGTAAAGAGTAATCTGTGGAGGGAGAATTTTCTTTAAAGTAATCGTATTCCATTCTTGAGCGATACGAAGTTTAAATACCAAATTTAGTATTTAAAGGACCTTTCGCTTATAAATCATGTTGTTCATATACACACACGCTGACATTTTTATAAAAGTACTTATTTTTGGATTAAGAGTTTCAAAACATGCATTGCTGGTGAAATCTAGGTATCGAATTTTAGGGTGGATTGCAAAAGCACTTTATCTACTATGTACATTGACATATGTGACATTGTAGACAAGGTAAAAAGCCATCATCCCCCCGCCAGGTTTGAACCTAAAACCTGGGTGTCAGAAGTTAGCATGGTAACCACTACATCACGGAGGACGATAAGTAATGTAAATTGCGCGTGATATTTTATCGTAATTATTTAGTTGGTAGTCCGTTGTATGTAATCTGCCCGGCTTGATATTTAGAGCTTATCAGTAATTTTAATTACGCCCTGGCTGTATTGTGCGAGTGCCGCGCAGAGCTGCCCTGGTGGTAGAGCTATAGAAGGATACAGGAGACAATGGTATGAACATGTCTGCAGAATGAATGCCAATAGAATGCCTCGGTAAAGTTTAAACTATCGATCGAAAAGCGGTAAAGGAGACCAGGGACGCTCTCGGAAGAGATGGATACAGCAGTTATGATAATTGGAGGCGGCACGAACCAATAAGGTTTAATCCCTGAAAGCAGAAGATTTAGAAAGTAGGAGAAATATTTAAACTATCTACTTATGTTATATATACTACTTATGTTATGAAATATATACTTAGATTATAAACTTGCAGTATAGGGGAGCATTTTCTGAGTTTTTTTAACGGGCCCCCTAAGAGCAAACTTCAGAACAAGTAACTGGTTATTAGATCCTGTAACATTTCATTGTATGATAATACTACGATTTAAAATTAGCATAAATATCGGTAATGAGCGCTCCCAAGCTTAATACCTATCGACAGCTGTTCCTAACAAAACATCAACTGAAAAATGTGGGATTTGGTATTTTCTTCCTCAACTATTATTACTGCGACTGTTAAAAAAAATCAACTATATTGTGTCATTGTTGGGGGGGGGGGGAACTATATGTGTGTTTGTGGTTTAATTCTTTTAACCTGGTAGGTCATATAGAACGATGATGAAATGGGTGAAATGATACTCAAATGAACCCGGAGTCCATAGATCTTAGAGTTACCAACATTCGTCGTGCCAGGATAAGGGAAAACCCCGCGAAAAAGTCTTATCCCAGTAACGCAACCTAAGCCAGATTTGAACTTGGGATCCCTTGAATGTGAAGAGACGCGCAATCTTCACACTACAGAGCGGCCAGGCCTATGTTTGTTTTCTACTATGTCTGTACATCGTTAATTTAGCGAACAGAATGAACAAACAAGAGAAATCTGTTGTTCTACAAACGTTTAATATACAGTATATGGACACAAAAGAGTAGAAAACATTAAGAAAACAGACCAGGAAAAGGATATACGCAATTTCCAGCTTAGGACTGCCTGCATGTAAGGAACAAATTTCGGGAGACGTAGAAGAAAAATTTCCGCAGATTTGAAGAAATGTCGGTATTTTTAAAACTCCAATTTCAATATTAAAGGAAGCCATATATGTATATATATATACATATATATATATATATATATATATATATATATATATATACTTCTCCAGTAGTATAGTTAATGATATATATATATATATATATATATATATATATATATATATATACACACACTTATTTTTAAATATCATTAAACTTCTGTAAATTATGTTACAAATATGTTATTATAATGATTTTTACCCAGTGCCAGCAGCAAGTAAGCTTAGTAGTGATTTATACTTCTCCAGTCAGAACTGAATATTAATGAGATAATGAATACAAACGAATAAAATGCATCTGATGGCGTGCAGCAAATTGCAGAAGTTCGGTAATGTTTAAATGTTAATTTAATATTGGAAGGGATAGTAATAATAATAATAATAATAATAATAATAATAGTGCGGCAACACCAACTGATTAAACAAAGGTATTTGGGCTATAAAAATCATGTTTATGAATTGTTGACAAGAAAATAAAATTCCGAAGAGTCGAGAATATTTCCGTGTAAACATGTTAAAAATCACTCTGCGAATTAAAAAATGTATCATTTCCCATTCACTTTATTTTATGTTAATCGCTGTGCTTAAAACTTAAAACGGGAAGATGCATAAGTCTTCATTGTCGAATATCGAAGAGTTGAGGTTTTACAAAATCCAAATAAGTATGGTAAGTACGAGCCATGCTCTCAAGAAACTCCTGTGAAAATATAAGGAAGCCCCAAACTGTAGATTATGCAATGATTAAAAAGAGCGGCCTCTCATTATCCCAGAACATAACTGACAGAAGGTCAGAGAGAGAGAGAGGGAGAGAGAGAGTGAGTGAGAAAGGGAGTAGGAGGGACGTTGAGAGGGAGAGAGAGAAAGAAAACTTAGTTAATAAACTTCTGGTCTAATAAATGGAATTCTTTTAAAGCTGAAGCTAATGAAGATTGAAAATAATACGATAAATCAAGATTTCAGTGTTACGGCTCAACTGACTCGCCCTCTATATTTATTCTAATGCAAACTATATATAATTAAGATAGAAAAATAGAGAGAAAAGGCTGTGGATGTTGGCCAATATTTTACAGTACCAATACAGGAAAACTGATATAAAAAGCGGGGATAGGGGACACTAGCGCTCCTAGTGTAGCGGACTAGAACTTTGGTTTGGACTGTATAAAAAGATGGAGAATTAAAATCAATATTTTTATACTGTGCAGTCAAATTTATTTCAGTGGTAAATGCGAAATTTCAAAATAATGTAACAAGTATATTTCTGCGCAATGAAATTAAGAATTTTGTTTTTTTTCCAAACTAAAGGGAATTGAAACCTATCCAAGGTAATTGTTCATAGAATAATTTGAATTAGTTGTGAACTTTAAAATTATTGCATAAAAGAGAATGTATAAAATATATATAGTTAATTAGCTGTATATTAAGGAGAAACAACTGAGTCTATTTCACGATAGTTCAAATTAGAAATTGAGATTCTGAAGATAATAACTCTGAAGAATTTTCGGAATATAATATGCAAATGCAAGGAATTTGGTAAATAATTTAAGGTTAAAGGATTTATTTTCTGCTTTAAAAAATCACTGTCATAAATTTGTGCTTTATATCTGCAACGAATAAGCTCCAGTTTTTTCCTTCTTATGTTTTCTTAGCAGACTATCTGTAAACAACAAAGGAAAGTAGTGGTGCATCAAAAGCTCAATTAGTGCATGTCTTCGGTGCAATAATTGGCAATGTTTTATGACAGTGTCACTTAGGGTAATTTGTAATATACTTGCAATTAAACCCAATTTAAGTGTAGAAAATTGAAGTCTTTTGATAAAAAAAATAGTTGTTTATGATTATAATCAAACTATACACTTGCCTGCACTGCTTGTTTAACTTTGAGGTAATTACAAAAAGCAGGTTATTTTTTTTTCCGTACACATTTTTACAACTCCTAAAATGAATATGGATTGCAGTCCTTAAAGTATTCTGTTCGGAGACAGTCTACTAAGGAGTGCAATGAAGTAAAAGCTTAGTCTCGCGTTTTAAGCGTGGATAAGCGGTACGCACCTTCGATTTTAACTTTTATAATCTTTGAAAGATTCTCTAGGTCATAATCGGCTTTTCTCCGGAATACGCCATGGAAGCCTTATGTTCAAGTGAGATTCTATTCGGCAGCACCGTAAAAGATAGATATGGAGGATCGCAAAGCATAGGTATTTCCACTATCTCTACGTACCACATAGAGAAGCTGTCGAACTCCATCCAAAAATACATAGATTTCACGTAAATACACGTTTTAGGGTCCCCTGTATAAAACATTTTTAGAAAAACGTTCGTGTGTGCGTGTATGTGTCCGAGTGTCTGTGAACGCGATAACTCAAAAACGAAAAATTGGTTAACTACCAAACTTGGAATTAAAGTTAAGTATCTTCCAAGGATACGATACAAATATTTTGGGGATAAGTCCCCCACCCCAAGCTACTCTTTATTTTCGAAACTTTTGATTTTCTCAAAAATGGCCCTAACAACTTTGATAAAATATCGCACATTAAAGATATTTACATGACAAATAAAATGTATATCTTGAACTTTCTGGGTATAAACTCTGAAGACCATTTTATTCTGGATGAATTTTGCTGAATTTTGCATCACTATTAAATCGTACGAGATAGACGAAATTTACTGCATAAAATATGTACGAGTAGAACTCGTTAAAACAAATTATGCTCTATAAATTTTCTTTCTCTCGAGGAGTTGACCATTTTTGAGATATTCCTTTTTATTAGTTTTAGTTTTAAAATACTTAAATTTTTTCTCATAAGGAAATTTTCAACTCCTGGTCATATGAAGAAACGGATTTCAATAACATAGCAATCGGTTTTTAAAAGATTTGACCATCGCTTTGGCATAAGGTGCTCGCTTATTTCCCTTCTACTTACAAGGAAGCAAGTTATATGATTATTTTTGCAAATCGATTAGCTTGAAATAGATAGAAAAAAAATCTGATGTGTTCCATTCATGTGACTTTCTCTACTTCTGTGTAACAAATTATTGTTAATAAGCTTATTCTTCTATTTACTTCAAGGTAATCGAGAAAAAATTAGCAGAAATAGTCCTATTACTTGCTTCCTTATAAGTAGAAGCGAAACATGGGAGTATCATACGTTAAAATGAAGTCAAAAGCTGGTTACTAGGTGACTGAAGTTCCTCTATTTGTATGGACACGCGTTGACAAATTCCTGTATGAGAAAAGTACAAGTTTTTGGAAGCTGAAATCAATAACAAGGAATATCTCAAAAACGATCAACTCCTCGCAAACATGTGTATAACATAAATTGTGTGTTTTAATGTGCTCTACATTTTTGGTCTGGTAAGTTTTTGTCTATTTCTTACGGTTTAGCAGTTATGCAAAATTCCTCCAGAATAAAGTAGTCTTCAGAGGCTATTCCCAGAAAATTCAAGATATACATATTATTTGTCAGGTTAAATATCTTTAATATAAGATATTTTAATCAAAATCGTTAGAGCCAGTTTTGAGAAAATCAAAATTTTCTAAAAAAGCTCCATGTAAAGGGTATTTGGGGGTGAGGGATTTACTTGAAAGTCTTCGTGTCGCATCCTTGGAAGGTACCAAACTTAAATACCAAGTTTGGTATTTAACGGTCTTTTCGTTTTTGAGCTATACTGTCCACAGACACAGACACACACACGCACACACACGGACCTTTTTCCAAAAATGCTTTTTTTTTTTTTTTGGATTCAGGGGGACCCAAAACATTTATTTCCGGTGAAATCTCGGTATCGAATTTTTGGGTGCATTACAATACCTTCTCTATACACTATGTACATAGTACCTGTGGAGAAAGTAATAAGCTTTTCAATAATAATTTGTTATCGAGTTATGGAGAAAGTAATGTGAATGGAACCTATCAATTTTTTTAATAAATGGAGTTCTTATTTTTCGTATAACAGTAGTCCTAAAAAAAGAGTAATATAATGTAACGCTGTGAATCCTGAAAGAACTACCTCAATCTAAACTTAAAATATGTATACGATCTGCATTTTTTGGTGCCCTACATTAAAAAAAAACAAACAACCCTTAAATCTCCTTTTAATCGAAATCACGTGTGGCACAGTAATGTTTCGTTTAGCCAATCACCTGATGAGCCTTTTCCAGTCTGCACAAATGATGACCGTCGCTTATTGCCAGGCAATTCCATGTTTCCTGTATTTATACTGTAAACATTTGATTATCCACAAACACTGCGAAATGTTTAGCGACTTTACATACAGAAATGTTGGCAATATTTTTTTCATCTAAAAAAATAACAGCAACGCCCGCCTCCATTGCGGTTCGTATGTTTTGTTCACTATATCAAAATGCTTGTTTGAAAATGCACTTCGTAAGATACAGCAAGCCTGCTTATGTTTTGTTTAAAAAAAAAGATATGATCTAAATGCAAATAACACTGTTCTTGTCAGCCCTGTCATCTTGGTTATTTGACCGCGTCTTGGCAACATTAAATGTTTTGCTCTTCAAGTTTTACCTTCAGTCAACTAAGTGCTTTGACATTGGCATAATTACAGCGAGGAAGTGGTGTTCTACTAAAACGTCTTTAGCAGACATTAACTCCTTTGACGCAACGTAGGTCACTGTTACCTGATGCGAACGAAAAGGGCGCCTAAAAACAAAGTCGTCCGTGAGCTGCAGGGACCAGTTTCTTTCAGTGACGTAATGACATGGGAAGGTCGATGGGAGTAGTCTGAGATGGTATCATCGAGAACTATACTCGACGTGTTTTCTGCGAACAAGGACCTTTACTCCAACTTTCACTAAAATTCACTCTCATCACAACTTGCAATAAAGTTTCCGGGATGAACATTTTTCCTCTGTCTCTAGGCTTTTGTACTCCTGTGAACATAGATAGCGTTTTCTGATGAATCAAAAAAAGGCATGATGAAGCAAACAATTGTGCATTTAAGCCTTTCCTCTTTGCACAAACATTTAAGCATTTAAACCTTTCCTGTTTGTATTTTCATTACATTCTACTTAATTCACAAAATATTAATGCAGAATCATTAATTCAGCTGCAGAAATTTAACCACAGAATCTGAATTTGGAGTTGTATTTACTTTGGTTCAGGAATAAAATAACAAAACTGAAATAATATATCCGTAAAAGATGAATTGGATGGAATCTTAAGTTATATTCACGTGACTTTCTCTAGCCACTATTGTAGGCTCATGTCTACGTCGAACGCCTATTTTTATTTTCTCTAACAAGTACAACGTACATAAAACCTCTATATAGAGAAGATATTATATTTCAACCAAAAATTTGGTACCGAGATTTCACCGAAAATAACGTTTTGAGATCCTCTGAAAAAATATTTTTAGAAAAACGTCCATATGTGTGAATATAGTTTAAAAACGAAAAGTAAAGTACCAAACTTGGTATTTAAGTTCAGTATCTTACAAGACACGAAGATTTTCAAGAAATCCCCCATCCCAACTACTCTTTACGTGGAATGATTTTCTCAAAACTGGCTATAACGGTTTTGATTAAACTATCACATATTTGAGATATTTTCATGACAAACGAAATGTATATCTTGAATTTTCTCGTAACAGCCTCTGAAGACCTCTTCATTCTGGATGCCTTTTGCATAACTGTTAACAGGAGACCTTTACTTTATCTTTAAATGTTTTATTATTTTTATTTAGGATTAATGTTTTTTCTTTTAAAGAAGTAAATAAAAGTATTTTTTTTCCATTTTTGCTTGCAAAAAACAGGCATATCATATACGCTTTTTTTTGCGGGTGCAGAGTTAACCCTTTCCAAGATATTTCTTGTTAACTACTTAAACATTTTCAAAAGGAAAGTCATATTTGGTTTCATATCTATTTTATTACTTCCCTCCACGTAAAGAAAATCAAATTTCAATTGTTTCACATAGCGATAGCTTTTAAAAGATTCGAATACCTTGTTAGCCAAGTATATTCACAAATAATAAGACAATTTCTGCTAATGTGTATCTCGATTAGCATGATGTAGATAAAAGGCATAACCTTTTGTATGATTAATGGAGGTAAGCATTTAAAGAAATGCATTCTTTATGGATTTCGTTTTAGTTACATTGGATACGGGAGGTTAAAAACCTGGTCGCTACAGTATCTTCGAAATTACTTATTCTTAGCATGACATTGCGACAAACAAATGAATGACGGCATAGAACTTAAAAACATGGAAGCGTTTGAAAATTCTAATCGCACATGTTCCACTGAAAAGTAAGATGCACGCATGCATATGCAGAAATGCGGGGGCACATATAAAAATAAAAGCAAGTTATTACTAAAATGTCAACAGAAGATGGTAAAAATCTAATGAGTAACATTCGCAGAAAATTGTATTCCATACAAATTCACGGTATCCCTCTATATTAAACTATTCATATACTATTCTTCTACCCTTGTTAGGTTACTCACTATAGTTGGTTAAATGATTTCAAATTAAGCATATAGCTATGTGCAACATTCTAAATTAATATTTTGCTATTTTTGTTATTTATTAGCTTATACGATGGAAAAGAGAATAGAAGAACGTAAAAGTTCAATTCCTTTTATCATGCAATACACTTATATACAGAAAAAATATAACAAATAATTTCTAAAAAATGTTACCGGATTCCAGACAATTATCTCACAAATTGTATATTTTAAAAAGTGCTAATTTTTTCTGCAGTGAATTTTCTTGTCTTTGTGTAGTAGCGTCCGAAAGTGTATCAAAGAGAACAAAAGAAAACTTCACTCACATAGAATTCACGACACATTTTATTCTTGATGTCAGAATCTCAAATATCTGATAGTTTAATCAAAATCGTTATACCTTTCCATTTTTAGAACATAATAATGAGCATATATTAATGTGGAGGGTTTAGAGATGGAAGATTTCCTTGAAATTTTAGATTGGTTCATTTCGCTAAAGCGCGAAATTTTAAAATACATTTTTATTCCTAGGACTTCAAAATGTGTATTTACGGTTAAATTCCACTACAGATTACCTGGGTGTAATGAAATGCCTCTTCTAATTCAGTAAAAAATAAAATTGAGCATTAACATCAAATTTCATATTCACTGTGTTGATATCAAAAACTCATATGCTTGTGGGAAATTATGTAGCTACGCTGTAATTCTCAAAATTATAATTATTATGAAAACAAAGCCACGTGGTCAAGGACAGAAAGAATAAACCAAGACAAGCGGAATGAAGCAAGAATGACAGGAACTGTCAGTGATGAGAGTGAAAACGTTATATTCTTTATTCCCACGACATCGTGTGCAGTTAGCTGGTTACACGCTTATCCGTGCGTTGAAGTTCCCAGACCTCGAGACTTTTATCAAGATGCTTCGAGAAATCACAGAAAGTAAGATGAAATGTTAAGTAACTTCAGGAGAGACACTAACCTATGACACCAGTGAGTTACTGGGTTTGATATTTTCTGATAACTGGCAAGAAGTTTAGATTTCCAGAGCAATATGTCCTTTTGTATCCTTGTTTGTTTGTTCTGAAGCTTTAGATATTCAATTCTATTTTAAATATCTCTCCAATTCGGATCAAAGAATGTATTAAATACAATAGATTTACCAGAAGAAAAACAAATCTCTTACTGCTACTAGGTGAAACGGGCCGGGGGGGGGGAAGAAAAAAAAAAGAATACGGTATAAATTATATTACTACAGCTGTATTATCTTCTAGGTGAGGGGAAAAAGAAAAGAATGCGGTGTAAGTTATACTACTACGGCTGTATTGTTACTGCATTTAATAATTTTTTACATTTCAAATTTCATACTAATTATAGTAATATTATAACATTTTATCTGCATATTTTTTATATTTTCCATTAATAATTCAATAACTATATTGGATCATTTACTTTATATGCAAGCTATATGAGGCAATCTGACGTAATTTCTAAAATAGACGAATAGTTAATAATAATAATCATACTTACATTACAATTATCAATTAAAATATTTCAAATGAAATTGTAAATTTAAAGTTTTTTTTCATTAAATGTTGCTGAATATTTTGGAAATTTTTAAGTTCGTCAGAAGCTCAAAAGATTTAATTTTGCTGTTTTTGTTTGCACCCAAATGTCGGCAATCCAGTTAATGGCTTATATTTCCTAAATTACCCTGTCACAAAAAAGTTACTTAGAATTGAAATTTAGCAGCCATTTTTCTTTTGGAAAGAAAGACATATACTTTTCTAAGTATGGAATTTGCTTTATCCGTTACATCAATTTCCTGTTTTAACAATTAATATTGTTTTATTTAGTTGTTTTTACTTTGTAAACAATTGAGAAAGAATACCATATATATACATATTAGTTAGGACGATATTGCATTCTTTTAAAAAATTCGATACTGAGATTTTACCGGAAATGCATTTTTTGTGGACTCCTTAATCCAAAAGAAAGATTATTACAAAAAGATTGTGTGTGTCCAAACTGAAAAATACAAAAACGAAAAGTGTGTTAAATACCAAAATTGATATGTAAGCTCAGCATCTCTCAAGAGTACGATAAGAAAATATTAAAGAAAATCTCCCACCCCACACAAACCTTTACATGAAATATTTGCGAAAAATTTTATTTTCTCAAAAATGGCTGCTATTTTGATTAAAATGATATATACCTATAAGATATTTTTATTACAAATGAACTATATATATTGACTCTTCTGGAAATAGCTTCTGAAGATCTCTTCATTCTGGATGGCTTTTGCGTAACATGGTGAAGCGTAAATATGTAAGAGACTAAATTAAAACACACAATTTGTGTCAGATTCAATGTTTTTGTAGTTAACCATTTCCGAAATATTCCCATTTATAGGTGTAACTTTTTCAGTACTTAAAACTTTCTCCAATGGGAAGTTGTCATTCGTTTTTCTTTTTTTTTTACTCTTGCTCAAGCAAGGAGAACCGAATTTCAGTGTCATCACATACCGACCAGCTTTTAAAAGATTTGACTATCACTTTAGCCTAGTGTATTCCATTACTTCCCTTCATCCGAGTTTAGAGATAAGACCATTTCTGATAATCTTTATTTCGACTAGCATGAAGTAAAAAGAGGAATAATCTTTTGTAGGAACAGTTCGATGCAGAACAAGTGGAGAAAACCATGTGTATGGAACATATCAGATTTTTAGACGTGGTGATATTTTTATGATCACTGAGAAACTGATGATAAAGGAGCATTTTCTTTTGTGGGAAAACCAAAGGACCCGGAGAAAATCCACCCAGACTTCTCTTCGTCCGCCATAGAAATCCCATATGTAGTCCCTAGGATTGAACCCAGGCCGACTAGGTGGTAGTCGAGTGAACTAATTACTCCTCTACTGCGCTATATACTTTTTCATTACTTGAATAACCTTTAAAGAACTGTCGCTTTTCAGTTTTTTCTCGCGAAGTCGTGGAAAATGTATGACATTCTTACGCCAGCATTTAGCGACTAGATTTTTAACATTAAACTACGAGGTACGTCCAGAAAGTAAGTTCCGTTTCAATTTATCTCCGCTGCAGCGCTGCGATCGCAGTTCCGCACATGCGCGGTAGACGTTCTATATCAAGGAGAAGAAACTTGCGCCATTTTGAGATCGCTGTCAGCCACATACGCTTTGTTGTTCTTGTTTACAATGTCGGTATTGGTTGAAAATCCCGCCGCTTGTGAAATCAGATCTGTGATTCGTTTTCTGAATGCTAGGAAAGTGAAACCAATTGAAATTTACCGGCAAATTTGCGAAGTTTACGGACCAAATGCGATGGTGAGAAGATGGGTCCGACAGTTCAATGAAGGACGTAGTGAAGTGCACGATGAAGAACGAAGTGGGTGTCCATCTTTGGTTACAGAAGAACTGGTTCACAAGATTGATGACAAGATCCAGGAAAACAGCAAGTTTACAATAAGTGCTCTTGCTATGTGTTCTTACATATCAAGTCTTTCCTTGGCGGCCAACACTTCAACAGTGACGAAGAGCTGAAAGAAAATGTTTCCAACTTTTTGAAGACACAGGCGGTAAACTTCTATGAAGAAGGTACACAAAAACTTGTGCCACGCAATGACAAATGCCTGCAAAATTTCGGCAGTTATGTGGGAAAGTAGTTTAAGAGTTGTAGAATTTTGTGCAATAGATAATTATTTTGTATCTGTACACAATTTAATTTTATTACCAAACAGAACTTACTTTCTGGACGTACCTCGTATCAATTCAGTTTCCACTAAACCCTTTGTACCTTTATCGACCGAGTTTGGTCTAAGAGTTTGAGGAATTCTTTGCAAAACATTTACACTGTCAACGGAACCACTGAAATTGTTTTATGATTGATGAACATACATCTCTTGAACAACTTAGCATCTGTAAGGAATCAAGAGTAGCCATAGGATATGAAGCAAGCACACTACCTGTCTTGCTTTCTCCACAACATCCATGTACTCTATCATCACTTCCCGGATCAAGGATGCCCTTGGCCATCTAATTTCATGGGTACAGTTTCCTAATTGGTAGAGGTTCTTACGCAATGGAGTGAATCGCGTATATTCCAAAATTAGGACTGAGCTTCTTATAACATACAAGCGCACAGAAAACGATCACGAAACCAACTTTAAAACAGAACTATTAAAAGCTCTTCAGTTAACAACAAATCTGATGTGTTCCATTCACATGACTTTCTCTACATCGCTGTAATAAATTACTTAAACAGATTATTCTTCTATGTACCTTATGATAATCGAGATAAACATTAGCAGAAATTGTTTCAATTGCCTGCTTCCTTGTAAGTAGAAGGTAAATAAGGGGATAGTCAAATCTTTTAAAACCTGGTTGTCATGTGGTTGAAATCCGTTTCTATGCATGGCCAGGAGTTTACAAATTTCCGTGTGAGAAAAGTATAAGTATTTTAAAGCTGAAACCAATAACAAAGAATATCTCAAAATGATCAACTCCACGAAAAAAAATGTATATCGCATAAATTGTGTGTTTTAACGAGCTCTACATTTTCTGTTAAGTTAGCTTTTGTCTATCTCTTACGGTTTACCAGTTATACAAAATTCCGTACAATTCGCCCAGAATAGTCTTCAGAGCCTATTCCCAGAAAATTCAAAATTTTATTTGCCATGTAAATATGTTTAATATACGGCGTTTTAATCAAAATTGGTAGAGCCATTCATGAAGAAATAAACAATTTAGAAACATTTTCCATGTAAAGGGTAGTTTGGGATGGGGGATCTTTTTCAAGATCTTCGTGTCGCATCCCTGGAAGATACTAAACTTAAATATCAAGTTTGGTATTTTACCGACTTTTTTGAGTTATCGTGTTCACAGACACACGGACACACACATGGGCCTTTTTCTAAAAATGCTTTATCTGGATACAGGTGACCCTAAAACGTGCATTTCCAGTGAAATCTCGGTATCGAACTTTTAGGTCCACTACAATACCTTCTCTATACACTGTGTATATAGTACGTGTGGAGAAAGTAAAAAGATAACCAAGTCTAAAACTCTTATATATTCCATTTACCTGCTTTAGTCACCTATTCTGCAACAAACTATTCTTACAAAAACCAATTCTTCTACCTACTTCATACTAATCAAGATACACATTAGCAGAAATTGCCTTAGTAGTTAGTTTCTTATAAATAGAAAAGAAGTTAGTTAATTTCCTGTAGCTCCTAATTGGAGCATAGGGCATCTTATGTTTCCTTGATAGGATTTGAATTTCTAGTCCGTGAGTTCGCCACTGTGCGCCATGATGACGAAGGATTGGCTCATTGCCCACAAATGACATTGACGAAATCACGACTTGCGGACGCGAAATGAAATTTTGACCAAAACCCTCCTTTTCAGATATGGGTTCTTTAACGTGCAAATAAACATAACGCGGGACCACCGGCTTAATTTGCCTTCCGAAGGAATCCATAATAAGAATTTTTGCATCCGAAAAAATCCATCACTCTCCACCAGGTTTGAACTTGCAATCTTGAGTTTTAGAGACTAACATGCTACTCACTACACCACGGAGTGCGACACACTAGGCTAAAGCGATATTCAAACCTTTTAAAAGCTGGTACCTATGTGGTGATAGTGAATTTCGGTTCGGTTTCAATGGCTAGGAATAAAACAAAACAGAATCGAAAGACGATTTCGCGTTTGAGAAAAGTTTAAAGTATTGGAAAATTTACTCGAACAATCCGGAGTGTTGCGCAAATAATTAAATAAAAAAACTAATATAAATTGCGTGCTAACCAGATCTACATTTCTTTTTGAGTAGTAGATTTTCTCTATCTTTTTTGGTTTAACAAGTTATACAAAAGTCATCCAGAATGAAGAGGACTTCAGAGGCTATTCCCAGAAAAGTCATGATATACAGTTATCAAAAAATATATTATACATCTATGGCATTTAATCCAACCCATAGGAGCCATTTTTGAGAAAATCAAAATTTTCGAAAAATGGTACAGTAAAGGGGACTACGGGGGGAATTTTTTTAAAATATCTTCGCATTCTTGGGGCATACTTAACGAACTCTTCGTTTTCGAACTATGCTGTTCACATATACACACACGCGGACCTGTTTCTAAAATGCTTTATTATTATTATTATTATTATTATTATTATTATTATTATTATTATTATTATTATTAAGGAGACCTGAAAACATATTTCCGGCGAAATGGTATCGACTTTTTGAGTGGAATACAATTCCTGCTCTATGAACATTGTACGTGATAGAGAAAACAAAAAGTTGCTGATTGCTCAGTTGGACTATCTTAATGCAGTCACAGCAGATAATTTCGAAACTTCTCTGTGGAAGATTGCTCAATCACGGTAAAGTCTGGCATGACAATGGCTTAAGTGGTGATTATAGTATGATTGTTAATTCTCATTACAAACACGGCAGCCTGTTTTCAAACGTTACAAAATACGTTTGTTTCATGCCAAGGACAATTCGTAAACATAATAACATATGCGTCTTCCTTGAGGATCTTTTGAAACATTTAAGGGTACAGAAATTGCAGTATTAAGTAATGGAGCGGGATAGAAGGCTTCGCAACCACGCCTTAGGAGTGCTTTATTAGCAAAACTGTGACGTTTGTTTCGAAATTACAACGAACGAGTGCAACAGTTTGTAACTTATACTTGTATTATTCTGAAATTTGATATCGCAGCTTCGAGAACGTTGTCTAGCACGTATGTACATAACATGAACATAATTGCCAGAAATGTATTGTATTCCGCCCAAAATTCGAAGTCGAGATTCGTCGGAAATATGTTTTGAGGTACCCTTAGTCCGGAATGAGCATTTTAGAAAAATGTCCTGTGTGTATGTGGATAGTATAGATCAAAATCGTAAATACTATTAAAAACCAAAATTGTTATTTATGTTTAGTAGTTTCCAAGGATGCGACTCGAAGATTTAAAACAAAATCCCCCTACCACAAACTACCCTATACATGGAAATGCTTTTTTTAAATGTTATTTTTATCAACATTGACACTAATGACTTTGATTAAATTACCGCACATTAAAAATATTTACGTCACAAATAAAACTGATATTTAACATTTTCTGGGAATAGCCTCTGAAGCCCTATTTATTCTGGATGAGTTTTGCAGAATTTTGCATAACGGTTAAACCGTAAGAGATATGCATAAACTTTCTACACAAAAAATGTAGATATCGTTAAAACATATAATTTATGCCGTATACGTTTAAATGTAGATTTGACCGTTTTTGAGATATTTGACCGTTTTTAAACTATTTTTTTTTCAAACGGGATCATAGCGAACCGAACCTCAATTGTTTCATATAGCGAGCAGCTTTTAAAAGATTCGATTATCACGTTACCATAAGGTGTCCCCTAATTTCCCTTCAACTGGCAATGAAGTAGAAATAAGAACAATTCTGCTAATATTTATCTCCATTAGCATGATGTGGGTAAAAGAATATTCTTTTGTAAGAATAGCTTGTATCTGGAACAACTAGAGAAAGTTATATGAATGAAAACATAAGATTTTTAGGTATGTATTTAGGTAAAATTGAAAAGTGTATCGTTTTGAGATTAGGCAGCATAAGAAGTACTTGTGTCTGATTTCCACATACTCACAGCTCAGAGGGTGTTGTTGGTAATCATGTGTCTTGAAAATAAACGGAGTGATCAACAAACCAGTCTAGCTTTCAGGTACCTTAGGGGATGGAGGGCAATTAGTTGTTCAAAAGTTACGAGGTTGTAAAAGGCGAAACATACGTATTTAGTATCCAAATGTATCTACATAATACTACTATCCTAATCGTTTGTAATTATCCTAATAGTAAACTATCAACAACTTACTGTAAACATTCTCAGGAACTTGATGTGAATATAAAACATTTCTTTAGTATTAGAGTTAAATCCAGTAAAATATACTTCTTGTCTCGTTGCAAAAGGGATTTAATTTTGTAAACTTTATCTACAATACTTCGATAGTATTCTGACAGTATTCTCGCCTTTGTTGTGTTTATTAGTTTCTTATCTCCATCCTCAACAGCATTAACCTTACATTTTCTCTAAAATATTTTTGTGGCGTACCTATCCCAGCTTATTTTCTCATTCCTTTCTTTCATTCATACTTTGTTATAATGAAATATTTTGGAAGAATAAACAAATAGCTGAAGGTACAGTTTCCTTATTTAGAGTTCCGTAAGACAAGGAATCCCTTAAACTGAGCTAACCACTGTGCAGCATGTCGACATGTTTATGAAAACGCTGCGAAAGCACGCGAAATGGAGCTTCTCAGGCTACCTGGGTTACATTTGGTAGCGGGGCCAGGTACGCGGCTTTGTTTCTGGAAAACTGCCTAATTGACGCTGACCATGAGGTGCTTTTTAAAGTTCCCCTATTGACATTGAAAACTATGTTTACTTATCACGTCTGCAACTTGTTCCGGTGCCGTTTCGAAATATCTGTATATTATGAATCCTGGTGAATCAATTGCTTTGAGTATCGCATCATCCAATATTAAATTCATTTGTCGTTCTTTATGATATTAGTGTAAAATGATCTAGAGGTTTCAATAAGGAATTCTTCCCTTTACCCTTTAAATAGATTTGTGCAGTCCTGAATATTCCAAATAATGGATGAAAATCCCCTAATAATAATGCAAAAGGATGTGAAACATCGGCGGAATATCCAGTTTACTAACATCTCCCTCCTCACACATTCTGGAAATGCTGCATAGCGTATAAGTACCCTTTGGTGGTGGAAGAATTCTTGGTCGGAATAGTTGAGTAATTTTTACATAATTATAGACTAAATAAATCCAAGTTAACATTTAAACCTTTGTTCCTTTCTTTTGGTTCCATAATTATTAATCAAATAAAACCTTAAAGTATACAATGAGAATATAACTGTTTTGGGTAATTATTTTTTTGATGAATTAAAATAGTTCAAATGACTTCTAAATTTGTAATTATTATGCTGGAATTAGTATGAGTCCAATAAAAGTTCGTTTTTAGTTAAATAATAAATATATAATATTTGATGAAGGATCAAAAACTGAAAATAAATTAAGTCATCATTTTCATAAAATGCAGAACAGGACACTGAGTTAACCTCTTTAAGGCTGGGCCGTGGCCGAGTGGTTAGACCACTCGCCTCTCACCAAGGCGGCCTGGCCTGGGTTCGATCCTAGGCGACCACATGTGTGATTTGCGGTGGAGAAAGCGGTGTAGGGGGGTTTTCTCCGGGGTCTCCGGTTTTCCCCCACCATCACATTCCACCGGTGCTCCATTTTCATTCCATGTATCATCTGTATCATTGCCTGCGGTGCCTATGTAGTAAAATCGGGCGTTAAACACTATAAAAATTACCTCTTTTAGTAATGCCTCTAACAAATTGAATAACAGAAATCAGGAGTAAAAGAATTTTGCTATTGCTAGGAAATGTTAAAAACTATTAGAGAAATTTATAATACATTGTTGAGGGATTCAATGTGAAATAAGTTAAAATATTGTACCAGTTTTATTTATTTTATGCTTACTTTTCAATCGCTTACTCAATTCGTTAAGTATACATTTCCATTCCTAACCTCTAAGAATTTCATTTAACATTTCAAATGACACTTTGGTGCGCATTTAATTAAAGATAATAACGAATTCAATATTATCATAAAGTAACTTTAATTAATGGCAAATAAAAATAATTCTTTTCTCGTGCCAAGTTAAGTTAGGTACAACATCTAAACGTCTTCCCTTCATTCTACACTAAGCAACAGCCGTTTTTTGTTAATCACTATCATTATCATTTTCATGTAACAAAATTAAACCTTACTGACTTATTAGTTCTATTTATGTTCTACTACATTATACCAAAGTCGGTAGAGAACGTAGGTGTTGTATTCCACCCAAAAATTCGATATCGAGATTTCATCGGAATAGACGTTTTGAGGCCTCCTGAATAACACAAGTATTTTTAGCAAACGATTTGTGCGTCTGCGTGTATGTGAACAGCATAACTATAAAAACGTAGGTTTAATACAAAGCTTAGTATTTAAGTTCAGTATCTTCAATGGATGTGACACAAAAATGTGCAGGAAGAGCTCCCCCCCCCTCTAACTACCCTTTGCATGGGAGACTTTTTGAAATTTTCTGAAAAATGACTTTAACGCTTTTGATTAAAATACCAAGCATTAAGCATATTTCGATGGCAAATAAAATTCATATCTTCAATTTTTTTGCGAATAGCCACTGAAGTCCTGTTCATTCCGAATGACTTTTGCATAACTGGTAAACCGTAAGAGATGGGCAATATATATGTATATTAAAACACACGATTTCTATGCAATACATTTCTTCTATGAAACTAACCATTTCCGAGTAATCCCTTGTTATTGATTTAAATTGTTCAATATTTACACTTTTTTCAAAGATTTGATATCACTTTAGTCTATTGTATATCATTTTTACTTGCTCTACGTGTACAGAGAAGGTATTGTATACCTCCCAAAGATTTCACCGGTAATAAGTTTTGAGAGGGACTGAATCCAAAAAGAACTACGCCATACATGAAAGAAATTTAGAAAATTTTGATTTTCTAAAAATGACTAACGACTTTGATTAGAATACCGTACATTAAAGGTATTTATTCACAAATAAAATGTGTATCTTGAATTGTCTGGGAATAGCCTCTGAATTTTGCTGAATGAATTTTTTTTCTGGATTGATTTTTCTGAATTTTGTATAACTGATAAACCGTAAGAAATAGGCAGAAAAACTTTCTACACGCAAAATATTTCATTAAAACACATAATTTATGTCGTATCATTTTTGTCATGGAGATGACCATTTTCGAGATATTCCTTGTCATTTGTTTCACTTTTAAACTACTTTTACTTTTACACATATGGGGATTTGTCAACTTCTGGCAATACAAAGAAACAGATTGCAACCCCATGGCAAACAGCTTTTAATATATATATGGCTATCGCTTTAGCCTAGTGAATTCCCTTATTTTCCTTCTTCTTACAAGTATGCAAGTAATAAGACCATTCCTAATAATGCTTGCCTCAATTAGCATGAAGTAGATAGAAGAATAACCTTTTTAACAATAATTTGTTACAGATATGTAGAGAAAGTCAGGTGAATGGAACACCTCAGATTTTTATTAGGTATTTTTATTTCGATTAACATGGAGTAGAGAGAAAAATAAGATTTGCTAAAAAAAGTTTTCGCAGAATAGACAAGAAAGTCATATGAATGCAACATCTTAGATATTTTTAAATTATCAACGCCCTTATTTCAGAGAATGTATCGCTGTACAAGCTTAGCTCAAACATTTAGGAAAATGCTTACGGAATTTCTGTGTTTTGTTTTTTGTTAGATATGAGCTTCTGTTATTTCTGTCTCTACCGCGTACAATGTACGTATTAGGTGGAGAATGAATTGCATTCCTAATAAAAATTTGATACGGAAATTTCACCGGAAACACAAGTTTTGAGGATCCATGAATATCAAAAATATTTTAGAAAAAAATCGGTTTGTGTGTGTGTGTGTGTGTGTGTGTGTGTGTGCACGCGCGTCTCTTCTGTTTGCTGTTTGTGTCATAACACAATGACGAACATTGGTTACGATTAAATTTAGTATAAATTCAAATTAAGTAGGAAATAAGTAACATAACTTTTTCTACTTATGTTACCTTGATTAGCATTAATTAAATAGACGAATTAATGTTTTTCAGAGTGGGTTGAGAAGGCCATGTAAATGGAACACATAAACCATGTTTTTTTAGTGAGTAGTAATGCTTATTATGTGTCATTATTTATTGTTTAATTAGCCATTTATAGGCACTAAGTTGGAAAATTAATTCAGGTTTGAAAACAATTCAATACTACGTCTGGGAATGGAACCAAGGTTCTTTAGCTCTCCATACTGAAGCTCTTGTCACAGAGTTGCCAAATGTGTAAAGCTTAACACTTCTCTTACGGTTTAACAGTAACATAAAAATTGGAAATTATAATAATAATAATAATAATAATAATAACTTTTCAGAAATAACAGGTCTTCATAGACTATACTCAGTAAATTCAAGATATATACTTAATTATCCACGTAATTGCTTAAACATATAGACTTTTAATAAAAATCGTTAGAGCTATTTTAAGTGTAAAAAATCTTTTATGTTAAAGGGTAGCTTGGAATAGGGGGATTTTCTTAAAAGTCCTCGTGTCACATCTTTAGAAGGTTTTGAACTTAATTAAAATTTTGATATCAATCTCTTTTCGTTTTTGAGTATGGTTTTCACAAACGCACGCACGCACACAAACAGACCGAGAGATGCACATTGATCGTTTTCTAAAAAATCTGCACATGACTTTTCTACCTATGGTGTAACAAACTATTTATACAAAAACTTATTATTCAATTTACTTCATGCTGATCAAGAAAAAAATTAGCAGAATTAATATTATTACTTTCTTTCTTGTAAGTAGAAGGGAAATAAGGGAATACATTGGCTAAAGAGATAGTCAAATCTTTGAAAACACACACACACACACACGTACTCACACAAATGAATGTTTTAAAACATCAATGTTTGGTTTCAGGGTAGCTCAATATAGACGCTGGTAACGGTTACCGTCTTCAAAGAAAATGTAGTATCATACATGTAGTCTATAAAGTACACTAGCGACATTTTATGTGACACTGGTTTGGAAGTAAAGTCGTGCAGAAATATTTGGCGAATCCAACTAACAGAATGAGGTTATGCCTTTGAGATGCGAAATGACCACTGCATTTTATGCAGTTCGCGTATCTGTTTCAAAGCAGTGTAGGCTGGCATCAAGGAAACGGGTTCATGTCCAGCTAGACTTATGTGTATCTCGTTTCCTAGAACTCTTTGGTCCGCCTTTTCGATGTTCACATTTATGTACTTTCAATGGCGTCTAAAATAAAGAATGTGTACGGACTTTAATCGTATTTTCCTTGTAAAACCTAATTTTAAGCAGAGGGATCGCTGAAATTATGAACCGCAGGCGATGACACTGATGACACATGGAATGAAGATGGAGCTCTGGTGGAATGTAATGGCTGGGGAAACCGGAGAACCCGGAGAAAACCCGCCCATGTGCCACTTTTTACACCACAAATTCACAAGCCATCACTTGGGATCGAACCCGGGCCGTCTAGGTGAGAAGCGAGTAGTCTGGTCACTTGGCCACGGCGCGGCCTTCATTTTGGTTCCCTGGACCTAAAAAGAAAGAAAGAAAGGAAGAGAGAGAGAAAGAAAGAAAGAAACAAAGAAAGAAAGAAAGAAAGAAAGAGGGAGCGATGGATTAAGATATGTTCTACCTATTAAAGCTACCCAAATTATGTAGTTTAACCAAACATAATATTGAGTAATGCTTTGGGGAAGTTAATTTTACTGAAATGTTTTTGAAATGAGCATAGCTAGCGTTTTCATTTACGGTATTTTGTAAAACTGACTTCGCAAAACTATACTAAGCAACGTTACATGTTTTAGGAATATAAGATATATACATTCCGCCTATTAGAAACAGCTGATTGGCAATAAATAATTAATTGCCAACATAAATTGATTTTGTTCTGGATTCAAGTGAATATATTCATGCGTAGATCGTCACATCGACGACATTGCTTACACTCTATGACAAATAATGAACGATATTCTAGCATCGTTTTGCAAGTTGGAAATTCGATTAATCTATAACTTTTGTTACATTTATTTCCAATGTGAGCAAAACAAATCTATAGTGCTCGTGCACTAAAGTATTGTTTAAACCCATTTTTTTCGTATTAAGAGTTCGTTAGTTTAAAACCACGGCAAAATATCTCTCTCTTTACCCAGTATACTGTTCCATTAATTTTGGATGAGAAATTAGTGGTTCATGGGTATAAATGAAACAAAACTCATTTTCGGCAGTCTAAGTATCGCTTCCAATTAGCAATAATACCTAATAATTTAGGCACGGACTGTTCACTTCCAAGGCTTAGAAAGGGATGGTTTCTATAATAACGGCGATTTCTATGATTAGAATATAGCACTGCATGCTGGGATCCGTATTGGTACGGCAAAATTCGAAATTCCAGAGAGTTAAAAAAGAGCAACTAAATCCGTAGAGGAAAACGAGTAGAAAATCATGCCAGCATATCTTCTTCTTGGGAAACTTTAGAAAAATGTAGAAAACGAACAAAGCTACGTAACATTTTTAGAGCCTAGGGGGGATCTGCATGGAAAGATATAACAAAGATATTATTAACTCCATTATACTGGTGACGAAATGATCCCCCCCCCCCAAATAAGAAATAGGGAACAGAAAACTGACATGGGTAAATTTTCCTTTGGGAATAGAACAATTGATGACGAAACAAAATACCTGCAAAGTTACTGCACACTTTGTCTGAAAGTGTCAATGGTTTTAAAAAGAGAAATAAGGAAGAGTGATTTATAGTCAGGATAATATCGCTATGAAACATATTCCTTACAAAGGTTTTTAATATTGTTTATGTTTAGACTGTGCTATATACTGACATTGTAGTATAAATTTGGTATTGCATTATTAGTCTGACACGGTATTATTGTTATTATATTATTATTGTTATTATTAATATCTATTATTATTATTACTTCTACTAGTTCTACTCTGCATTAATTATATCATTACATGACAGCGCTGCCACCGGGGCAATGTCCTAAGCAGTGAATCTCTCTGTCTTTCTGTCCATCTGTATGTCCGTCTATCCATCAATCTATAAGCCGCCGAACACTTCGCCTGGAATGATAAGAACAGGAAATAGTAGACCAGAAAATTCGGGGGATGTAATGAGCCTACCCGCGTTCGCCTGGTACCCAAAAAAAAAACTCCGAAAAATACCCATAGGTCAGGTGGATCGAATCCGGGACCTTCTGAATGTGGACCACAGACGAAACCTTCTGAGCCATTCCGCTCGTTCACTGCTGTCTTGTTCTTATTTCTGGGCATAAACCAAAGATATTTCTCTTGAAGTTAGCACCAAAAGAATCGTGACATAGAACGTTCTGCTTAATTGAAAACCACTTGTATTTAAATTGCACGTAGAAAGCTGGCAAGCGCGAAGCTTGGCGATTACACAGAAGTGATTGTTTGCGGCAAAACAATCAAAGCATTACGTCGTGTATCTCCACTCGGAGAGAAGATGCTGCTGCTAAGTGGAAATAAACAGCAGTGAGTGTGCAAATTACACAACAGGTAGTGAACAAAGGTTAAAAAGTTTACAAAACATGCATTTCAAAAACAAAAAGAATAAGAAAAGAGAAACACCGTGAATGTACGTAAAGCCATAAGTTTAAGGAGCGTTCGTTTTACGGCGGAAATAATGCAAAAGTGCAGATAAAGTTTTATGATGATTTTCGTATAAAGTGTCCGATTTCTAAAGAATAGATTCTCTTCAAATGCTTATACCAGGTAGCCTAACTGCCCCGCATTTCAGACATTCCTTCGTGCGTTAAAAGAGTCGCAGAACTCAGTGGAGCTGTTTCAAGTTAAAACCCTCCAGTGGAGAACTGGTGAGAGTGACCTTTGTTTTACCTCTCCTGCTTATCGATGGAGAGGGTAAGTGGTCATGTTCATTGAGAGATAAAACCATGGTCACTGTCACCAGTTCTCTACTGGTGGGGTTTAACTTGAAATAGCCCCGTTAAATTCTGCAACTTTTTAACGCACGAAGGGATATCTGCAGAAGTCAAATATGGGGCAGTTAGGCCACCTGGTATTATAATACTGCCTATATAATAATAATATAATAATAATAACAACAATAATAATAATAATAACAACAAATTTCTTTCTCTATACGTACTATGTACATAGTGTATAGAGAAGGTATTGTATTGCACCCAAAAATTTCGATATCGAGAATTCACCGGAAATACATGTTTTGGGTCCCCCTGAATCAATAAAAACATTTTTAGAAACAGGTCCGTGTGTCTCTCTGTGGACAGCATAGCTCAAAAACGAAAAGACCGTTAAACACTAAACTTGGTATTTATGTTTCGTATCCTCCAAGGATGTGACATGAAGATTTTTAAGAAAATTCCCCACCCCAAGCTATCCTTTTCAAGGAAAAATTTCGAAAACTTTGATTTTCTCAAAAATGGGTCCAACGATTTTGATTAAAATCTCTTATATTTAACATATTTTCTTACCAAATAAAATGTATATCTTTAATTTTCTGGGAATAGCCTCTAAAGAACTCTGTATTCTGGATGATTTTTATTGAATTTTGCATAAGTGGTAAACCGTAAGAGATAGACAAAAACGTATTAGGCAAAAAATGTAGATCACGATAAAACACTCAATTTATGTCCAATACCTACATTTTTTTCGGGGAATTGGCCGTTTTCGAGATATTCCTTGTTATTGATTTCAGTTTTAAAATGCTTAAACTTTTCTCAGACGGGAACTTGTCAACTCCTGGCCACGCAAAGAAACGGACTTCAATCCCATAGCAACCACATTTTAAAATATTTGACTGTCGGTTTAGCCTAGTGTATTCCCTTCTACTTATAAAGGAACTAAATGGTAAGATACTTTCAGCTAATGTTTAAGCATTAAATATATAGCAGCATAAGCTTATTAACAATAGTTTGTTACAGAAATCTAGAGAAAGTCATGGAATGGAGCACAATGGAGATATTTTAAATTCATTAGTACCTGAAACGTAAGTGACTAATATTTTGTCTCTGATTGTCAGACCTTACAAATGCGGGCATGGTGAGTCGAAAAAATTAATAGTTTGAAGTTGTAAGAATGCCTGAATGAATATAAATGAATAATCTGAAGTTTGGTATTTAGCCGACTTTTCGTTTTTGAGTTTTACTGTTTACAGATACACATACATAAACACAAACAGAAAAAGCACGGACTTTTTTCTAAAAATGCTTTATCTTTGAATTTAGGGGTCTTCATGACATATATTTCCGGTGAAATCTCTGCATCAAATTTTTGGTGTAATACAACACCTTCTCTATCCACTATGCACTTTGTACATACGTTACAGAGAATGTAACCTTGAAGTACTATTAGCATGAAGTGTTCGTAGAGGTCATCCAAAATACATTTTATAGAAAGTTATTCTCACATGCATAGCTTTAAATCGCTATGTAACACTATTTGAAAGTTCGCACAGCAGTTAAAACTGCATACAGAGCAATATAACTCAATGCACGACAGCTCACAAGGAACGTTGGTCTACCGCCCGGCCGCTGCGTCTCCCATCTCGGTCGATGACAGTCATGGATGGGTTGCAGTATTGGAGGGTGAGATGTGGTCAACTTCTCGAACCCCACCCCCGGCCGGTTAATGCGGTCTTCATGACCTGGAGTCGCTACTTCTCCATCAAGTAGCTCCTCAATTGACCGCCCCCTCCAGGGACCTCAAGAGGCTGAGTCTCCCAGCGGGGGAAAATTCCCCCACCAGTACCGGTAATCAGCGCTATGCTCGCGCTAAGGAGATGACCTCTGCATACAAGTCTTCGGTATAAAATCTAACCCTGCACATTGTGTTACGCGTCACAACCAATGCAGGTTGATTTTTCCAGTCGCACTCCCCACAATCACGCCAAGTTTTCTGTGTTTTTTTTTTTATTCTCTTTTCTTTCTCCTCTTTTTTCCTTTTTTTCCCACTTTCCTATATTTCTTTTTGTATTTCTATTTTCACTATACATACACAAACATATACACATTTACAAACACCCATGCCCAAGGCGGAACTCGAACCGACGCTCCCCTGCGCCACGAAGCACCAAAGGTAGACACTTTAGCGAGCGCGGCCATGGGGACAGGCTGCTTCAGTTGCTACGTAGTCCACTTTCTTCTCGAAGATGGGAAGGCAGCTATCATCATTAGAACAATGCATATATTTTATGTAAATATTATTTTAAATATGAATCCGCTGCTCGCGCTCGTAAAAAGTTTATCCTGAAGTTTACTACACTGTTGCCGATTTCCGGATCTTAAATTCAAGATATTGTGAATAAGTGCAAAACAAGAAACGCAGATATATAATGCTGGCAGAAGAAAAAATAGATGAAATTGGCGACGTTACAGAACGTTACTTAAGGAAAGCATACCAGTTGAAATACGTAACCTTACAATGGCCGAGCTAAATGTGTCAATCGAAACGTGCTTACACGCTACAAAGTTTTGCTGCGAAAGGACATTTCCAGCATTTACTGCGATATAAGAGTACTGCTACATTTTATATACAGGTTTACAGGAATATGGATTTAAAAATCTGATGTGTTCCATGTGCATAGTGCGGTAGAGAAAGAAAAAAATCTGATGTAATCCTTTCATATGCCTTTTTATACATCGCTGTAACAAATTATAGTTAAAAAGCATATTCCTCAACCTTATCGAGCTAAACAAGAGCAGAAATTGTCTTAATTACTTGCTTCGTTATAAGCAGAAGGAAAATAAGGGAATGCACTAGGCTAAAACGATAGTCAAATCCTTTAAAAGCTGGTTACTATGTGGTTGAAATCCGTTTCTATGCAAGACCAGGAGATTACAACTTTCCGCGAGAAAATTTTTTAAGTATTTTGAATCTGAAACAAATAACAAGGAATATCTCAGAAATAGTCAATTACACGAAAAAAAAACCTATATATCACATAAATTGTGTTTTAAGGCGGTCTAATTTTTTTGGCAAAATTCATTCAGAATAAAGTGGTCTTTAGAGGGTATTCCCAGAAAATTCAAGATACACCTTTTAATTGTCATATAAATATCTTTAATATACAGTAGTTTAATCAAAATCATTAGAGCCATTTTTGAGAAAATAAAAATTTTCGAAATTTTTTCCATGTAAAGGGTAGTTTAGGATGGGGGGATTTTTCTCAAAATCTTCATCCCTGGAAGAAACTAAACTTAAATACCAAGTTTGGTATTTTACCGATATATGGTGACCCTAAAACGTGCATTTCTGGTAAAATCTCGGTATCGAATTTTTGGGTGGAATGCAATACCTTCTCTGTACACTATGTACATAGTACGCGTAGAGAAAGTAAAAAGGGAAGACAATAGTACGGCTGGCATGTCGCGTTACTCAGACGCAAAACTCCGTTCTAATGATCAGGTTTAAACTGAAGAACCTACAAAATTAAACTAGAAGCTTTGCAGTATTCAATAGGACTACAATCCATATTTATGAATTTGGCAATCTTGAACCGCTTTTGTTTTCTCTACCACACATATACATGCGCATAATAAGTAGGGAAATTATTGTTTTCCATCCCAAAATCCCATGTCAAAATTTCACCGGGAATAACGTTTTGGGACTCCCTGATTCCAACAGATATATTTTTTGAAAGAAGGTTAATATGGGTGTTTGTCTGTCTGTCTGTCTGTCTCAGAAACCATCACTCAAAAACGAAAAGTCGGTTAAATACCAAACTGGTTTTCAAGAAATTCTGCCTGCCGCTCCACTCCAAAAGTACACCTTATATGGAAGAATTTTTGAAGTTTTAGATTTTCTCAAAACTACTTTAAACAATTTTGATGAAAACACCATAGTTTATTTATTTACCTGTCAAATACAATGTGTATTTTTATTTCTTGGAAGTAACCTCTGAAGTCCTCTTCAATCTGAATAACTTATGTATTACTGACAAACCGTAAGAGTTAGATATTATAAGTACTACACAAAGATGTATATCTCTTTAAAACACAATTTATGCCATATACATCTTTTTGTAGAGCTAACCATTTCTGAATTATTTCTTGTTATTGGTTTCAGTTTTAAAATATTTAATCATTTCTCAAACAAGAATTTGTCGTTCCTGTTTCTTTTGTTTTACTCCTGGTTGTGTAAAGAGATTTGACTTTCAACCTCATCATATAGCGACCAGCTTTTAAAAGATTTGACTTTCGCTTTAACTTAGTGTATTCCCTTATTGCCTCTCTACTTACTGCTAATGTTTATCTTGGTTAGTATGGAGTAAATAGAAGAATAAGCTTTTGTAAGAATAGTTTGCTCTAGAATATGTAGAGAAAGTCATATGAATGGAACACAAAGACTTTTTTGGTAGTGGTTAACGCCCGCTTTTACTACTTGTGGCACCGCAGGCGATGACACATTATGTATGGAAAGAAAATGGAGCACCTAAGAAAACCCGCACTTGCCCCACTTTGTCCACCACAAATCCCAGGCGGTCGCTTGGGATCGAACCCGGCCGTCTAAGTGAGAGGCGAATGGTGCAATCACTCGGCCACAAAGGCTGGAACACAAAGGAATTTTAGAGTTCCAATATCTAAATGTATCGTCATAGTTGGACCATTCGTCTCTCATTCAAGCGGCTCGGGTTCGCTCCCAGGCAACAGCATGTGGAATTTTTGGTGGACAACAAGGCGCAGGGCGGGTTTTTCTCCGTTTTCCCCCACCATCGCATTCTACCGATGCTTCACCTTCATTCCATGTATCATCAGCATCATCGCCTGCAGTGCTATATGTAGTAAAAGTGGGCGTCAAAACATATAAACAAAATGTATCTCAATAGTTACCATATCACTGTATTAATGAGATTTTGTACATAAGGGCATGTCTGTCCGGTTGCACTCCCTCCCCTCTGTGCACTTTCACTGCCGAGGTGTCAGCCGCCGCCGGTATTTGCGCAGCGTAATGCATTCACACTGCTTGTTTTTCAGTGCAAGACAAAGAGTTAGTAAGCATAAAGTCGGGAATACCTGTTCCGCTTGGACCCTACCGCCATGCCTTGCTGTCTTTATGTTCTGTCTTAGAGCTTGCAATTACGATTGCTATTCTCACTATTGACTTACCAAGCCTGGTGATTCAGGTGTTTCGTGGGATCGGTTACCCGCGACCCATCGGTTTTTGGTTTTTTCAGCCACTAGACGAATGTCACGAGGATTCTTCATTCCTCTTTCATTTCATCCAATCGGTCCCTTTTGGGGTTGTACGTGTCAACGAGGACTGCGGTAGAGGCGGAGGCGACGGTGCTCTGGAAATACTGATAGAGAGGCCTCTGAGCAAAATTAAGTGGTCTTTCACGCCCAATTTAGAATGGGACACTGAGAACCACAGTAGTTAAAGAGCGTTCATAAATAACACGCCATTTGCATTTCTGGAAATACAGCTCTCAGTGGCGGGATGGGCTGATGGTTGTCTGTGGTTTCAGGTGGTCTATCCGGAACTGAGACACGGACTCCTGGCGCTCCTGGGGCGAGATGAACTGCTTGTGAACTGTTAGACAACCTCCGCGGCGGCTCTCTCCCTGTCCGGATGTCGGCCGTCCTTTGAAATTACTTTAGGGACCTGACGCAGAATTAGCCAAAAGTTGCAGTGCGGAATATCCCACACACACACACACACACACACACACACACACTATATTGAATCTCAACGACCTTCCCAGCTGAAATATACAAATGGTAGGTCACCAAGAGCGATTTGGCTTCAACACAAAAGTTCTTTACAAAGTAACATTGTCTTACTCCATCTCAACGTAATCGCATTGCTGTCTAGAGAGATATTGTGACGTTTCAATGCGGGTGTTATTCTCACTCTTCTACCGCCAAGGTTCTAACTTGTTACTTTTTCTGGCATGTAACGTACCTACTAGATAGAGAAGTTGTTGTATTTCACTCAAAAATTCGATACAGAGATTTATTCGGAAATACATATTTTGAGACTCGCTGAATAATTTTTTTTTTTTAGAAAAATGACCGTGTGTGTGAGTGAGTCTGGGCAGTATAATTCAAAAAGGAAAATTCGCTTAAATAACAAACTTAGTGTTTATGTTTAGTGTCTTTCAAGAATGCGACACGAAGAGTTTTAAGAATTTCCAACACCCCCAACTACCTTTTACATGAAACATTTTCGAAACTTTTGATTTTCTCAAAATTGCTCTAAAGACTTTGATTAAAATACCATGTGTTTAAGATATTTTCATGACAAACGAAAGCATATCTTGAAGTTTCTGGGAATATTTGCTGAAGACCTCTTCATTTTGGATGGCTTCTGTATAACTGGTATGCCGTAAGCGATAGACAAAAACTTACTACACAAGCATATATATTTCGTTTAAACACAGAATTTATGTCATATATATGTTTTCGTAGTATTAACCGTTTCCAAGATATTACTTTTTATTGGTTTCAGTTTTAAACTACTTAAATTTTTCTCAAGTGGGAAGTCAGCTTCCATTTATTTTCTTTTGTTATACTCCCGGGAATGTAAAAGAGAATCGAATTTCGATTGTTTCAATAACGATGGATTTTAAATAATTTGACTATCGCTTTAGTCTAGCGTAATCCCTTATTTCTCTCCTACTTATAAGGAAGCAAATAATAAAACCATTTCTGTTAATGTTTAACTCGATTAGAATGACGGAGATAAAATAATAATCTTTTGTACGTTAAGTATGTTTGTGGAACAGCTAAAGAAAATCATGTACATGGAACATATCAATTTCTTATTTTGAATGCACAAAATATTCCACCAATCGAAATTTATAGGTCAATATACTTAGTGGAAATGCAATGAACGAAACTGTAGTGAGGAAATAGTGCATAATGCTTTAATCAATGAACAATCAATGTGCACGACGAAGACCGGAGTGGGAGATCTGAGTCGCTTTGGAGGAGTTGAAGGCAAATGTTGATGAAATATTTCGGGCAACCGGCGTTTCATTTTGGACATCTTATATGACTCTGCGTGGAAAAGAGTTCCCAATCGATGAAGATCCCAAAGCGGGAGTGATATCCTGCCTCAGATCTTTGGCGGTAAAAGAGTATAACATCGGCATTGAAAAACTGGTACTATGTTACCAGTCACCAGAATGCCTTGGCAACAATGGCGATTTTTTTGAGAAATAGAGTAAAGCACTGACTGGAATTTTGTAAATAAAGCAAATTCTAATTTCAGTTACTGTGTTAGTAAATTACAGTTATTTACGTGGCATACACACATTTTATCTCTGTATTTTCTGTTTTTGCAGTGTGCCTTGCATATTGTTTTACATGTTAAAAACTGTACACAGACTTACCAATAAAGCTGAGTGCTAGTTTTTTATATCCTCTTGGGAGGTAGACGTCCTCCAGACAGCACAAAGAGCAGCGCTCCAGTGGGGCCTAAGTGGGGTGATGATATAAATTCAAATTTTAAACGGAAACAGTGTATAAATTTCAGATATTCTGATAGTCCTTAATAAATTAAGAATTTTGTTTGAAATATTTCTTTTCTGAAATAAAACATGAATTTCTATCGTATTGGAATTTTACTTAATTTATTTCTTCACTCATAGCATATTTTGTTTTTCGGATTTAGCCTTATTCCGCAGACATTCCTTGTACTTCTTGTCAAGTTTTGCCACTGTAAATTGAGTTATGTTCTTGTTTGGGTTCAACTCATTAATTAAATCACACATCTCTTTTTGATTCCTCCTCCAATCGCCATAAACAACCATAATTAATGTTTGCAATCTTTCCCTTTCAATGAAATTCGCCAGGAAGTGTAAATTCAAACCGAGGAATGATTTGTTTGATATTAAACAAACCCGTTGTTTTCCAGTTGCTGTGCCTTTTTGAATCCCAGATAATTAGAAACTTAGAGAATAAGGCGATTATTGATTAAGTTTGATAATACAGTTTCAATCCCCTATAAATCCTCAAGTTTTCATTAACAAAAGTTTGTTAATTTACCAAGGACTAAAAATAAATACTGTGAGTACATTTAAAATTCTGAAGTTCACCCCTCACCCCGTTTGGGGCCCACTGAGGTGCTGGCTCTTATGCTTTCTGGAAGGTCTTTATCTCCAATGAAAATAAACAAAGTCAACACATAAATTTAATGCTCCATTTTAAAAGTTATGGCCAAAATTCCATGATTTTTGTTCATTCTATATATGCAACAAATACACATTTAGAAGCATCGCAATAAAGAGCCGATATTTACACTAATATTATAAAAAGAAACATCTTGAAACATGAGTTGAAGCTTTCCTGTCCGAACATGCTCTAGGTATTCTCGGGCTTCCTTATGTTGTACGCTCCCGAAACGTTGATGGCTTCACATCACCCCACCTAGTTTGAAGCCTGAGAACACCTAGAGTGAGACAAAATTTGGTTTGTGTACAGAATAATCTCAAAAGCCATTAAATGATTTTGATGATCTTTGACCATGTGACGGACATGGGGCCATAAAACATCTAATTTCAATTCATAAATTATTAAAATACTAAAGCAGGTTTACAAAGCCTTCATTGAGAATAATAAGGAGCAACAAATAGTTGCTATACAGCGCAGAATATGAAAAACAACAGCCGGTTGCATTTTATTCCGAGCAACAAGCACAGACGGCATACATGAGCAAACATAATACTGGACTTAAAAGGCGAAAATCGATATTTTTGCAATGGTATACTTCGCATATTATGTTTATTTATTTATAATTTAATCATCTAACAGGAGCGTGGCCGAGTGGTTAAACCGCATGCTTCTCACCAAAGTTCAATCCCAGGGTAGGAACGAAGACGCCATTTTTAACACATTATTTATTTCTCAAAATTGTCCTCTTTTAGGGGTGTACACGTTCTCAAAATTTCAGCCTCTCCAAAAAGATAGGAATTATCAAGATCTCCAAAATACACATCTTTCTTCTCATTTGATTTAAATTTTGTTCCTGTGAGCCATTTCTTAATATTTGGGAACAAGGAATCCCAAGGGTTCGCAGGGTTTCAAGTAGGGTGATTGTAGAGTTGCGACAGCAATTCATAACGCAGTTTATGTAGTTTGGCTGCGACAACTCCGAATGAATATGCTGGTACGTTTTCGTCGCAAATAGGGCTGTGTCTCCAACTTCTTGTCGAATCGGTCCAATAACATATTGTAGCATTGTCCAGTAATCGCTTTTCCTTTTTCTGAGAAGTTAATGCATTCCAAAAAATCGTCGCATTCTCTTTTCCGGCCAAAGGGGAGCGTCTTTGCCTTCTTTGAGGCAGATTCATCGGAAGGAACCCATTGTTTTGATTGTAGCTTGATTTCTAGGTTGCATGATAAATCCAAGCCTCATTGACGGTGAAAACTCGAGCAAAAAATCCTTTGAATTTCCTTAAATAGCTCAAATATAGGTTACAAGCTCAACCTGCTTGTTGCCTATTTTGAGCAATTGCAGCACCCATCGGGCCGACAACTGTTCATTTCCAACTTATCACACGAACTGCCGTTCCCGTCGACGCATCTATGGTCTTTGCTATTCGCTAACTTTTGTTCGGCGATCAGCCAGAATCGTATCGTTATTATTTTTGTTTTTTTGTTTCAGTGATTTCCTCGGTAACCACATCTACTGGCATCCTGAGCACTCCTCATCAAAAGCGGATATTCAACCACGTTTAATGTCGTTGAACTAATATTAACTATTGTCTCAGATGGCAAAAGAGCCACATAAGCAGCATCCAGTTTCGCAGTTTTTCCATTTTTGCGAAAACAGGTTGAGTGACTAACTAAAATGCCTATAAATCCAAACTAGCATATCAATCAATAACAAATGTGTTTTTGCGGCGTGTAACAAAAGACAATATACGATTGTAACATCAACTTGTCTTAGCAGCACCATCTATTTTGAAACACGAATACTTATTGAACCGCCCTCGTATAAACGGAAAAATGCACAAGATTTTCAGGGTAATAAAAGGATGTCAACACATTTCGAATGTGACTGGTTCAGTAGTCAGTTTCTGCAGCGCATCATTCAGGCAAATCCGGTTTGTCCACCACTGACTGAGGAAGCTAATACGAGTACTGGTCGTCTAACTTCGCCCCCTTCAGCTGGACAGCAGCCTTATGCTTGTTCACATCGAGCCAGCATTGCTTCTGTAAACAGAATATTATTTACAGCACCATCAAATTCATTCATATTCATAAAGACGCCATTTGACTTGTGTAAGTCCCTCTATTTCCATAACCTAGCAACTCCTATATTAAATTTCATAAAGTCTTTTGGTAGCCATATACATTTTAGTTTAAAAAAGAAACTTATAACAATTAGGGTAACATAAATTTAAGGTGTTACGTAGAAGGATGGAAGTTGGGGAAAGTTTGGATGAAAGAAGGATCTTGTGGCTTGCTAAGTCTCTTTGTACCAATATCAGCGAGTGAATAGCCTTTTGTGTCAAACAATACAAAGTCAGGACACATTTTCGCCTGCTTGTCTTTGAGGAAAGCTGTAAGATCACACAGACGTCTTGACTCGCGGCCATTGTGAAAGGATCAAGGAAGCATGACAACTTTGTGCCGGAGCGGAACGACCCGGAGAATTTAGCACCTCATTAAACCCCTGCTATACTTTTAACGCTTCAGGTGCCTCCCTCTGTGACGTCCATTAGCAGAGTTACAATGTCATGACAGTTGAAAGCTACAGTTCTCTACAACTGTCTGGGTTTCTGACAAAGATTTCACAGGCAATGAGCTCCTCAATAGACGCACTTACAAATACAACATAATGAGGTATAAGACGTCATGAAACTACTATCGTTTGGAAGCATCGTAATTTTCCTTTACTCTGAAAAGATGAACATCAGCAGAGGTTAAATTAAAATGATTTTAAGCGGTGACAGGCTTGGGATTTTGCTTCATTATTAGAACATTATACTGCGCTGTTGATATTCAATGATATCGAAAAAGAAAATCTGACTGTAATACCCACACTACCTTCTCTACTGTTTCGCATTGTATTTATGTACTGTATTTCTCTCCCCTCAATATTTATCACAAGAAATGTTTGTTTAGGAATGGTATAACATTAAGATACAATTTACGAATTTCTACAAATTTGAGGTTATTTGTTTGTGATTAAAAATTATAATTTGATATTATAATTATTTTCCAAGACATTTAATGTTTTATTAAACTTTAACACAGCACATTAATAGAACTTTGGGACTCCTTGCAACATAAAATTTAATGCTGAGCAATCAATTGATTTTTCTTTCTCCATACGTACTAGGTGTGCTTTCTCTACTATACAATAGGTAAAGAAGGTATTGCATTCCATCCAAAATTCGATGTTGAGATTTCATCAAAATATATGTTTGAGGTTCCCTGAATAAAGAAACAGTTTTAGAGAAAGGTCCTATATGTGTCCGTATGTGCGTGTGTGTGTGTCTGTAAACAGCATAACTCAAAAACAAAAAAGCCGTTAAATACCAAACTTGATATGTAAGTTTAGCATGTTCCAAGGATGCGACACGAATATTTTCAAGAACACCCAGTAAAGTTTAGTTTTGGGAGGGATTTTTCGAAAATTTTGATATTCTCAAAAATGGCAATTAGATTAAATTTGGATTAAAATTCAATACGTAGATATTTTAATAACAATTAAAATATACGAGATATCTTGAATTTTCTGGGAATATGCTCTAAAAATCTGCTCATTCTGAATGACCTTTATACAATCAGTAAACCGGAAGAGTTAGATAAAATCTTACTACACGAAAAATGTAATGTTAAAACACTCAACTTATGTATGTTACATCCTTTTTTTTTTTTTTTTTTTTTTTTTTTTTTTTTTAAACAGAGTTAATCATTTCCGAAATATTTCTGTTATCATTTTCAGTTTTAAAATATTTTAATTTTTCTAAAACAAGAAGTTTTTGCTCGTTTCATATATTTTTTTATTTACTCCTGGTCATACAAAGAGAACCGAATCACCTTTAAAGGATTCGGTTATCGCTTTAGCCCAGTGTATTCCCCTATTTCCCTTTCACTTACAAGAAAACAAGTATTAAGATCATTTCTGCTAATTTTTGTTTCTATTAGTATCATGTAGGTAAAAGAATAATATTTTTAAAGAATAGTTTAAATACAGAACAGATACAGAAAGTTATATGAACGGAACACATCAGATTGTTTTCTTGTTTAAGCCTAAAATAATACGATTGGTTACTTTTTAAATCATACTATATATTATGTTCCTTAGTTTTAGATGTTTAATAAAAAAATCTGATGTGTTCCATTCACATGATTTTTTCTACTCTCTGCAAAAAGTATTGTTAAAAAGCTTATACTTCTATGTACTTCATGCTAATCGAAAAAAAATATAGCAGAATAGACTTATTACTTGCTTCCTTGTAAGTAGGAGCGAAATAAGGGAATACCATTAGTTAAAGTGATAGTCAAAAAGCTGGTTGCTATGTGGTTGAAGTTCCTTTGTTTGTATGGACAGGAGTTGACAAATTCCTGTATGAAAAAAGATGCTTTTTAAAGCTGAAATCAAAAAGAAAGAGATTGCCTCCGTGGTCGAGTGGTCAGCGAGCTGACTTCTCAACCGGAGGTCCTGGGTCCGATTCCCGGCTAGGGCGGGTAATTTTTCTTTAGCCAGATTTATTCCCTATCCCCCACAGGGTATGGAAGTATGTATATGAGAGTGAACGTTTGAGGAAAATAAAATGATTTAAACCAACGTAAAGAACCTACAGCCGAGTTGTTTCAAATGCAAAGCCCCCGATATGACCTTAGATGTTAAAGGATACTATATAAATGAAACAAAACAAAAACAAGGAATATCACAAAACAATCAACTCCACGAGAGAAAAAAAAATATATATATAACATAAATTGTGTGTTTTAACGTGTTCTAAATTTTTGGTGTGGTAAGTTTTAGTTCATATCTTACGGTTTTGCACTTATGCAAAATTCGTAAAATTTATTCAGAATAAAGTAGTCTTCAGAGGCTATTCCCAAAAAATTCAAGATATACATTTTATTTGTCGGGTAAATATTTTGAGTATACGATATTTTAATCAAAATCACAAATTAACATTTTCAAAAAATGTCCACATGTAAAGGGTAGTTGGGGGTGGGGGGATTTTCTTGAAAATCTTCGTGTCGCAACCTTGGAAGATACCAAACCTAAATACCAAGTTTGGTTTTTAACGGTCTTTTCGTTTTCAGCTGTGCTGCCCACAGACTCACACACATACACACAGGCAGACAGACAGACACACACGGACATTTTTCTAAAAATGCTTTTTTTGGTCTCAAAACCTATATTTCCGGTGAAATCTCGGTATCGAATTTTGGGTGCATTACAATACCTTCTCTATACACTATGTACATAGTACATGTAGAGAAAGTAAAAAGTAAGCTTTCTGTGGAAAAAAATAGTTTTATCCAAAAAAAAAAAATAGAATTATAGACAAACTAATAACTGGAGTTGTGAATATGCTTATGAAGAACATTCATAAGACTCCTTTCATAGAGAGTACGCCATAACTATTAATGTAGGAACAATTTCTATTTTGAATAAAATGTATGTTAATGAAAAACACTATTTAATACATGGTATACGACTTTAAATGCCCTTTCGCTGAGCCTTTTGGTATTGTTAATGTATCTATTAAATAATTTGGTAGAACGCCAACATGTACAAGGTATGTTTGTCTTAAGTGTATTTATATGAACATGTGATCTGAGAACATGTAAACCTGTGATATATGGTTTAAATTTCGCCTGGAAGCAGAGGATACAAATCCCTCGCCATTCTGCCTTGCACGGATGATTAGGTAACAATGAGTACAAGAATGAAGACTTCAGTGCCGAAGAATCTGGATTACGCCTTGGAAGTATACAAACCGTTCACACTATATGGACGGAAGAGGAAAATCACCACTGCCATCATTCATTATTGCTTGTCATCATTTCAGTACTTATTCTTTTAATTTAGTCTGAGTCTGCAGTTTTTAGAAGCTACGTTGCAAATCATTGCTAATGCAGTCCAAAAGTAAGTTCTTTGTTATCCTGAAACATTCTAATTTTAAGAATAGGTAGGTAAAGGTGCTACGTCAGTATTTTGCCTTGAAGGCAGTTGAAGCTTTCTTGTTTTTGTTAAAGATTACTCTACGTCACTAAAACACGGAAAACATCATCACTGTTTGTAAACACGATTGCTGAAGATGAGAATGGGTCCCTACTGATCTCATTTAAGCTCTTGCATCGGCCCCGCTAGAGAAGAAACCGTAACGAGCGAGGTTATAAAACCAGTCTTAGGAATCTAGTAAGTTAAAATCGATGACATCCTGTTATTTTAAAACCAGAAGGAAAAATCCAATGTGTTCCAATGATATGAATTTTTATATCTGTTCCACAAACAACACACTCTAACAAAAAATATTCTTTTATCCACATTATGCTAATCGAGATAAGCATAAGCAGAATTACTCTTATTACTTGCTTCCTTGGAAGTAGAAGGGCAATAAAAGGGGAATACACCAGACCAAAGCGATAGCCAAATCTTTTAAAACTGGTGTCTATGTGAAGCAATTGAAATTCGGTTTTTTTGTATGGACAAGAGTAAAACAAAAGAGACATGAAATGAAAAATTGAGATGAATAACATGGAGATCTTGAAAATATTTAATTCTACAAAAAAGTATGTATGGCATAAGTTGTGTGATTTAAAGAGACATACATTTTTGAGTAGTAAGTTTTTGTCTATCCCTTACGGTTTACCAATTATACGAAAGTCATCCGGAACGAAGAGGTCTTCATAGTTTACTCTCATTTTTAAAATATACATTTTATTTGTCATATATAACATTTTAATCAAAGTCATTATAGCCGTATATGTATACGTATGTATATATATTTGTGCTATTCTAATCAGAATCTTTAAGCCACTTTTTATTAAATACAAAATACAGAAATAAGGAATATTTAGAAGGTGCTGGACTTAGATGTAGGTATGTAAATTTTGGAATTATTTGAGATTTTATTTTTGAGTTAAGCTCTTCTCTCACTCTATCTCTCTCTCTCTCAATCAAAACATACACACGCACTCGTCCACAGACCTTCTCTCACACATATACATTTGGCCTTTTTTTTTTTCTAAATATACTTCTTTTGGACTGAGAAGGTCTCAAAATATCTATATATTTCTGATGAATAATCTCCCTATTGAATGTTTGGTGGAGTGCAAAGTTTCATCTACGTATTAAGTACGTGCTATAGAAATTTAAGTGCTTTATTTTGGATTCAGGTTCCCCAAAGTGAAACCCGTATTGAGCTTTTGGGTGGAATCCAAAGATTTTTCTGTTTACTATAGATAAACAATAATTTCCGATAAGATGTTGATATCGAAACTTGTGTGAAATACAATAAGATGTACGTTACATTCAAGAGGTGCCGAGTTCGAAACTTAGAGGGTGAGTTGCCCGGTTTTTCTCCCGCGGTTTGCCTTTGTTCTGAGAAGATAAATGTCAAGTAATTTTAAACTCCATGGAACGAGCACTCATTTGAGCATTATTTCATCGTTTTCAATCATCGTCCGATGATAAAAAAGGATAAAAGGAAGTTAAGCTTAAAACAACAACAACAACAACAACTTTTTGTATCTACCATAGGTGTGGTACAAGGAGAAAAAAAGAAGACATTGCAGAAGTTGCTATGCCACATAAGAGCCAGCGCCATCTCCGCAGATGCATGTAAGAGAAACGCCCTAGTGCATACTAAGTGATGTAGAATTTCATGGTTTTGTACGCCATAATTTGAATTCCAAGCGTGCTGAACACGTTTATAACGCCAGGCGTGTTGCAAGTCATCTTTCTGACAAGTATACCTACAGCATTAAAAGTGCAATACGTTGCTGTGTCTTAACTTACCGAAAGACTGGGAAGTTCAGCGCCTGCTGGCTCTCTGAAAACAAAACAGAAAAGGAAGTATTAGCATTCAAGAGATTCAGTACACAAGCATGATGACTAAAGGGGAAGCAGAGTACAGAGGTTACTAAAGATAAAATAAAATCTGTAATACAGCATCCTGGCATCTAGTTTCCTATACCAGAACTTATATTACAAAATTTATAATGTATTTACTACATAAATATTTTTCATAAATTGTTATTTTACAGATATAAATTATATACTAATAACTAAAATAAATACAATCATAAGAAATAAAGTAACATAGAATAAAAATAAGCTTATAAATTTCCCCAAGAAATGCTAAGCAATTTTCACTAACACTAAACTATTATTATTATTGTTGTTATTATTTACTGGAATCCAATAACGCAAACAAGTAACCAGCTATTACTGCCTATAAAAATACTAAAATTT
The DNA here is from genome assembly GCA_030762935.1 of Hymenopus coronatus. NCBI lineage: Eukaryota > Metazoa > Arthropoda > Insecta > Mantodea > Hymenopodidae > Hymenopus > Hymenopus coronatus. The sequence continues at coordinate 124,888,976 of CM060897.1, read as the reverse complement.
AACAACATTTAGCAAAACATGTAACCTGCACTACTGGTAGCCAAGTGCACTATAGCCAGCACAATTTATTTTCCACATAATTTCTCATTAGTAACCATCATTATACCGCATTATTATTAACATCTAACCCCAGTTATCCATTAACTCTTCTCTGAAATATATATTTCATGAAATCCTTTATATAAATCAAGTCTCTTAATTTCCAAAATTATAAATCAAGAACTTTCTAACTACTCTTCCCAACATTTAATTACGACAATTTTAATCTATAAAATCAATTCCTTAATTCTATACATTATAGATAATTTACTTCACTCTTGTATTTTTCATCACATCTCTCTCTACATTAGTTAATGATTTCATTAATATAATTTATAATTCCTTTTTAAAGTCATATTCGTTCACTTATTAGCATTAATTCAACTTTCAATTTCCTTAACACGTGTTTTAATAATTATAACACTTTTACACCGTTATTATACTATATACACCAATCACACTAGAAACTTCAAACTCTTCTGCCCCTAACCACTTCTATTCCGCCTCCTGAGGTTACTATATGCAGAGTAACAGAAGTTACTAAAGTGCTACATTTTCCTATCATTATGGAATACCTCAGAATTTGATGATATTCCGATTATTAGTTCCATTCATAGTCGGCAACTCACCCGCAAATATACGCCTGTTAAATACATTGGAAAGGCTAGTTATATTGGGTTTGTTACGTTGGCTCCGTAGTTTATTTTTCGCAGCTGAGCAACCTTTGCATTCAGATCATTTAGACCCAAGTGACGACTTGACTATTATATGATTACTATTAGACAATTAGGTTATTAATTACCAGGCTAACCTTTGCAGTTAGCTAAAATTTTGATGTTTTGTTGTTGCAATATTTAGTGTTGGGTTTTATTTTTACAGGATAAAAACGTAACCTATAAGTCCATCTTAATACATCACAGTAAATTACAATTTAACAAATACATATGCTATATAAATTAGCTATAAATATCAATAACACTGTTAAGAGCTTAATTTAACATTTAATATTCATCCAGGTTATTGATATTAAAGAAAAAATATTTTCCACAGAAGCCTCATTAAAATACTTTCAAATTCAAGCTATTACCTGAGCTTTACTTTTCTTAATCCTTAAATAACTAACCCGTATTTCATAAAAAATAGAGCTTGAATAAACCTAATTATAATTCCACACCGTAGGCGGAGAAAGAAGGCATTGGCCAAACTCATTGCAGTTATCTTTTTCAATTTTAATGTAACAATGACTGAAATGACTCATAATACCAGCAGATGAGCAAAATATTGCATTCTATGTATATAGGTCATCTGGTGATTTCTCTGGTTATATGTATATCTTATTAATTCAACTTAGTACGATGACTTCACTGGCATTCCGCATCTGCAATGTTCATTTTCTCATAGAAGATAAAGATATTGTATTCCACCCAAAAATCGATACCGAGATTTTACCAGAAATACATATTGTGACCCTTTGAATAAAAAAAATTAGAAACATCCGTGAGTGTGTGTATGTGTGTGTGTCTGTGTGGCTATCGCTTTAGCTTAATGTATTCCCTTATTTCCCTTTTACTTTCAAGAAAACAAGTAATAAGACAATATATACTAATGTTTACCTCGATTAGCATGAAATAGATAAAAGAATTATCTTCTGCAAGGAGTGTTTGTTTGGGGAACAGCTAGAAAAATCATATGAATGGAATACATCGGATTTTTCTTTTTTGGTAACCTCTCATAGGTTGTATCCCCTTTATTTTCCATATAAACATATTACTTTGAAAGTGAATTTTGCTGTAAATGTGAAGTCATTACTTAGTTAGCCCGGCATACAAATAATGGCCATAGAAACACACAATGAAGTCATAATCACATCACCATCTCATTAGTTTCATTTATACAAATGACAATATTGTGTTTGATTACTTATTGATTTTCTTTACATATTCCACATTATTTCTTTTCAGGAACGCAATAAACTTCGGAAGGTTTGAAATATCATCATCTTTCACTGCCTCCAATGTACATTTTAACATGAGCTTTATTAATAGTTAACACACTTTAGAAATAGATAAAATTCAACCTTCGATGTCGGATAAGGTACCCATTTCAACAAGAAAAAGTTATGTACCAAATGTATTTAATCGCACTTGTTAGAACTCTTGCTGATAAAATTAAACATTTTCCATGTAAGGAGTAGTTTGGAGTTTGATGATTTATTTTAAGATTCTTCTGGCAGATTCTTGATGTTGAACTTAAACTCAATTTGGTATGTATTTGACATTCATTTTTGGGTTATGGTGTTCATAGTCACATACACCATGAAGGGGGTTTTCCTAAAAATATCCTTTTTGTTTCAAACACCAGAATCAGCATTTCCGGTAAAATCCCGATATCGCATTGTTGCTCATTTTATTTAATATAATTAAGTGGCATAAAAATAAAAATCTGATGTTTTTCAATCACATGACATTCTCTAGCTGTTCCACAAATAAACTTTCCTTATAAAATATTATCCATTTATCTATGTCATGCTAATATTGTTAAACATTGCCAGATTTGGTCGTATTACTTACTTCTTTGTAAGTAGAAGGAAAATAAGAGAATACATTACGCTAAAAGATAGTCAGATCTTTCAAACGCCGGTCCCTATAAGTGAAACAATTGAAATTCGGTTTTCTTTGCTTGGTAGGAGTAAATAAAAGAGAGACGAAAACAAAAAGTCTTCCCTTTGAGAAAAGTTTAAGTATCTTAAAACTGAAACGGTTAACTCTACAAAAAATGTATCTGCCTATCACATATTGTGTACTTTGATAAGGTCTATATTTTTGGGGCAGTAAACTTTCGTCTACCCCTTACGGTTTACCAGCTATATAAATATACAAACGTCATCCAGAATGAAGTAGTCTTTAAGGGCTATTCCCAGAAAAAAATTATATACATTTTGTCATGAAAATATCTTAAACAGATAAAAACGTTAGAGACATTTTTGAGAAAATCAAACTTTTTTCGAAAAAAGTTCCATGTAAAGGAATGAGTGAGGACTTTCTTGAAAATCTTCGTGTCACATCCTTGGTAGTTATTCAATTTAAATATCAAGTTTGGTATTTGACCGACTTTTCGTTTTTGAGCTATCCTGCCCACAGACACTCACAGACATGTTTCTAAAAAGGCTGCTTTTGGATTCAAGGTGTCTCAAAACAAGTATTTTCGGTGAAATATGGATATGGAATTTTTGGGTGGGCTACAATATTTTCTCTATCCACTATATATATTGTACATACAGGTTAGAGAAAATAAAAATCATGCAAGCGATAATTTCGGAAGTCAAATCCGTCAATACGACCAAAATAGTTAAGGACGGTATGCAAAAGACAGTACTGCCATAGATTCAGACAAGGACGAACTTGATGTAAACAAAGCATTTAGTATTTCTCCACGATAGCCTTATGTTCACATCAGCTGTAAGGAATAAACATGGACTCAAGTCTCGTGTTTGTTGTGCAACAGAACGGAGTACTATTCGATGATTATGAGTATTAACCCAAAGATGGGTCAATGACCGGAACGGAATTGAGGGAGAGACCACAACCCGACCTCGATGTTTAGGATTAGAACACGGAAGGAGGAGACTCGGCACCAAATGAATACGATTAATGTACCTATGCTCCACAAGCGAGCGTCCCCGGGAGGGAGGGGAGATGAAGTGAGAGGAGACACCGGGCGGCCGGAACCTAAATCCAATTTCTATCAATAATCTATGAAAGGTGGATCGCTTAAAGGAAGACAAGAGTTTCATTTTTAAGTCTAATTTTGCAATTCGACTCGTGCACTTTTCTAGGAATAGAATATTGGCATAGTAATCTGCTTTTTCAAATGCTGGCTCACTGCTACTTCTGTTCTTCTTTGGTGTTCGATTTCCTTCAATTCTTTGCGCTCACATGCAACGTTCCACTCGAAAACACCGGTATAATTTTATTCACAACAGTTGGTATCGCCTGCATTAGTTTGTTAAAATATTGAACACAGTTCGTTTCTTGAGTAGCCAACAAAGTCCCGGGTTCGATTCCCGTTTGGTGGAAACTTTCCTTTAATTGGAGTCTGGAAGTGCGAAAGTGGGCGTAAAAACCAAGTTGTTAAGACGACGAGGACCTCAAATTTCAAAGAACAAACTCACCATCAAATGTTTCAGACAAGGTTTCTGATATGACCGCAGCAGTTCTTGCCGCTTGTAATGGCTCACCTTTAGAATCTTCACAATTTCACCTTTATTGTCACAAGTTAAACAACATTTATAGAGGTAGCCATAGATCTTCTCAGGCTTGAAGCCAGGTAAAATGATGTGAAGCGGCTATATTTCTCCACCTGCTTACCTTCATATGGAGAACATACAAGCCAATGCCTGTTGAGGAGCAGCGGATTTGATTAAGTATCCCGGGATAGCGGATCAGCCCAATCTCTGTTAGTAAACGAGGACGTAGATGATATGAAGGCGAAAAGGTGATGAAGGATAAAATGGTGGGGTAAACCGGAGGTCCCGGAGAAAATCGCAAACCGCACATTCAGTCAGCTGGGATTGAACTCGGGCGAGAGGCGAGTGATCTGCCACGGCACCTCCATTTAAGTGTTTTTATTTGTAACTTTACGTCCTTTAACCTGGTAGGTCATATTGAATAACGGATTCATGGAATGGTTGAAATGATGTTCAAATGAGTCCAGAGTCTATAGAGCTTAGACTTATCTGACATTCGTGTTCTCAGAATAATGGAAAACTCTGGAACAAACCTTATCCGGATAACTTACCCTAACCGAGATTCGAATTTGGTACCTCTTTAATGTGAGTCAGACATATTTAAGGTATTATAGTGTGCTTTCTTTCCCGCGTATCTTAATGGTTAAGTCAAGTGTTTGCCTCAAGTTGAGTTCTTAAGAGTGGGAAGATTATTTTGCGGCACCTGCCAATAACCGCGTGTTTCGCATCTGTAGCAACTGCATTATTAATTTTCACACTCAGTTATTGAGGAGTATTTCTCTTTTTCCGGGGTTTTGTGAAATACCCGTTACGTCATTCATTATAAAGCTAGAAAAGGGGCATAAAACCGATTATTTAATCAGTAATCTTAACCTACATCTCGCAATAGCGGATCCTGCCGAGAGGATTCACAGCAAACTGAACAGCATTTACGTAACACAGCGCTTCCTTTGATACATAGCTCCACATAACAATGGGAGGGCAGTCGCGTATTACTACTCGATCTCCCAGACTTTCACCACTTACTTCATCTATTGCACATGATAAACCTATAAATAAACTGTTGCCTTATCTTCAAAAATATTAGGGTCTTTCAAAATCACATTACACTTAACCCGTTATAAATATTATTATATTTGAGATAGGAAAAAACAAAAGAAGTCACATACTGGGCAAACAATGGAGTCTTATAAAACATTGGGAAGATGTCCTCCATTCTCTTGTTCAACGTATACCATTCTTTCTGAGAATCCTTGGCGCAGCATTTGGGGTATTAGCAAATTCTTGCGAGATATCTTTCAATTGATGTCAAGTTGTTGGATGTATCAGGAAAATTCGTTCTTTAAGGTAGCCCCACAATCAAAAGTCTATCAGATTGACATCCGAAGATCGTGGCGCCACTTTGCTAAAAGTGTCTACTGATGTCACGATCGCCAAAGATCGCAGTAATTAATTGTTTTGCAGGGGTGATATCAGGAAGTGACATCATCGATTACCCTTTGGTCTTCCAGATTTATTTTTATTAACAACAGAACCAGTTTGTTCAACTTACTGACTAATTGCCCATAATTACGAATGGAACATGGGCCTGCTGTTAAATTTTTAGGGGTTATAACTTTCTTCAGACATTGAGAAAAACTCCTCTTGCTTTCATAATATCATTGAATCGACTGCGTTCTATCATTTAGTGACAGAGCTATGACTTGAAACTTAAAAATTCTTATAACAGTATGAATAAAATTACTAATGCTTTATTCAACAGAACTGTACTGCCATCTGAGTAGGTGGGAGTAGCGTGTCTGCCTCATATTCAACAGGTCGTGAGTTCGAATCTTGCATAGGGTGAGTTACTCGGATAAGATTTTTCCCTTATCCTGAGCAGAGGACAATGCATTTTTATATAAGAGTACTTAGCATGGCTTCCTTCGGAAGGAAAATAAAGCCATTAGTCCCGTTTTGTAGATTTACGGATGTAAAAGAACCTCAAGCCTGATAAGAAGGCATCTAAAGACCCCTTTTACGCCCAGTATAGAATGGGACGCTGAGAACCATAGCAGTTAAAGAGTGTCCATAAATAAAACTCCATTTCATTTCCCTTATCTTGAGAAGACGATGTCGAGTAACCTCAAGTTCCATAGACTTCGCGATCATTTGAGCTCATTTCACCAATTTCATTCATCGTGCGATATGCCCAAGTAGGTTAAAGGACGTTAAGCTACAAAACCCTAATGTACACGATTTCTTGGTTTTTATTCTACCTCAAATGTAATAATATTTATAGCAGTTTAAATTTTTAACTGACTTTTGAAATACGCTATATATCAGAGCAGCTAGCTGCACGATGTGATAAATGTGGATTTCCATGGAGAAAGCACAGAAGTAACCGGTTCAAGGTCTTCAATATATAAACGCAATCCTTTCTTTTAGAGTTGAATTCTCGTCGTTTTCTGAGATTTCATTTTACATGACTTTACGAAATCTCATGTCACCATCCTACCTGCAGTACGTAGAGGAAGTATTGATTTACACTTCAAAATTCAATAGCATATAAACGAAAACATGCGCTTTGAATTCCACTGAAATCAGTAAAACATTTTCAAAAACATCTGATGTGCTACAGTCACACGACTTTCTCTACTATTAGGTAACAAACCATTCTTATTAAAATTTATTTTTCTATCTACTTTATGCTATTCGAGATAAACATTATCAAAGATTGTCGTACTAATTATTTCCTTGCAGATACAAAAGAAATATCAGAGTATACTACTGTACAGCAACAGTCAAATCCTTTAAAAGTTGGTTGGAATGTGATGACTTTGAAATGCGCTTCTCTTTGTATAGTCAAAAGTAAAACAAACGAGGATTTCCCATTCGAGGAAAGTATAAGTATTAGAAAATTCAAAACAATAACAAGGAATATCTCGAAAATGGTTACCTCCACAAAAGCGTCTCAGGCAAAAACTGTATTTTTAATGAGTCTACAGATTTTGCCTGTCTCTTACGGATTACCGCTTATGCAAAAGTCATCCAGAATGAAGATGACTACAGAGGTCTCATTCCTCAAAAAGTTCAAGATATACATTTCGTTTGCCATAAAGTAGCTTAAACATATGACACTTTAATCAAAATATTTAGAGCCTGTTTTGAGAAAATAACTTAAATATTAAGGGTGCTTTGAAGTGGTTCATTTTCTTGAAAATCTTCGTGTCGCATCCTTGGATGACATTGAACTTAAATATCTGGTTTGGAATTTAATGACTTTTCGTTTTTGAGTTATGCTGTTCACACACACACACACACACACGCACACACACTCATACACATAAATATAGGCATTTTTCTAAAATACCTCCTCTGTATTCAATGAACCTTAAAACACATTTTCAATTTTGCTTGAAATACAATATATACTTCCCCTACTAACTGAATGCTGTGGAAAAAGTAAAAAGGTTAATAAATTCAACACCTTCCAAAACAATCATTCCATTCCAAACTACCCTTTATATGGGAAATTGTCTGTTACTTTCTCAAAAGTGGCTCTAACGATTTTAATTATATATAATAATCTCAAGAAATATGGTATATATTGTATTTCTATGATAGAAAAATTTACTTAACAAATATTAGATCTCGTTGTAATACAAAACATATGACGAAATACTTTTTCTTGTGGTGTTAACCGTTTCAAAGATATTCGCTGTTCCAATTTAAATTTTCCGTTAGTTTGTAATTATTACGGGCTAAATCGTATTAGTATATTACTTGTGGTCATGCAAATTGGAATTTCAAAGTTAGCATATAGCGATGCGTGTATAAAATGTTTTACTTATGGCTTCGGTCACTCGCATTTTACTTGTACCTACAACGAAATGTATAATGAAATCGTTTATACAAATATTTATCTCGATTAGCATGAAGTAAATAGAAGAATAAGCTTTTGAAAATATTTTGTAAAATAGTAAGTACAGAAAGTCATATGAATTTAAAACCATTTTTAGGAAAACTTCTTGGAAGATTCTATATTTAAATACCAAATTTAGTATTTCACTGACTTTCGTTTTTGAGTTATCGTATTCACAGACACATGGACACATATATGTAAATTGGAAACAAGTTTTTTTATTTATAAACGCTCTTTAACTGCTGTGGTTCTCAGCGTCGTGTTCTATACTGTGTGTGAAAAACCGCTTAATTTTTTTCGGATACCTCTTTATCAGTTTTTTTTATTATCAGTGTATTTCCGATGAAATCTCGGTCTCGAAGTTTTGGGTGGAGTATGTTCTCCACCTTCTAGGTACGTACATATGTTGTAGAGAAAGTTATTAAAAACAATTTTGTATAAAAACATTTAAAATCCAAAAGAAGTAACATTTTACAATGCTGAGTGAATGGAAAGTTTCCGCTATGCTCCTATTTAATTACCTAAAGCTGCCCCAAGCTATAAATAATCGTATTGCACACAGTTGCAGTAAGGACCTTGGCTCAGAGACTGTTATTGCCCAAGGACCACTCGGGAGATCTGCTGGCGAGATTACGTTGCAGCAATCTCACTCAACCCGGTACTCCAGACCAAGTCAACCCACGCACGGCCCTCATTCCATAATTACAAATTATTAATTGTCCAATTAAACGTGTACAACGCTACTGAGTACGCGAATATGGTACTGAGACAGGGGATTAAACAAATATGATGTGTGATATTATTTCAGAATCCTCTGTTTGTTTCACTTTCTTAATAATATTGCAGTTTATTCTCATATAAGCGTATTACTTTCTCTATTACGTATAATAAGTAGGAGAATAATTATTGTTTTCCACCCAAAATTTTGATACTCAGATTTCAACCAAAATACACACTTAGAGTTGACATGGCTTTCTCCACCTATTCTGTAACAAACTATCCCAACAAAAGCAAATTCTTCTATCTACTTTATCCTAATTAAGGTAAACAGCATAAATGACCTAAGTAGATCCTTATGCACCAAAGGAAAAATCTGTGTTCCATTCGCGTAACTATCTCTGGCTGATGCATATACAAACTATTCTTACAAGAGATTATTCTTTTATCTGCATCTTGCTAATCCAGATAAAAATTAGCAGAATTAGTCTTATTACTTGCTTCCTTGTAAATAGAAGGGATATAAGTGAATACTTTAAGCCAAAGCATTATTCAAACCTTTTAAAAGTTGAACAATTGAGGTTCAGTTTGCTTTGCACAGTCCCGTTTGAGAAGTTAGTTTAAATTTGAAACCAATAACAAGGAATATCTCGAAAACGGTCAACTCTACAAGAAAGCCGTATATATGGCATAAATTATGCGTTTCAATGAGGTCTCCATTTTTGTATAGTAAGTTTTTATCTAGCTCTTATGGTTTAACCGTTATGCAAAATTCTGCGAAACTCATCCAGAATAAAGAGGTCTTAAGAGGCTATTTCCAGAAAATTCAAAATATACATTTTATTTGCAATGTAAATATATTTAATTTACGGTATTGTAATCAAGATCGTTTCAGCCATTTTTCAGAAAAAACAATAATTACAAAAAAGTTTCCATGTAGTGTAGTGGTAGGACGATTTTCTTGAAAATCTTCGTGTCGTTGACATTTAATGGTCTTTTCGTTTTTGAGCACAATGCTGTATACAGGCACACACACTCAGACACACGGACCTTTTTCTAAAACTGCTTTTTCTGACTCAGGGGACCGCAACACATATATTTCCGGTGAAATTTTGACATCCAATTTTTGGGTGGAATACAATACCTCCTCTATCAACTGTGTACATTGTGTATACCTGATGCCTAGAGAAAGTCAAAAGGGAAAACACTAGTGCAAAGCAATAGTTAAAGAGTCTAGAAAGCTATCGCTGTGTGAAACAACTGAAATTCGGTTCTATTTGCAAAGATCAGAAGTAAAACGAAAGGGAGATAAAACGAAATATGACTTCCCCTTTGTGAAAAGATTAAGTGGCTTTAAATTGAAACAAATAAAAAAGAATATTTCGGAAAGGGCTAGATCTACAAAAATGTATATGACATAAATCATGTGTTTTAATTAGATCTACATTGTGCAGTATAAATTTTATCGCTTACGGTTTTCCGGCTATACAAAAGTCATCCAGAGTCGTCATTAGAGGTTATTCATAGAAAATTAAACATATACATTTTATTTATCATATAAATATTTTAAATATATGATATTTTAGTCAAAACCATTAGAGCCATTTTTGAGTAAAACAAAATTTTCGATTTTTTTTACTTTTAAAGGGTAGTTTGGGGGGAGATTTCTGAAAAATGTCTGGTCTCATCCTTGGAAGATACTAAACTTAAATACCCAGTTTGGTATTTAACGGGCTTTTGATTTTAGAGATAATAAAAAGAGCGTTTCTTTTTTGGAAAAAGTTCGTGTGTGTATGTGAACAGCACAACTCAAAAACGAAAAGTTGGTTAAATACCAAACTTGTATTTATGTTTAGTGTCATTTAAAGATGCGTTACGAAAATTTCAAGGAAGTTACCCCAGCTGAAATACCCTTTACAGGGATTTTTTTTTTTAATTTTTATCATAATGGCCCTAACAATTTCGATTAAATGCTTTACATTAATATTTACATGACAATATGTATATTTTGAATTTTCTGGAATAGCCTACTTCATTTGGTAGCAGTTTTGTATAATGTTAAACAAATATACGAAAACATAGTACACAAAACCGCAACCCAGCCAGAAAGCATAGACGTTTCGTCTGAGAGTGGCATTCGGTAGATCGCTGGATCGATTCTCGAAGTCGAAGGTTTTCCCCGGTCACTGGGCAAATGCTGGGGAGGTTTCTTCATTCCCGTCCCTTCATTTTACCTCCATTTCATCCATCCGGTCTCTTTCAGGATTCTTAAGTGTTGGCGAGGACTACGGTGGTGGTGCTCTCCCATGGTGGTGATTGCGTTCTGTAAATGCAGCTCTCGGCGGCGGGAAGGCGTTGGAAGTCATCTGAAGACCCAGGACGTTTGATCAGGCCTGATACGAGGGCTACTAGCGCTTTCCGCGTTGAGATGAAGAACTGCTTGAAATATGTTAGAGACCTTCTTGCTTCGCCGTCCGGTTTTGGCCGCCAATTGATATTATTCTCTTCTCATCCTACCCTTTTGGGGTCTGGCTAAAATAAGCCAACGGCTACAGTGTGGAATCCCCTCCGACATCACTCCCCCACCTCACACACACACATAAAATGTAAACCTCTATAAAACGCCCAATTTATTCTAAATAGCTTCTTGTGCCATAAGAAATTTCCAAGACATCAGTTATTAATGGTTTGAAACCTTCAGTACTTTTTATTCTTTCAAAGTGTATGTGTGAGTGGGTGTATGTATATATATATATGTGTGTGTGTGTGTGTGTGTGCAATGTAGCTATTTCTGCAAAGATTTCTCTCAATTAAATTAAGTAGATATAAAACTAAACTTTAGATAGAGTAAAGAAGGTCATGTGAATGTTACACCCTTTTATTTTCTCTAATGCGTACGTACAATGTACATAATAAATAGAGGAGGTATTGTACCGAAAGTGATACCGAAATTTCACCAGAAATTATGTTTTGACACCCCCGAATAAAAAAGAACATTTTTATTAACATGTCCGTGGTATGTGGTTTGTGTGTGCATGTATGGGTTTGTGTGTGCATGTATGGGTCTGTGGGCAACATAGCTCAAAGTCGAAAAGTCCGTTAATACTAAACTTGGTATTTATGTTTGGCATCTTCCAAAGATGCCACACGAGGATTTTTAATAAAACATCCCCTCCATAAATTACCCTTTACATGAAAAATATTTTGAAAATCTTGTTTTTTTCCAAAAATGGTTCTAACGACTTTGATTAAAATACCGTGTATTAAAGATATTTACATTCAAATAAAATGTATATTTTGAATTTTCAGAATACCTCATTATTCTGGATGAGTATTGCAGAATTTTGCATAACCGTAAGAGGTCGACACAACTTACTACACAAAAACACATAACTTATGGCATAACATACAATTTTGTCCTAGAGATGATATTTTCGAGATATCCCTTGTTATTGGTTTCAATTTTAAATAATCTAACTTTCCGAAACGGGACCTTCTAAAGTGAACCGAACCTCAATTTTTTCATATAGCAAGTAGCTTTTAAAAGATTTGACAATCGCTTTAGACTAATGTACTCTGATTACAAGGAAGCAAGTAATGAAACCAATCATGCTAACGTTTATCATTAGCATGATGTAGATAAAAGAATAACATTTTGTAAGAATAGTATGGAACACAAATCTACCTTCTCTACCTATTGGGTACGTGGCAGAACAAGTAAAAACAATAACATTGTTTGAGAAGTGCTGTAAGACTGCCGTTTTCCTTCAGGGTGTATCTACCTCCAGCAGCCTCTGATTCAGCTTGACGACAAGCACACGGCGTTGCTCTGCTAGAATATAACTTGTGGGCGACAGGGAAAACTGGATGTCTTACGAGCAAGAGTGGCACATCTCCAGGTTTTCTGAGTCATCAGGTCGTTCCAGAGGGAACGTCGCAAACGAAAAATACCTCCATCGTTTGCGATATCTTTTACTTATGTCTTTATTTTCTCTACTCTTACTACTTCACATAGAATGTTTGAAAATAGCAATGTCAGGATTGCCTGCAAACAGTAACTGAGGAAAGTTTTATCAGTGGGGCACTGGCTTTTATTGATTCTGATCTACTGCAAATAAACCTGAACCCAAAGACCACATGTGTAATATATTTAAGTGTTCGATGCTACACCTTTGTAAACCCTGAAAGTTAATTGAATTCTATAATACCTGTAGACACAGTACAGGAAAATGACTACGCAACTACAGTCGTTTTCCCGTGTATTACGGAATATCCAGCTACAACACTCACAGGCAATCAGAGCAGTAGTTAAATCAAATGGAACGCGGCTACGCAATTAGGTCTATGTTTGCTGGCACACGCGATTCTAGCATCAACTACAGTCAACCGTCGTGATTATATTATCTATCAGAAGTTGAGAAAAACAAGTAAATATATTTATAACTATATTCAACACTCTATTTAGGCTTGTATAACTCAAGTCATTAGATATTTAAACACGGGAAGGCTTATAAATGTAACAGATATATAAAAGGTATGAGTGTTCTAATCATATGAATTTCTCTATCTGCTCTGCAAGAAAACTATTATTACAAGATTATTCTTTATCCACATCATGGATATCGAGATAAACATTAGCAGAAATTATCTTATTATTTGCTTCCTTGTAAGTAGAGGGAAATAAGGGAATACAGTAAGCTAAAACGATTGTCAAACCTTTTAAAAGCTGTTGCTATGCGACTAATATTGAAATTCGGTTCTCTTTCCATGGCTAGGAGTAAAACAAAAGATATATGAAACGGATGAGAACAACCTATTTGAGAAGGGCATTTTAAAACTGAAACTAATACCAGGGAATATCTCGGAAAGCATTAACTCCGAAAACAAAACAAAAAAACAAAACCTGTATTTGTAGTCGGCTTACCCTCCCCGTATTTTAGGACGTACAAGCGGATGCCTAGGGATCAGAAACCATTCGGGGAGCCAACGGTACGAAATTACAGAATGGAGAACCTGGAACGAGTGGTCGGCCCGTAGACGGGCATGAGTGTGAGGAAGTGGATTACATGAAATGCAAGCAAAATGAATGATGGGATAGGTGATGATGGAGCAATTGGTGGAATGAATGGCGGGGAAACGAGAACCCGGAGAAAACCCGCTCAGACGCCGTTTGTGCACCACAAATCCTTCAAGCGGGCACTTGGGATCGAACCCGCCGCCTAGGTGGAGTCAAGCGCTCTAACCTCTCGGCCACGGCGCCGCCTCAAAACCTGTATATCAAATAAAATGAGTGTTTTAATGGGATTTACATTTTGTGTACCATTTTTTTGTCCTCTTACGATTTGCCAGACAAATCAGAATGAAGAGGACTTCAGAGGCTATTCACAGACAACTCAAGATATACATTTTATTTTTTATGCTTGCCTGTAACACACGGTATTTTAATCAAAATTCCCAGAGCTATTTTTGAGAAAATCAAAATGTTCGAACCTTTTTTCCATGTAAAGAGTAATGTGGGATGGGGGATTTTCGTGAAAATCTTCATGTCTCATCCTTAGAAGATGCTAAACTCAAGTATTAAGTTTGGTATTTAACCGACTGTTTCTATTTAGTTATTGCGTTAATAGACATACACATGGACTAGTTTTTAAAAATAGTTTATTTTTGATTCAGGGGACCCTAAACCGTGAATTTCCAGTGAAATCTCGGTATCGAATTTTTTAGTGGAATGTAACACTTTCTCTGCCAATGTACTATGTACGAAGTAGAGAAAGTAAACAAAAACAGTTAAATTATAAATATATTTACGTATTGATTGGTCAGTCATAGAAACGCAGAGTAATCTTTAGAGAATGTTACGGTGAACGTGCATGTTTTTAGTTGTGCAAATGTCTTAAACGTATATTTTCTTTAAAATAAAAATAATTACAACGATTTTGAGAAAAAATAAAGACTGTTTCATAAAAGGGTAGCTTAATATAGGGAAATTTTCTTGAGAATATTTATCCTGACATGCAGAAAGCGTTATAGATTATATAGCATTAGATTAGACGAGTTATGTTATACAGATAACTCCGGGATTCTTTCTTTATAAATTAAGGATTCATTTACCTCAAAGCCTGCATTTTGTGTGAAATTGAAGTATCCAATATTAGCGGTAGTTGCGAGAGAGAGAGAGAGAGAGAGGGGGGGGGGAGAAGCTACTTAATTTTATTCCAAGACTATTAATAACATTTTGTAGTGTCTGGAACGCTTGTATATTTATGGTTGAGAGATCCTCCGTACACGCGTTTCTAAGATATGAAAATAAACTACAAGACACAACATTGTTCCTGGTCACGATCTATAGCTGAATATCTGTCTCATTCAACAAAGACAGGAGATTGCCCAAAAAGAAATGATGCATGCAAACATCAGGAAGTTGGTCTTTTTTCTGATTGCTTGTGGTTTGGTGTTATGTTAAGATTTCTCTTCCAACCACTGCTCATGCAAACAAGTATACAATTGCAACCTCAAGGACTCCGAATCGAAAGCAAAAGTTGCCTTGCAGTGCTCGCTGCTGCGAGGTTGAGAAACTTAAATTGCAGGCCTTGAATAGAAAAATCACTTTACCGACTACCGGTTCTTCTGCCGTCATTAGTACATCCTGTTAGGTGTGGCAATGTTGAAATATGGAAACGACAGCACTGCTCGCCAATAAGAAGACACCAGAATTACAGACCATACAGTCGTGACCATCTATTGATATAGTAGGATCAAAATCAAAACATGTTTTCAACGATAGTGTAGTGCATAGGTAGAGAAGGTTAGACACTCCACTTAAAATTTCTATATGAGATTTCACCGAAAATACACGTTTTATGGTCCCCTGTATCCAAAAAGTATTTTTAGAAAAAGTCCCTGTGTGTATGTGTCCTTGTGTCTGTGAACACGATAATTCAAAAACGAAAAGTCGGTAAAATACCAAACTTGGTATTTAAGTTTAGTATCTTCCAAGGATACGACATCAAGATTTTCAGGAAAATACCCCCACCCCAAACTATCCTTTACATGGAAAAGGTTTCAAAGTGTTTGATTCTCTCAAAAATGGCTCCAACGATTTTGATTAAAATATGTATATTAAATATATTTACATCATAAATAAAATGTATGTATTGAATTTTCTAGGAATAGCCTCTGAGATCTCTTTATCCTGGATGAATTTTTCATAATTGGAAAACCGTAAGAGATAGACAAAAACTTACTACGCAAAAAAGTACCTCTCATTGTCATATACATTTTTTATGGAGTTGACCATATTTGACGTATTCCTTGTTATTGCTTTAAGTTTTAAAATACTTAAAAGTTTCTCACACGGAAATTTGTCAATTCGTGGCAATGCAAAGAAATGGATTTCAGCCATATAGCCTGAAGCTTTTAAAATACATATTTGACTAACGCTTTAGACTAGTGTATTCCCGCATTTCCCTTCTACTTAAAAGGAAAAAGTAATAAGATAATTTCTGTTAATGTTTATCTCGATTATCATGAAGTAGATAGAAAAATGAGCTTTTTAACAATAATTTGTTTCTGTGCTGTAGTGAAAGTCATGTGAATGGAACACATAGCTTTTTAAATATTTGACTATCACTTTAGACTAATCTTCCCTTATTTCCCTTCTACTTATAAGGACCTAAGCAGTAAGACAACCTCTGCTAATGTTTAGCTTGATTAGCATGAAGTAGAAAGAAGAATACATTTTTTAAGAATAATTTGTTACAGAAAGGTAGAAAAATCCTTGTGAATGAAACACATAAGATTTTTTAATCTATCTTCTTTTGTTCACGTTGCCGCGTGTAAAGTTACACTTTCTGTATTCAGAGCTAGTAACCTAACCTACGGCTTGTGTTGCTTTTTACTTTCTCTAGCACGTATGCACAGTGCACATAGGAAATAGAGAAGGTGTTGTACCTCACCTAAAAATTCTATACCGATATTTCACAGGAAATACATGTTTTGAGGCCGAATGAATCCAAAAAGGCATTACTAGTGTGTGTGTATCTGTAGGCGGCATAGCTCAAAAACGAAAAGTCGTTAAATACCAAACTTCCAAGGATGCAACACGAAGATTTTAAAGAAAATGTTAATCAAAATCGTTAGTCATTTTTGAGAAAATCAAAATTAAGAAAATTTTCCATGTAAAGATAGTTTGGGGTGGGGGATTTTTGAGTGGAATACAAAACATTCTCTATGCACTATGTATAAGGTACTGTAGAGAGAGTAAAAGATTAACACAAAAATATAGATTTCGCTAAAACAAACAATTTATGTCACCTACCGTTTTCTTGTAATGTTTTCAAGATATTCCTTGTTATTGGTTTCACTCAATTAACTTTTCTGAAACGGGATCATGCAAATGGAACCGAACCTCAGTTGTTTCACATAGCGACCAGCTTTTAAAATATTTGACTATCGCTTTAGCCTAATGTACTCCCATATTTCCTTTTATTGACAACGAAGCAAACGATAAAATCTATTCTGCTAATGTTTATCTCGATTAGCATGATATAGATGAAAGAATAATTTTTGTAAGAATAATTTGTATATGGAACAGCTTGGAAAGCTATGTGAATGAATAAGATTTTTTTTAAATGCATCACGTGGTTAATTTTTATCATAACATCGAATTTAAACAGTAAAACATTTTATTTAAATAACCATGGAGGCTAGAATTTTGATACACTGCAAAAACATCACTATTATTTGACATGGTAATCGGTATACGTTTCAATAAGAAGTCTTACATACTGTGAATTTTCCAAATTTCACAATGTAAACTATGTCAGAATGCTAGGCCGCGTACACAGACACAAAATAAATGCATGCTTGTGTACGTAGCAAAGCATTTTTTACATTCAAAATCAAAACAATGCTGAAAGATTTATTGGTTGGTAATGGTGGCTCAGGCGTGAGAAGATGCAAGAACTGCAGATTTCTTGACTACACCTTTCTGCATATAATTTTGGATGTTTTCTGTGTAAAGCAATTGAACCACTGATAGCTGCGAAAGTTTCCATTTCAAACTGACGAAACTTGTATATTATGCAACATGACAACACAATCCTTTTGGAGAGATAATGTTAACGTTAACAGGCTCACACAGGTTGTGGGCCATAATTGTCACTTCCGTCTAATTGGAGTGGTTTCTAGTCTGGTCGTCAGCTCACCTCTACGGAAAAGGCTGCTGGCTTCTAGCGGCGCCGTGGCTGAATGGTTAGAGCACTCACTTCTCACCTAGGCGGCCCAAATTCGATCCCAAGTGTCCTTGTGTGGGATTTGTGATGGATGAAGCGGCGTCTGGGCGGATTTTCTCCGGGCCCTCCTGTTTCCTCCACCACTCATTCCACCAACTGCTCCATCATCACCTTACATATTATCCATTTCGAATCATCCCCTTCCTCACTGTCACGCCTGGCTATGGGCTGACCACTCGTTCCAGGTCCTCCATTCTGCGGTTTCGTGCCGTTGGCTCCACGACAGGCTCCTGACCCCAAGGCATCCGTTTGTAAGTACTAGGTCGGTGTCATTCCTACATACGGGGAGGGTAAGCCGACTACGGAAAAAAAATTCAGCTTCTAAAATCATTAGAAAAAACTTCTTGAGGACACTAGGAGTGAACTTTTTACTACAATCTGTCAAAAAATCCCAAAATTCTATGTTTCTCTTCTTAGAGCATAAAACTTAAACATTTATTTGAAATAAATACATTGAAGAAAAGCATATCCTATGTTGATTGAAAGTTTGTGTAACTTAAATTCAGTCAGTGAATGTGGCGGACTAAAGACATTGGATGTTTGTACGCGTGAAGTTTCAAGATTAAACTTGTTACCTAACTCAGGAACTTAATTCATTTAGGGGATTAATTCACATTTACTTATTTTACAATATAGTAAAATAATTCATTAACAACTTCAAATCAGATAATTTGAAGCATGCTTTTACTTGTTTAAGGAATACGGGAGCAATAGAGACGTTATGTGAATTAATACACGTGACATGCTGGGAAACCACAAAACACTGTTCTTACCGTAATTCCTACTAAAAGAAAGTATAATCCCGGAAATAGTTAATTTTCCTCTGTATTAGTGTACAATAGACAGTGCTGCAACCGCGATGCCTATCCAAAAAACATGTGATAAACAAAACGAAGTGCAACTTTCACTTGTTCTTGTCTCCGCGCTGGCTGCTACAGTTCGCCGATTGTTTTATTTTATCTTGAAAGTTACCTTGGGATTTTGCGTTCCTTGTGCATAAAGCTTCAAGGACTGTTACAGCACCATTTTACTTCGATTTGTTTTAAATGTAATACTTTTATTTTTTCTTTTACCTAAAGCAATGTTACACTGTGATGGAGTAATGACTGGCAGTCTCTGGATTCAGAGGAACTTTAATTTTAAACTGAACGTACACGATGTGACAGCATAAAATACTATTGCCGCCATATGAAGCTATTACCTCTATTTTCTTATATATTTAGGCAAGTGGGATGGCTCATTCACGGTTGTACATCTTGAATAGACCGTTACATTCATTAGAAGACGCACTTTAATCCCTACCGAATTTTAGCGTTTAATTAATATTTATTTAGGTGCATTTGGAAAGCTGTTATTGTTTCGTATTTCACTGCAATGCATGCCGAGAAATGCATTCGCTTTGGCGAATCTAAGCTTTAAATTTGTTTCTTGCTTTTAGGAGTAAATTTCCTCTTTTTCTTCAGCTGCATTTGTTGCAATTTCCACACCGACAAAGTAAATAGCTGTGTATGTCTACATATAACTCCTATTCTTACGTGTGAAATTCTAAAAAGCTAAGGAAAACATACTGCTATGGTGTGACTCAAACTATCTGTTTTTAATTTAAAACGTAAAGTAACTACAGATTCATAAATTTCGGCTTCTGCAATATATAAAACAGATATCATTATTTTCCGGTTTTTTTTTGTTTGTTTTTTGTTTCCTTGCGCAATCTTATAAATAGAGTTTTATCTTTAATGTTATGTATAGCAATCAGGTTGGAACAGAACTGCAGCATCTTATTCAGGGAGTTGTTTGGGTGTTTTGTATTATATTATATTTCGTCTCCCGTGATACAGAACCGAATAATGTAATGTTGGTGTGTTAGACATGCCAATAGCAGATTTGTTGGACGGTATTAAGAAGGGTTCGGATGGATTACACATAACAAATACTGCTACTTTGATACTGTGCACAAACGAAGAAATGTTTACCAAGGAAGATGAACTGCTCAACAAATAGGTATACTATATCTGGGATGATATTGTGACACTGGTGACTTGAGCCTTCCAGTATCAGTTTGCTGTGAAAATATGATCTGAAAGCTGCTGATAATTGCAGGTAATTCAAGATCAGGGTACCGTGAAATATTAAGAGAATATCTTGTTTCATCAAAGATGGACAAATGACGTTGGTTTTGTTCCATGGCATTACTTTTTATAGGGTCATGTGAAAATTATTTACAAATCACTGAAAAAGATCCGGTTGCAAGGATTCTCACAACCGCTGATGTGCATCAACTCCTGGGATGCTAGAGAATGTGCGACTGTTCATGATGCATTTGCTATACCGTTTGTCATGATCGTTCGGTTTGAACAACTGTAAAAAAAAGTGCACACGTACTGAAGAGTCACAGTGTACTCCAGTTTACAGTAAAGTTTAACTAATGCTAATTTCTTCCAATATTTGCTTCATTACTAAAATAACAAAATAGTTTGTGGCGTTAAGGCACACTGGGAGTGAATTTCCAAATGCCTATATTCTTTTATAGATTTTTCTGGAAAAAAATTATTGTAACCGCATTGCTGTTTATGTTAATATGAATACCATATTTTATTGAAATTGGGCAAACACTTTGCAGGATAAGCCTTATTTCATTAATGTAATTATGTAAATATATTGCATACTCAAAACGTTCTATGCTTCTCAGAATATGAGAATATTTTCTTTATAGTTATACCTATTATTTTTTGAATGATTAACGCCCGCTTTTACTACACTGACACCGTAGGTGATGACACTGATGTGATGATACATGGAATGCGATGGCAGAGGAAACTGGAGAACCCGGAGAAAGCCCACCCCGCGCCGTTTGTCCACGACAAATCCCACATGCGGTCACCTGGGAGCGAATTCGGGTCGCGTTAGTGAGAGGGAGTAGTCTAACCACTCAACAACGGCCTGATATCTATTATAATTGGAGGTTTTGTAAATCGATAATACCTATAATACGTATATTTTGAATTGAAGCTTTGAAGCACACAACAACTTCACAAAATGATATTTCAATAGCTTCGAACAATGAATTATGATAACTGTTTTTTATAAAATTAGACGTTTTAATATCCAAAATTAATAATTTTCAATACGAAATGTTTATAAAATACTATTATTGTAAATATAATTTGATCGCTTATAGATACTTCTGTACATTCCAACAAATTTTAGTTGTATTTAAACAAAGACTGAAACGAATGGAACATTCTGAAAGTGTGAAAATGTACTTTTGAGAAAAACACTGTTTTATAAAACCGTATGCCAAAAAACAGCATTGTATGCTATTTAAATAGCTGCACAGCCCGAAGCAAGGGGGACAATTAAATGTTGATGCTCTACGGAATGCTCCAAGGTTCCAACAATAATTTTCTATAATAAGCGGTTTTAACCGATTGCATTCAAAAGTTCCCTCCCAGTCTCCTTTAAACATTTATGAACTTTTCTTTCTTATTGGTTTGAATTTTACAATGTTTTTAAATATATTGTGTTCAATTGGTAGACCGCTATTATGATTTTTTCTTGGGAAACATAAACACACAATTTAGGTCCATTACATATTTGTTGTGGAGCTAGCCGTTTCCAAGATATTCCTTGTTATTGGTTTCAATATATTTTTCTCAAACAAGATATTTTTTTTTTTTTTTTTACTTCTGGCCATGCAAAGAAGCGAATTTCAATGACGACTGATAACGACAGCTTTTAAAACATTTTAGTATCTGTTTAGCCTAATGTATTTCCTTTGTTGTCTTTTACTTATAAGGAACTAATTAATAAGACCATTCTGATAATGTTTATCTCGAATAGCAAGAAGTAGAATGAAGAATAAACGTTTGTAAGTGGTTTGTTTGCAGAACAGGTAGAGAAATCATGTGAATGGAACACTATAGTTGTTTTACTTCACAAATTAGTAATAATAAGGCGATGGATATAAAAATTGTAATTACTCATTAACAAGATCTTTAAATTTAATAAAACATTGAAAAATAACCATCTCCATCTGTTTTTGAAGTGGATAACTTCTGATTTTGTGCATGTATATTAGGCAAATTAAGAATACCTATCTTCAGTAATAAAAATCACTAGACTACTTGTAAAACGCCTGTCGGGAACTACTTTGGCTGTCCTCAAAACTAATCGCAATGGTTAACATGGCAAGAGAGAAGACCTGAGGGTTTTGTAGTAGTGACTCCCCCTTCACTCACCGTCCCGCGAATATGACAAATGTACCACGTCAGTCAGTCATAATACTCCCATCTCAGAAGACAGGTTATATTCATTGCAAACAGAATCGAGTGTTATCGAAGGAATCCATTTTTATGTGGTAGCAATAGGCTAAAATGCAAACAACCAATGGATTAAGACTATTTCTTCGTAAGTAATGTATAAGAGTTATTTTTATTTTAACCTTTCAAACATTTTTAAAGGAACCATTTATATAAGTACTAAGTAGAGATGACCATATTGACTTCTAGGAAAAATAAAAAAGGAGATGTCGTAAGATAAGGAAAATAT
The DNA here is from genome assembly GCA_030762935.1 of Hymenopus coronatus. Taxonomy (NCBI): domain Eukaryota; kingdom Metazoa; phylum Arthropoda; class Insecta; order Mantodea; family Hymenopodidae; genus Hymenopus; species Hymenopus coronatus. The sequence goes on along the minus strand of CM060897.1, from coordinate 124,866,229 downwards.
TTGTTAGGGATTGGATTTTCCTGGTAGAGCGGGTTCTTTCCCCAAAAGACTTTGTACTGCGGCTATTAAAATAATGAAAACAGAGTCCATTATAGAAGTAATTACACCCACTTAGAGCAAGTATGGAACAAATATAAGACAGATGAAAATACAAGATGGAATTATGACATAGCAAATCAATACAGAGTGTAACTCAATTATACTTTTCCTTTCTGCTGATCTCTTGTAACTTTAGTGATTACCCACATTCCCTATTCTGCTCTTGTTGAAAAATCTGATATGTTCCACTTTCTCTACATCTCTGTAAATAACTATTGTTAAAAAGCGTTTTCTCCTATCTACTTCGTGTTAATCGAGATAAACATTACCAGAAATTGTTTAATTGCTTAGTTCCTTTTAAGTATACGGGAAATAAACGAGTTCAATAGGATAAAGCATTAGTCATATATTTTAAAAGCTATTGCTATGTGATAGAAATCCGTTTTTTTTTATATTGCCAGGAGTTGACAAATTGAGAAACCAATAACAAAGAATATCTCGGAAATGCTAACTCCAAGAAAAAGGTTTATGGCATAGATTGTTTTGATCAGATCTACATGTTTTGTGCACTAAATTTTTGTTTTTCTCTTACGGTTTATCAGTTTAGCAAATGTCATTCAAAATGAAGAACACATTCCCAGGAGATTCAAGATAGCACTTTATTTGCAACGTAAATAATATTTAATGAAAATCACTAATGCTAATTTTAAGAAAATCACAATGTTCAAAAATTGTTTCCATGTAAAGGTAGTTTGGGAAGGGAGATTTTTTTTTTTTTTAAATCTTCGTGTCGCTCGATTCCTTGGGAGATATAAACTTCAGTTTGATATTTAAAGGATTTGTTTTTGAGTTACGCTCTCCACAGACACACACACACACACACAAACACACACAAAGCGCGCGCGCAGACGCACACACATTGACCTTTTTCTAATTTGTTTTATTCAATTTTCGGGAAAGAGGTGGATATACTGTTCATCAAGTATAAGTATTTTAAAGCTAAAACGATTATCAAGGAATATCTCAAAAAACGGTCAACTCCACGAAAAAAATGTTTATAACATACATTATGTGTTTTAACGAGCTCTACAAGTTTTGTATAATAAGTATTTGTCTATCTCTTACGGTTTATAGTTATGCAAACTTCAGCAAAATTCATCCAGAATAAAGATGTCTTTAGAAGTTATTCCCAGAAAATTCAAGATACACATTTTGTTTGTCATGCAAATATCTTTAATATAGGATATTTTAATCAAAATCTTTAAAGCCATTTTTGAGAAGATCAAAATTGTCATGTAAATATCTTTAATATACGATGCTTTTAATCAAAACCGTTAGAGAATATTTTTGAGGAAATACATTTTTTCGAAACACTTTCCATATAAATAATATTTTAGGGTGGGGGATTTTCTTGAAAACCTGAGTGTCGTATCCTTGGAAGATACTAAAATTAAATACCAAATTTGGTTTTAACGGTCCTTTCGGTTTTGAGCCATGCTGTCCACAGACACATACACACACTAAGACATTTTTAAAAGTTCTTTTTTATTTTGGGGTCCACAAAATATGTATTTTCCATGAAACTCGGTATTGAATTTTTGGGCGGAATACGATACATTCTCTATATACATAGTATGTAGATCTATTTAAATTTCAGTTAGTTTTAAATACTTTTTTATGCCATAAGCCATTTCCCAGATATCCGATATTAGAGCTTCGAATTCTTCAATACTTAAAATATTTTAAAGGCCTTTAGATAATAATTGCTTCCCGCGAGTATATGGAAATGTCTTGGATTTATTAGGCCAACATATTTGCAATTTTCAGTTTTAAAACAGCTGACTATCATTATTCCCTTTTAATCTATAACGAAATGTGTAGTGCAGCTGTAAAGATTTATCCAAATTAAAATGAACTAGATGTAAAAAGCAATCTTTCAAAGGAATAGATAAAATACCCACCAATAAATGAACGAGTGAATAGGGTAACATGTTAGTTTCTAATTCCGAAGGTCGTGGGTTCAAACTTGGCGGGCGTAAAACATCCTTAGCATTGCTTACTTCGGAGGGGAAGTAAAACAATATCAAACCTAATAATAAGAACCCTGAGCAAAATTAAGCGATCTTTTCATTCCGAATATGCGTAGAATAGGACGCTGATCAGTAAAGAGCCTCCATAAATGAAATTCAATTTAATTTTGAGGGTACAGAAAATATATGAATGTATCATAAACGAGCGCGATAGCTTAGACGGTAGCGTCTTAAGCTCATATTCGGGGGGGGGGCCCGAGTTCGATTCCCATAGAGCCGGTAACTTGGGTTTCTATTGTCTCTCCGGCCGGTAGGCGAATGCTAGATTGAGTTATGTATTACCACGGATATCCCTGTTCCCTTCATTTTATTACCTTTCATCGTTCAGAGACCCATGATGATCGGTGAGGACTGCCTTGAAGGATATAACTGGCACAAACATTTCTGTTTGACCCTTTCCATGCGGTTAGGGGGGACATTGAAGGGGAATCCGAGTAGGCTAAAACTGGAAACGATAGCGACCCCGCTGCAAAGCACCTGCGGCCATTAGATCTGGCCAATCTTCTTATCTCGCTTCAATCCCTTCCTTCCGGAGATTTAGGAGACGCAATAAATTTTCCTAGCCTTGCTTGCGGAGCTGAAATCCTCCTCAGCTTCTATCATGGCGCCATCAAATAAGCAAGATGAGAGGGGACAAGAATCGAATGTTCAAAAGGCTTCAAAGGTATACGTAAACTGAAGAAAGCCTATGACAAGGTGAACTGAATGAGATTCTGCACATGAGATATTTAGATCCAGGAGAAACTGCAGAGGAAGAAACAATACTTGAAACAACTTCTTTGAAGCCTTTCCACAAGGTTGGGAGCCAGCCTTGTATTTTTAGCTGCTGGAAGGAAAGCTGTCTGTAAGTTGATCGTTTCCTCGTCAGGAAACCGCACTCTTCACCTTCTGGAGTCTATTACTCGGGTTGTTTTTTACCACTCAGAGACGTAATAGCATCTGCTTTATGGACATATCTGCAAGTGACATTCAATAGCGGAGAGAAAAACATGACAAGCAAGTGCAAATACAGTGAAGTGCGTTCATTGGCTTTGAAATTTCAGCAAAGAAAGGAACAAGTCATCATTTTTATCTTATCATTCAATTAAATAGGTTAAATTATGTGTTCAAAGCGCAAAGTCCTATGTGTTTTATGTTGGGTAGGGTATCCGAAACTCACAGATTGTATAACAGAAATGTTAGAAGCTTGAAGGTTTACACATTGAAATCACTTTCAGCGAAGACATAAAAAGTCACAAAATAACAATTAAGAGGTGATTATAGGATGTTTTATGAAATACATTGTCGAAAGCCACAGAAGACATGAGCACAATTATGGTTACACTAATGAGCCATATGAAACAATTTGAGCAGAAATTTAACCTGACTCCTCTGGATATCAGACTAAGATGTGTTTTTTTTTTTTACTTTCTCTTGCCCCGTATGTACAATGTACATAGGGATAGAGAAGTATCGCATTCCACCCAAAAATTCGATGTCGAGATTTTATCGGAAATACATGTTTTAGGACCCCCTGTATCCAAAAAAAGCATTTCCAGAAAAATGTCCGCGCGCGCGTGTATGTGTGTGTCCGTGTGTCTGTGAACACGATAACTCAAAAACGAAAAGTAGCTAAAATATCAAACTTTGTATTTAAGTTCAGTATATTCCAGGGGTGTGACACGAAGATTTTGAGAAAATTCCCCCCCACCCCAAACTACCCTTTACATGGAACTTTTTTTGAAAATTTTGATTTTCTTAAAAATGGCTCAACGATTTCGATTAAAATATCGTGTATTAAAGACAAATAAAATGTATATCTTGAATTTTCTGGGAATAGCTTCTAAAGACCTGTTTATTCTGGATGAATTTTGCTTAATTTGGCATAACTAATAAACCGTAAGAGATAGAAAAAACTTACTATACAAAAAATGTAGGCCTTGTTAAAATACACAATTTACGTCATATGCATTTTCTTCGTGGAGCTTACCCTTTTTGAGGTATTCATTGTTATTAGTTTCAGTTGTGATGTACTTATACTTTTCTCAGACGGGAGTGTCCGTTTTTCTTTTGTTCTACTCCTGGCCAAGAAAAGAAGCGATTTGTAATGACAATCCCATAACGACAGTTTTTAAAATATTTGACTATCAATTTAGCCTAGTGTGTTCCCTTATTTTCTTCCTACTTATAAGGAACCAAGTAATAAGAACATTGTGCTAAATACCTCGATTAACAAGGTGCAGAAAGAAGAATCTTATGTAAGAATTTTGTAGAACGGCTAGAGAAAGTCATGTGAGTGTAACATATCAGATTTTTTTAAAACGTCGTATCCTTAATTTTCATCTTCTTATGCACAAAATTGCATCTCTTGACTAATAGCGAAAATTAGACTATCTTAAAATTTTCAGAAACTATACAACTCATATTTGGAACCCCTTTCGTGCAAATCTGCACCGTTTGAGCAATCTAGACAATTACCAAATGCCCAACTGCCCCTTTTACCGTTTCTAGCAAAACTGAAACTCAAGAACCAAATTTGAAATTTACGGATTTTCCGAATAAATACTCTTTCTAGCACGTGTACGACATACATAGTAGGCAGAGTAGCATTGTATTCCATCCAAACGTTCGATACCGAGATCTCACCGAAAAAAGAGTATTTTTAGAAAAAAGACCGTGTAGTGTGTGTGTGTGTGTGTGTGTGTGTGTGTGTGTGTGTGTGTGTGTGGACAGCATAACTTAAAACGAAAAGTCCACTAAACATCAAACTATGTATTTCAGTTTGTTATCTTCAAAGGATGCTACATGCAGATATTCAGGAACATCCGCCCCTCAAACTATCCTTTTGATTAAAATTCCGTATATTAGAGGTATTTACATGATAAATAAAATGAATGTCTTCTTGGGTATAGCCACTGATGTTCTAGTCATACTTATTGAACTTTGTGTAACTGGTAAACCGTGAGAGCTAGACAAAAACTTACCAGATGTAGTTCCCGTCAAAACACTCAATTTATATCCCTTACATTTTGTTTCAAAGCTAATCGTTTCCGAGATATTCCTTGTTATTAGTTTCAGTTTTAACATACTTATACTTTTGTCAAGCAGGAAGTCGTCCTTTTTTTTTTTTTCTTTTTTTTTAAATTTTATTCCTGGCCTTGCAAGGAAGGTAATTTCAAGGACAATCGCATAGCTACAGCTTTTTAAAACATTTGACTATCACTTTAGCCTAATGAATTCCCTTATTTCCCTTCTACTTATAAGAAACTAAATACTCGTAATAAAACTATTCTGCTAATGCATATTTCGACTAGTATGGAATAGAAAGACGAATAATCTTTTGTAAGAAGCTTATTTGTCGAGCAGGTAGAGAAATTGTTCGAATGGGACACATCAGATTTGTTTATTTATTCAATATCACACTATTTTCTAAATAACGATAAATAATTTATCACAATTATTCCGTTGAACAACTTACAAATCCTTGAGCCACAGAACTCGGTTTTAAAACTAATCCTTCTCAGTAGATATTCATTGTTGTAATACTCTTGTTACACAACTAATAAAATAATGTTATAATTGCTTTAAGTGTAACTTAACTTTAAGGTAAATAATCAATGGTAGCTTCAGCTGTTAATTAAAACCAAAGTATATAATTCAACAGAGGAAGCATAACCATACAATTTTGTCACATACCCACAACATTATATTATGAGTATATTCATTGAGCAAGCTAGGCAAAGGACTGAATATGCTGCTAGCCTCTTGATATAAATAAAGTGAAGTTTTAAGTGAATAAATGGAGAAAACAGTAGAAGTTTTTGATTCATCTAAATGCTAAATACTACTAATCGTGTATAGTGACTAACAAATAGTTCAGGGCGTTAATCCAGCATTCACAAGCAGCGCAAAGGTTCTCTAAATTAAACGTTTTGTAATTAATAAATCATATTTTTGTACCCCATCGAAATAGTTTAACTGATGCAATTACACTTTGCATGCAAGGATCGTGAAAGCTAAATTTCTCGGTCCTCAGCTATTTTATAATATAAAACTGATTTTATGTTGTGAAAAACAATATAAATGCTGCTCTTAAGAAAGTAATCTTCCCTATTCTTAAACTAGGATGTCTTAATTTGCTTTTATTCATGGGATTTATATGTAAACATAAGTGTATGTGTAATTTTTTGCACTTTTATTTTAAACTACAATGGATATAATATATGCTGATTAAATATTTTTTAAACTATTCCAAGCTGAGGTTTGAAACAATAAAATCTTGATGTTACAAATTCTCAGTCTTCTGGGAAGCTATGACATCACCGAGCATTGTTGAGGAAGTATTGTTTTCTATCCAAAATTTTGATATCAAGATACCATTAGTAATATATGTTTTTTAAATCGCTTGAATGCAACACAATGCAACATAAGGCGTATCTACCCTACTGTGGAGTATAACTCAAATGGGAGAGTTCATTCATAAGTCAGAACAATGTTTAAAGATGCGAATATTTACAAGACACTCTTATCTTCCCAAATCATCTTTTGTTCAGTAGTGGTAAAATTACTTCCTTCCCCGACACCCGGCAATAGGTAACTTGCATGACACCAACTAGCAGCACGCATAATACAAACGGAAATCTGGAGGGCTTTATGAGGAGAAGCAACCATGTCTTTAATTGGGGAATGTTCGTCATTTTTATCTTCTCAAAAATGATCTTTTCGGCTTGGATTAAAATGTCATATATTTCAGATATTGAAATAAAATGTGCTGAATTTTCTATAAATAGTGTGCTAATTATTTTCATCCTTTTGAAAGGTACATATATGATTGGGAAATCTTAAGACATATGTAGAATTTTAGTATAAGAACAATATAGTTCAGACTAAAATATACAATAAACTGAAAAATTTTTGCATTTTGGAAATATTCGTTGTTAAGAAGTGGCTATTGAAATACTATGTGACAGTTCGTTGTTGTTTTTGTTTATTTGTCGTTTTTTTTTCTTATGCTAGGGATGTAACTTGAATCTGATTTTTAAATAGCTGATCATAGCCTAAGTGTTACTCGCTATTAAAAAAAGAAAGAAAAAAAAAATAAGAGAAATAGTGTTGAAAACAATAGCGGCCGATAATACATTTAAATTATTGGAAAATTCAAAAGAAAAAATGCACTGAATACTGTGTAAAATTGCCCTTGAAAATAAGCTCTAATGGGTGGCAAAAGTTGCGTGATTGACACATAACACCTTTTAGTGCGATAATTTTCCATTTGCTTCAATTAGGGAGCATTTAAAATGCACGACCTTAAATGTTTATCTACTGTTATGCTAAAACTGTTTACTGTGTTAAACTATAATGATTTTCTGAGTAATACATGTCTGTCAGTCAGAGACGTAAATCGACAACAGCAGAATATGAGAAAAAGAAATGGTTTCGTCGTGATTTAATATTAAAACTGATTACTGAAACACAACAGAAATCCGTTGATAATTCTCTTTGGAATATTAATTAAGTTTATAAAAGGGAAAATGTGTAAAGACATAAAAATGAGTATAATTATCCTTCACAAACGTTTACACAGTTAATTTTTATAATTTTCTGCCATTGTTTTATCTCGTCATTATGCAAATCAAAACAAATTAGCGAATATTTAAATAACCTAATTTTAAAACCATTGCATTTCTATTTCTCTCTCTCTCCCCCCCTCTCTCTCTCTGTTGCGCTTCTCAGGTATAAAAAATTGTGCTGTTAAGCTTTATGAAGATTTCCTACAGGTTTAATGCTTATTTACCTACATATACCCTTAACTTTGTACTATCTCAAATTTGACATTTGACTAAGCAAATCAAAACGAATAAGCGAATATTTAATTTCAAACTTAACTTTAAAACTATTGCTTCTCTGTCTGTCTGTCTGTATCTCTCTCTTTCTCTCTGTTTCGTTTCTCAGAAGCAAAAAAACAACAACAAATGTGCGCTGTTGCTTTTATGAACATTTTCTGCAGATTTAAGGTTTATTTAGCTGCCTCTATCCTTAACTTTGTAATTGTCTCAAATTTGACATGCGTCTACAAATATTTCAAAAGTATTTTAAATAAAAGTTCAACTGCATTCGTGTGGTGGGGTCACTAAAATAATTGAAAATGTGTAGAAGGCTCTCCATCTAAACTCTCCATGACTAACAAACGGGACGAATAGACAATAGTAGATTTTGCACCCTAGTGTAGGCTTATAATAATGGTTATTTGCAACAAGTGGATAAACTTGATCACGAAGTCATATTAAGATTATCCATGAGCGAGATATTTTATGCAAGTCTAACGTTACAAATTGTAGGAAATAAATTATAAAATAATTTGGCAACCACAGTTAACATAAAGTAGGTGTTGGTGGCTCAGTAAGTTAGACGCTGGACTTCTTATCCGAAGATCCGGGTTTAAATCCGGCTCAGACCACCGAGTTTTAAATGTGCTTTGAAGCGACAGCTCTATATCAAAATACTTCTGCGAGACGAAATGTTGATACATCGGCGACGCTATGCGGTTCTGACAATTGAAAACGTCGTCACAAGCAACGTATTTATTTATTCATTTAATAATTGACATACATAAGAATATTTTCATATTGTATTCGTAAATGAGGCGTCAGTCTCTCTCCCTGCATTTTATCTGTTACTTGCTGAACCGATAAGCAAGACAGCCACATATATGCGCTGTCCTCTGGGAGAGAAGTGAGCAGGTGTTACGGACTGTAATGAAATCTATCATCAGCACATATGGTAAGTATTATAAATTCAGTTCTTAACTATTGTGTATTTTAACAGCGTAAAGAGGTTTTTGCATGTTTATTGTTCAGAAAAAATAATATCACAAAATTCAAAAGCATGTCACAAGAATGCCGTAAATACTTGGAATGCCGTATTACATAATGCTATACGTTATTGCTATAAATGGCAAAGTCAGCCAATTATGCAATATATGGAATACGGCAATAACCTGTTTATAATGATAAGATTGCACAGATTTCAATATCTTGGGCAAATGTGGCTCCGATCGCACGCTTATAGCTGTAGGCGGATTTAATTTCAACATTTAGAATACTTGTGTAGAAATAATACAACCGAAAAACTTCTGATGCAGTTAAACGACTTTCTACAATTATTTATTGTTCGCCTCAGTATAAAGCCTCGTCATCCTTTTTTTTTTTTTTCCTCCGAACACCCTTCTTTTAAGTACATTTTCGATCAATCTTCTTGTAAAACTAAAAAGTGAGTTATCAGTGCGGAAATTTCTTAGCTGCTCCTCACAGTGCACCAAGATTTTTCATCCAACAGTATTTTCAAACCATTATTCAGTATTAGATTGCACAACTTGCTCACATTTTGTGTAAAATATTCCAGTTTTCTTTGGTATCAAGATGCTCCTACATAGAGGTTTGGTGCATCATTTTATTTTATCTAAAATGTACACTAATACCCACAGAATGTATTAAATTCTCTCAAAAATTCGTGATTGGGTTTCACTAGAAATACATGTTTTAGGCCCACTGAATAAAAAACGCTTTTAGGAAAAGGTCGTGTGTGTACGTGTCTGTGAACAGCATAACTCAAAGACGAAATTCGGATAAATACCAAACTTGATATTTAAGTTCAGCATCTTCCAAGGATGTGACACGAACATTTTCAAGAAAATTCTCCCACATCAAACTACGCTTAACCGAAAATATTGATTTTCTCGAAAATGTTTCTAACGAAGTTGATTAAAATAATACACGTTTAAAATATTTTCATGACAAATGAAATGCATATCTTTAATTTTCTAGGAATAACTTCTGAAACACTCTTCATTCTGGATGACTTTTGCATAACTGGCAAACCGTAAGAAATAGACATCTTAATATACAAAAACATTAGAACTCGTTAAAGCACACAATTTATATCAGATGATTTTGTTTGTGGATTAAACCATTTCCCAGGTATTCCTTGTTACTGGTTTAAATGTTTTAATACTTATACTTTTCTCAAATGGGAAGTTGTTCATTGGTTATTTTCTATTTTTATTTTTATCTATTTAATGGAATTCCAATGGCATTACATAACGACCAGCTTTTAAAAGATTTGATTATCGCTTTACTTTAATGCATTTCCTTCAACTTCCGCTCATTTTTATTTTGATAGTAAATAGAAGAATAAGCTTTTGTAGGCATAATTTGGAAGGAATGATTAGATAATATGTAAATTGAGTACATCAGAGATTTTTATACTGTAATAAGAACCGCGGTGGCATTGTAGCAAAATGGTTAGATCGCTCGCCTATCACCTAAGTTCACTTTCAGGGAACCGCATGTGGTTTCTGTAATGGATGAGGAGGCGTTTTTTTTTTCTAATCCTCCGGTTTCCCCCGCCATTTATTCCATGATTGCTTCATCAACACTTTTCCAATCTCCCATCTCCTAAATGCTATAATCATCTACTTCCTCACATACAGGATCTGAGGAAGTACATCAACTGATGATTGGTTCCATCCCTGAATACTCTATCCGACCCATAGCCTGTCGGATCCTCAACAGGCGGCTAGCTCAGAGCCAGCTCGTGCCTTGCAAAGTAGGTGAAGAAGTTCACTTAGTTTGCAAATACAACGTATGACTACCATCAAATAAACAAGTATGATTCGCCAATTTCTTGTAAATTAACTCGATTCTCTTATTTTAGAGTGACAAATCTGTCGATAACGTCGTCAAAAAAGGTACGACGTTCCGTAAGATCAGCTAGCAGCTCCTTTTCAATAGAAATTTTCGCCAAAGATGAAAACCGTTGTTGTGATGTGGTGTTCCTCGAGCAAGTTTCTAATTTACTTAATACTGTACGACTTCCCTATTTTCTTATTTTCTCTTTTAATGGGTATGTCGATGACATCAGTGGACCACCCAAAAATAGGATATCTTTCTGGTCTTCATCTTTCCGCCTAGAAAAAGAAGTTTCCAGCAAACTACACATTATATCGTCCACGGGATTCATTAGGAAACACTCACATGACACATGTTGCTTAAATATTACAAGGATTTTACTATGATCTAGTAAAACCGTAAACTACACCGCTCACACCACTTTTACAAGTAACGCATCCTTGAGTTGAAACAGTGACAGCGAGTGTGATTATTTGTTAACAAACGCAAATAGGAAACACCGCTTCTACCCTAAAGGCCAATTCTAACACGCATTTGCTTCAGTACCCTCCGTCTGCAAGTGCAAATATTTCCTGTTTGCCAGACACATATGCAAGAGGGAACTGGGTGGCCACCTGACTGCTTCGTTTGGTGACGCCATGTTGCCATGGTAACTAAGTTTTTACTTTCTTTACACGTATACTATGTACATAATCTACAGAGAAGATATTGCGTTCCACCAAAAAAATTAGATATCGAGATTTCACCGGAAATAAATGTTTTAAGGCCCCCTGAATCCAAAAAATAATACTTCTAGGAAAAAGTCCGTGTGTCTGAGAATGTGAACACGATAACTCAAAAACGAAAAGTTGGTAAAATACAAACTTGGTGTTTAAGTTAAGTATCTTCCAAGAATGCGACAGGAAGATTTCAAGGATCATCCCCCACACCCCAAACTACCCTTTAAATGGAAAAAAATTTAGAACATTTTGATTTTCTCAAAAATGGCTCTAATGATTTTTATTAAAGTACCGTATATTAAAGATATTTACCGACAAATAAGATGCATATCTTGAATTTTTTGGGAATAGCCTCTAAAGACCTCTTTATTCTGGATGAATGTTGCTAGCTTTTGCATAGCTAAGTAAACCGTAAGCGATAGACAAAAACTTACTACACAAAAAATGTAGATCTTGTTGAAACACACAATGTATGTCATATACATTTTTTTGTGCGGTTGACCTTTTTGCGATATTCCTTGTTATAGGTTTCATTTTAAAATACTTAAAACTTTTCACATACGGGAATTTGCCAACTTCTAATAATGCAAAAAAAACGAAATTCATCCACTTGGCAACCAGCTTTTAAATTATTTGATATCGTTTTAGCTAGTGTATTCTCTTATGTCCCTTCTATTTACAAATAAAAATCATTTCTGCTTATGCTTATCTTGATTAGCATGAAATAGGTAGAAGCACAAGTTTTTGATAATAATTTGTTACAGAGATATAGAGAACGTCATGTGAATGGAGCACATTAGCATTTTTAGAGACGCAGTGACCTCAAAAATCCTCACTGCAGCACTTTGTTTTAAAGTCAACTATTTTCACCAACTCCCGCCAATTCTTTCCCTGTTTGACAGTAAGTTGCAAGCAAAAGTTAGATTGGACATTGACCATATTGCAGGCTGTTCGCAGTTTTAATTTGTGATTAAAGTTTTCCAACGACAGTAACATTGTTAAAAATGGAATACTGCTATATTTAGCAGAAAACTTCTGCACCTACTTCACTGCCCTAGGCATTGGCTTGTAAGTCCTCCATATAGGGAGGGAGAAGAAGAAGAAGAACCTATTTTAAGCTGTGTAATTATTCTTCTGCACAGCGTGTTGGCACAGGTTGCGACTAATCAGTAATGTTTTGCTTACCTACCAACGCTAAAGACGTCAAGAAGTATTATTTGCGCTGCCTTTGCGGTCTAGTGCTTAGTATTCTTATGTCTGGATCTAAAGATCCCGGGTCCAGCTGGGATTGGGAGCTTCTCCTTAATTAGTTTCATCCCATTCCCAACTCCAGCAAAGTCTGCAGGTATGTATATGAGGGTGAATGGAGTATTTGCTCAAATAAAGAATTAATATTTCGTGTTTAAATTGTTTAACCAAGGGGTATAATTATGGGCCAAAAGAGACACGGGATACATAGGGGAGTTAAAGTTTTATGTTTCAGTTCAATATTTTCCTTTTAGGACTGAAGACTAGACCAGGACGACTTAACAAACATTCACAAATGAAATCGAAATAGATTTTTACTTTCTCTACACGTACTATGCACATAATGTATAGAGAAGGTATTGCATTCCACCCAAACATTTCGATTTCGAGATTTTACCGGAAATATATTTTTGGGGTCCCCCTGAATAAAAAACAAATAGAAGAATGTCCGTGTAGCGTGTGTGTCTGTGCCTGTGGACAGCATAGCTCAAAAACGAAAAGATGTTGAATACCAAATTTGGTATTTAGGTTTGGTATCCTCTAAGGATTCGACACGAGGGTTTTCAATAAAATTCCCCACCCCAACTACAAGTGTTCGAAAATGTTGATTTTCTCAAAAATGGCTGTGACGATTTTGATTAAAAGATCGTGCATTATAGATATTTACCTGACAAATAAAATGTATATCTTAAATTTTCTGGGAATAGTCTCTGAAGACTACTTTATTTTGGATGAATTTTACGGAATTCTGTATAACTGGCAAACCGTAAAAGATAGAGAAAAACAAATGAACTTCAGTCACATAGCAACCAACTTTGGACTAATACTTCAGCCTATGCTACTTCCTTATTTCCCTTCTACTTGCACGGAAGCAATTAGTAAGACTATTTCTGCTACTTTTTTCTCGATTAGCATGAAGTAAAAAGAGGCATAAGCTTTTTAACAATGCTTTGTTACGGAGATGTAGAGAAAGTTATATAAATGGAACACATTAGATTTTTGTTTATAGACGCTCTTGGTTCTTAGCGTTCCATTATATGTATAGTGGACGTGAAAGATCGCTCAGGGGCCTCTATCAGGCTTTAGATTCTTTTACTATACGGGACTATCGGCTTTACTTCCATTCTGAAGGAAGCCATGTTGTTTTTTAATTAAGCTATTCAATGTCACAGGGACCTTTTTTTTTTCTAAAAATTTGCCGTTTTGATTCAGGGAAACTCAATACACTTATTTCCGATTAAGTTTCCATACCGGATTTTTTGTTAAATACAATACCTACTTCCTCTGCTTAAGCGGTACAGAAAGAAAAACTGAGTACGACAGATTATACATACATTTTCAAAAACATTCTAAACTAGTATATTCTATTTAGTAGACTGGTACATATCTACAGCTTAATAATAATAATAATAATAATAATAATAATAATAATTTATAACACAGGGCAATTAAACATATATTTTATATATAGGTAATTACAGCCTCCTATCAACAGATCTGATTTTATTGTTCCTTTTATGACGCGACTTTTCTTATCTTGCTCTTTAGTAATACATCAAATTCATCGTTATTATTACTTAGAAAAATATTAAGAAACCTGATTTGAAACCCTTTCTAATTGCATGCGCGACCTTTCCAATTAAGACAATGCGATGGATCCGGTCCGTGTTTAACCCAATGTGGTATGTTCGCCAATAATAATAATAATAACAACAATAATAACAGCATTAATTTATTGTACTTAGGTTACATGTTCAAGTATTAACAAAATCACGTCCTGTTACTTAATCTATATATTACCGTGCCACTCAAAATGTTAACATGTCGGCTTCAAAGGCTCCATAAGACGTGTTTTATTCCACGTCTTTCTGTCATTTGTGATTTCTACTGGCGGAAGTGATGCGCTCATTGGTGCACTGCAAAACGTCGGCGACTTCCCAGAATAATCAGTGCGTTGTCTGAGAGGTTTGTATTAACAAAGATAAAGCCCATCCATGTTAACATTTTGAGTAGCACGGTAATACCTATCCTAATGTACAATTAGATTTGAGCTGAGTACATCCACTTAGATCAGTAGCTGTTTGTGCTACCTATTCCATCCCATTCTTTGTTGTTCTCTCTTTCCCTCATTTTCTTTCTTTTCTCTTATCCATGCTTCTTTTACTTTTCTCAATTTTATGTCTTTCTATTTCTTTAATTCCTCTCTTTCCCTTGACATTCAACATCTTAATCTCTCTGACATACTATCCCATTTGTGTTCCCAAATTTCTTGCCTCTAATCTTACCTCTTTACATTCAGTTAAACAGTGAATGATACTGTCTTTCTCCCCGTATAAAACACAACGTTCTAATTCATTTCCCTTCATCCCTTTCAAAAGTAATGCTCCCATCCTTATCCACGCTAATCCGTCCCTCTTTTGATTAGTAGAAATATCTACACACTCCTCTCTTGATCACCGTTTCTTTATTTTACGGTATAAACAAGCAACAATTTATTTTCTAGCTCACCTCATATTTTCTAAAATTGCTAAATTCTTTCACAAAACGACATGCCACGAAAGGAAGTAATTATCATAGCTTCCTCCAAGTGCATGGGTAAATGCTCCATTGATATATCTTTGCCCAGAATCTCATAGTGTATATGTCAGCAAAAAGACTGACCATTATAAAAAGGAACAAACCCACAGTACAGAAGATAAATCTAAGGCTTTCTGCCAATCATGTTTCGTATAAGTAAAGTGAAAATATACCCAAAAATGTAACATAAGCCATAAAATACAAAACAGGTTTCCTTACAAGGTTCTCTACGATCTATTAAGAGCATTTTTTTTCTTTCTTTTCATTTTATATACTTTTACAAAACCTCATCTAGATTCTTAGCTATTTAAGGTATTAAAAAGTAATATACCGCATTCTAAAATTCATATTGGACTTCTTTAAGAAGTTTGCGGTTTATGTGTCTGAATCTACTATAAGTGACAGTGAGAGAGAAAGAGAGAAAGAGAGAGAGAGAGAGAGAGAGAGAGAGAGAGAGAAGGAGAAAAATTACCATATTACGTGAAGTTTGTACACCTCAAAAGCTTCTATCTTAAGTCTAGCATATTTAAAGAATGCAATACAAAGCTTTTCACAAAACTTACCACTCTCCCCCCAAAACTCTTATTCGTGTACTTTAATTCACTCAAAATTTTCGAAGTGTTTTTATTAAACTGAGATGAATGCGTGATATTGACATGAATACAAAAACTGTCTTAAAAGTTCTCTAAGTAACATCTGAAGCTTTCTTCGTTCATATCGAATTTTAAACAACTGGGAAAATAAGATATGGACAAAGACATACTTCCGATAAAACTGAAGAATCATGAAGTTTTATGAAATTACTGTTGTAACAAAGCCGTTTAGGAGAATATCCTACTATTAATTTCACTTTTAAATATTTTACCAGTGCCCTTTTAAAATATTTTGTTCATTGTATTATTTTTGTCAGCCCATGAAAAGCTATCTATGCAATATCATGATTTGCGTTTTCGACTTGATTTTTAACAGCATGTCAGCTCAGCCACCTCTGTCAGAGCATGCTTAACTTCTCGTTGAATCCAGTCCTGAGGAATAGTTTTATAATCAATATTTAATGCGCTACCGACTGACGATAACACTTTGCAAACTTGTGTCGCCTGTAAGGCGAAGAAGCAGAAGAGCTACATTTTCGAAAAACACGTTCTTTTATTAACCTTGCTCCAGCCTACATCAAAATTCTTACGTTTTACGTTGTCAAATCTTAAGCTTCTTATTTACATCTCTGACAACACTTCACTGTTTATAATTCCGTGCCCCTACAGCTCTTATGAGCTTGGGGTTAACAATACAACTGCCAGCCTCAAGCATGTCACAGGTGGGACACGGGAAGGTGATGTGGCCTGCATCCCGCTTCCCCCAGCCGAAATGTTAGCTATCACGGTCGTGATTGCTGTCTATCGTAGCTCCTCACTTTCCTCACGAAGCTGTGGGCAGTAATCCTATAACCGGGACTTAAAATCTGCCCCAACCTCTTTGGGAGGGTTAGAACATGAAAGCATTCCGTGGCCGGGAACCAGAGCGCTACGGTATAGTCCACTACGGCATGGCACATGACTTTCACTTCTTGCCTTGGCAAATTGTAACTATTCTGGTTCCTTTCTAATTCCCAGAAATTTCTACAAGCAATTTCAGGCAACCTTTAGATTACTGGCTGGAGTATAATCCGGGCTTGTGGGCCGTGGTCTACTGGGCTCCTCCTTCTTCTTCCCAGACGTTTCGTCTGCAACTACGGCAGACATCTTCGGTGGCAGTGGCGAGGTCGAAGTGCTCTAGTGGACGTTTCAACTGCTCTTGATTTTGACTTTGGTTAGTGCCGTTTGCCATATTCTGTTCAGTTTAATGCCTTCTTCTTTGCGATTGATGTTATTTGTATGCTTCTGTATTTCAATAGCTTCCCGGTATAAACGAGAGTAGTAATGGGATGTTGATGGTAGAATATCTTTAGATTACTGAATGTACTAACTTCTAATGATAATAGCCTAGAACTCATGGTTTCCTGAATTCATTAGTACACCTAATCACCCTCGCTATTCTGACTTCTACCTAATTAATTGCTGTTAATGAATCTTTCCTATAACAGAATTGTAACTCATACTTTTTACCTCATGCATGGATTTTATATATCGATATTATTTATATAAATTATTTATTTTCCCATAATTTCTTTATAGAATAATTATCAATTTAATAACGCAATAATTCACCGAGCAGGTGGTTCAGGTGTTTCGTCTAGGATTGGCATTCTGGAGCTCATGGGTTTGATTCCTGAGGCCGACCTCTCTGACCCGGGTTTTTTTTCGAGGGGGGCGGGGGTTAGCGGGTCACTAGGTGAATTCTATGGAGGCTCTTCATTCCCTCAAACTTCCTGTCCCTTCATTTCATCTCCATTTCATCTTTCAGGGTTGTAAGTGTCGGCGAGAACTGCGATAGTGGCATCCTTCCGTGGTAGTGAATGCGCTTTGAAAATGCAGCGCCTGGTGGCGGGGTGGCGCTGGAATCGTTTGTATGACTCGTGGGGTTCGTCCAGACCTGGGGCTCGGGCTCCTAGAGCTCCCCGCGGTCCGGTTTCGGCCGCCCATCGATAATAGTCTCATTTTATCCTATTCTCCTAAGGTCTGACGCACGATAAGCCCATGATGGTTTTAATGTGGAATTACTTCCAGAATGACACAAAACAGACACACAATAATTCCAGTATAAAAATATAAGATGAATAGAATCCGGATACTGGTTATTAAAAATGCCTATAAACTTATTCTAAATCGCAGAGTACATGGTGCAGGATGAAATTCGAGATTTAAAAGGTCACTGTCCATGGAAAATGTATTTATGACTTGTGAACCCTAGTGGCTAGGTCTAGTGTGTCCAGAAGTCGGATGGCCCTCAGCGCTAGAGGTCAGTTATAAATACTGCGAGATGACTCAGGTGGGTCGGTGACCACGGATCGTCGTCATTAGCTTTGTGCCTGTCTTGGTCTATAGTCGCCTGGCCCCAAGCTAAAACCCGGTTTACCTTGGTATGGAGCCCACACAACACTCGCTGCGAGACAATAGCAAAGGCGCTAGCTCGCTAAAACACGCACAATGCTTCTTTGTATGTAACTTGTGTCTCTGAGGGGCCGCAATGCTTTCTTATTTGCGATTACGATGTCAGACATTCACTAAACACAACAAAGGGAAACATGTGATGTATAACAGTCACACTGTTTTCCCTGCCGTCAACGTTTCATGTCTATTCTTGGAGTATTCTAACAAAGTGTTTTTGTTTTGTTTTACTTTCTCTAGCACATAGTAGCCAGATAAGGTATTATAATCCAACCCAAAAATTCAATGTCAAGAATTCACCGGAAACATATGTTTTGAGGTCCCCAGAGTCCAAAATAAAGCATTTTTACTTTATTTACACGAGCTATGTACACAGTAAATGAAAGTTTTACTTTCTCTAAAAGTACTATGTGCATAGTGTATAGAGAGGGTATTACATTCCACCCAAAAAATCAATACCGAGATTTCACAGGAATTATACGTTTAAGGGCCCCCTGTACCCAAAAAAAGTATTTTCAGAAAAAGATCCGTATGTGTCCATGTATCTGTGAATACAATAACTCAAAAACGAATAGTCTTGGTATTTAAGTTTAACATCTTCCAGGGATGCGACACGAAGATTTTGAGAAAAAGTCCCCACACCCACAACTACCCTTTACATGGAAAAAAATGTCCAAACTTTTGATTTTCTCAAAAATGGTTATAACGATTTTGATTAAAATACCTATATTAAAGATATATATATATATATATAGCAATAAATTGTATATCTTTAATTTTCTGGGAATACCCTCTAAAGACCTCTTTATTCTGAATGAATTTTGGTGAATTTTTCTTAACTGGTAAACCGTAAAGAAGGCAAAAACTTATTACACAATAAATGTAGATCACATTAAAATACAATTTCTGTCATAGACATTTTTTTCGTGGAATTGACAATTTCTGAGAAATTCCTTTTTATTTGTTTCAGATTTGAAATACTTAAATTTTTCTCACACGTAAAGTTGTAAACTCTTGGCCCTGCATAGAAACGGATTTTAACCACATGGTAACCAACTTACAAGGCAGCAAATAAATAAGATAATTTCTGCTAATGTTTATCTCGATTATTATAAAGAAGATAGAAGAATAAGCTTTTCAACAATAGTTTGTTACAGAGATGTAGAGAAAGTCATGTGAATGGAACACATCAGACTTTTTTTTATCTATGGACGCCCTTTAACTGCTGTGGTTCTCAGCGTCCCATTCTATACCGCTTAATTTTGCTCAGAGGCCTCATTATCAGGCTTGAGGTTCTTTTACGTAATATAATTTGTGATACGGGACCAACGGCTTTACTTCCCTTCCAAAGGAAGCCAAGCTATGGATTTTTACGCCCGAGAAAATCGATCGTCCTCCGCCGGGTTTGTACCCGCGACCTTGGGTATATGAAATTAGCATCGTAACCATTACACCACAGTGTATAGAAAAGGAATGGCATTTCACCCAAAATTAGATTACGAGATTTCACCTAAAATACTTGTTTTGAGATCCTCTGAAAACCCGTTTAAAAATGTCCGCGTGTGTCTGTCAGTGTGTGTTTCTTTGGATTCAGGGGTCTCAAAACATGTATTTCCAATGAAATCTTGGTATCGAATTTTTGGGTGGAATACAAAACCTTCTCTATACACTATGTACATAGTGCGCGAAGAGAAAGTTAAATGCTTATTCTTCTATTTCAATTAATCGAAATAAACTTCTGTAGAAATACTTTTATTATATTTCTTGTAGATACACAGGTTTAGGGGAATGCAGTAGACTTGAGCAATATCAAATCTTTAAATAGCTGGTTGGTATGTGATGGATTTAAAATTCTGTTCTCTTTGCTTGACAAACAGAAAGAAAAAGAATAACAATTTCCCGGTTGAGAAAAGTAGGGTAAATTGAAAACAATAACATGGAATATCTCGGAAATGATTAGCTAAAAAAAATATTTGACATAAATTGTGTGTTTTGACGAACTGTACATTGAAGTGGACTTCGGAGGCTATTTCCAGAAAATTCAAGAAATAGGTAGATACATTTTATTTTTCTTAAAACTATCTTAAACATATGACTTTTGAATCATAATCCTTAGAGCCATCTGCACTTTTCCTTTCATAATTCTGATTTTATCAGTTTATAAAATACCAATGAACTTACAATTTGCCTTCAACTCTTACTTCTCTGGCAAGGTAAATGTTCCATATAAAGCGTAGTTTAGAAGGGTTTCTTGAGAGTTTCTTGAGCATCATTCCTCGTCTGTTGCATCTTTTAAAGATGCCAAATTTAGAACGATGTTTTGTAATGAACCCACTTTACGTTTTTGAGTTTATGCTATTTATACACGCGCAACCTATCTTCAAGCTTGAGGGTCCATCATCATCATACCCTCAAGCGTGGGGCATCAGAAAAAAAGGATACCGTCCAAGGTTGTTAAGTATCAACACGCGGACCCGGTTACAACTTTTGTGTAACCCAGTTAAGATGTAATCGCTTTTGATCACGACAATGGACACACACGACCTCCACGTTTTGGCACACAATGTCATTGCGTTTGGCCTGCATTCGAGAGCGCACCTTGCTCGTGCAGCAAATGAACTGCTGAAGATGCTGAGCTCATCTCTGTCTTTGGCACTCCTTTCACTGCTCTTCATGTTTTTTGTTGCCGTCTTCGCTCGGTATTCAGGAATTGGGAGCAGTCTCAAATTGCTCGGCCTGTTTTGGATGTAGCCATTCATCCATATTACATCTCGACGTTTCCTTCACGAAAATCATTCCATATTTCTTTTATAAAATTTGAATAACATGAATTTAGTAAATAGTAGATTATGATACTAGGCTTATAAGTAGTGTTTTATTTTGCGAGTAAGAATGTTTGAGAAACGAATACCTTGGGCCGAATTTCACAATTCCATGAGGAAAATAAAACGATGTTAACATTGTGGCATATAGCTACTATTACTTTTTCCAGCACGTATATATGTACATAGTAGGTAGATAAGGTATTGTATTCCATCCAAAAATTAGATATGGAGAATTCAACTGAAATGATGTTTTGAGGACCCGTGAATCCAAAGAAATTTTTAGAAAAAAACCTGTGTGTGCCTGTGCACAGCAAAACTTAACAACGAAAAGTCAGTTAAATACCAACTTAGTATTTAAGTCCAGCATCTTCCATGAATGCGAAGTAATATTTTCAGAAGTATTCCCTCACACCACATGAAACATTTTTTCGAAATATCAATTTTCTCAAAATACCCCTAACGATTTTGATAAAAAATAATGTATTTTATACATGATGAAATATATTTCTTGAATTTCCTGAGAAATCCTCTGAAGTCCTCTTCATTCTGAATGGCTTTTGTATAACTGGTATACCGTAAGAAATAGACAAAAAATTGCTACACAAAACTGTAGATCCTGTCAAAATACACGATTTATGTCCTATACATTTTTATTTGGAGCTATATATTTGAAAGCTAAAATGAATAACAAAGCACATATGGAAAATGGTTTACGTCAAAAAACTTTGACGTAGATTCTATTTCTTATGCTTTAAAGGTTGTACAAAACTTTTCATCTATTTCTAGAAAATTTAGGATATACGTTAAACTTTTTATGCAAATATCCTAAAAGTTAGATGCTTTAATGAAAAATCGTAGAGCAGTTTTTGATAAAGAGACATCATAGTGCTGCTTGGGGTGGGCAGATTTTCTTGAAAGTCTTGCGTCGCCAGTCTGTAAGATACTGAATTGAAATACCAAGCTTCGTCTTTGAAGATATGCTGTTCAGACTTATACACATTTAGGAACTTCAAAACATGTATTTTCGCTGAAATTTCGATGCGGAATTTTTGGGTGGAATACAATATTTACACTACTTACTGTAGGTAAATAATACAAAAAGTACAAATTAGTTTCAATGCCTAAAAGATACCTTGAGCCTTTGACTTCATTTACTCATTACGCTACTTGTCCTTGGAGCCTTTTAAACCCCATCACGAGAATATATAAATGTCCGTGAGTCACGGCCTAATGCTCTCTAATTGTTTTGCCTTTTTCTCGTCCTTCATTTCCATAAATTAGTTACACTCCTGAAGGAAATCATAGAGCATAGTCCAACATTTGTCCTGATATTCCTGTTCTCCTGTCTTTACCATTTATAGTAATGCAAACTGAAATATGTTACATAATATGTTACAGGTATGATCCCAGATACACTGCAGAAGCCACGTCTTTTATTTTCTGGCACAGTTTGTAGATACCAGCAGTTAGGAGTGAATAAATATGCCTAAACAACTAACTATATTAACATTTTGAAAAATTGCGTCTTTCTTTAACTTTCACTTAAATTAAATGAACTAACAATATTTAGGCACCGAGGGCCAACCTCTTGAGAGAAAAAAAAATGCTTTTCGCATTTTCTTTCTTGCAATCATTCAATCTGAACTTAACTAAACATTATATAAATATTTGCATACCGTTTTACATGAAAAAGAACCCAAGAAATGCATTGCATTTCTCGTTTATACCGTTTTTATATGATTTTTGCAGTTTAGGTCGATTTCGCATTTTATCACATGTTCAAAATACATTATGAATGGTTCGAAGGTCATGAAAAATGAAAATAAAATTTCATGTGTTACATTCGCATTATTTTCTCCGCCTATTCTGGAACAAAACATATCTACAGAAATTCTTCTAACTCATGTTAATTGAGCTAAATATTAGTACATTTTATTACATACTTACTTTTAAGAACATGGGGAAAGAGTTAGTACACAAGGCTAAAGGATGGGGAAAAGAAAAGAAAAGAAAAACGAATGAGTATTCTCATTTGAGAAAAGTATAAGTAATGCGAAATTTTATCCAAAAATAATAAATATTTCGGAAATGGTTAACTCCGAAAAAATACTTATTTGACACAAATTGTGTGTTTTAACGAGATCTACATGTTTTGGGTAGTGAGATTTTGTCTATCTTTAATGGTTTACCAGTTTTGCAAACGTCACCCGAATGAAGAGGGTTTCAGAGGCTACTTACTCCCAGAAATTCAAGATATACATCTTATTTGATATACAAATATGTTTGTTATATTGTATTTAAGATAAATCCTCAGAATCATTTTTGACAAAATCCAACGCTTCGAAAAACTCTTCCGTACAAAGGATAGTTTGGGGTGGAGGAATTCAGCAGGAAACCTTCGTCTCGCATCCTCTGAAGATAGTGAATTTAAATACCAAGTTTGTTATTTTCCGATTTTTCGTATTTGAGTTATGCAGTTCACAAACACATACAGACAGGAATCCTCAAAACATATGTAGGGTGAAATCTGGTATCGAATTTCTGGTTGTAACGCAATACCTTTGTACATTATATCCGATAGATAAAGTAGATTTTTAAGAGCATTTCGCGGTATATCGCATTAGATATAATATGATCGTTTCCTTAGCACTGTTTGCCAAGCGGTAGATCTGGGTTTAATTCCCGGTACCGGTGTGGGGAATTTTCCCCCGCTAGAGACATGGCCTGGGTCACACTCAGCTTCTAGAGGTCCCTGGGGCGCCAATTGAGGAGCTACTTGATTGAGAAATAGCGGCTCCAGATCGAGAAGACCGCATTGACCGCCGGGGAGGGATTCGAGGCGCTGATCACGTCTCACCCTCCAGCACTGAACCCCATTCATGACGCCTTTGGGTGGAGATGGGCGGTGGGCTTTGTCCCTTGCGGACTGCTGTGCCATGGAGTTAAGATACAATATAGTCATTGCCCAATAACAAATGCATTGTCTTTTGAATACAGTAGATCCGGGTTTAACGGAACCACACATTGTAGCCAAATCATTCTGTAAAAGGAAGATTAAACAAGCAGAAAATATAGATATTTTAACATCACGATCGAGCGGAAAAGGCGTGATATCGGTCCAGATTTATTTCCGAACAAAAGATAGCGTTTCCCAGAGTTGCAATAGCACAAGGTGTAACCTCAGATGATTTGTTTCATAACGGAGAGAGAAAACAATACGGGGACGCCCATTCGTGGTCAGATTGACCTTCGGCAGAGTTGCCACATTAGCTGCAATTAGAAGATGGCTCGAGGAAAGGGTGCAGTTGTCAGAAAAATTCAGCCTCTAAGGTGTATTTCCAGATGGCGCTTTCTCTTTATCCATTTTCTGTAATTAGAAGATGGCTGGAGCAAAGAGTACAGTTGTCAGTGAAATTCAGTCTCTAAGGTATCGACGGTGTTATGGCAAAAGGTCGGAGATCGTTTCAGGAGAAGAAAAAAACGCTTTATTGGAATTCACTTTGTTAAATAGAGCACACCGTATTTAAGAAAAATGCCAGTTATTTTATTTGCATAAGTAAAGTGAGACTGAAAAAATCAATGTGATAGCCGGAATTCGAACTACATCCTTGGAGATGCAATTTTGATATGCAATCGACTTTTCATTTTTGAGTTATGCTGCTCACAATTTTTTTTATTCAGGGGGTCTCAAAACATACATTTCCAGTAAATTCTCAGTATAGCATTTTTGGGTGGAACACAATACCTTCTCTACCTATGTACATTGTACACATATGGTCGAGAAAGCAAAACCATGGGATACAACCTCCTGCCTGATCACCGTCGGTATATTTCCAGATGGTGCTTTTCCTTTATACTTATTATATAATTAGAAGAAGCTTTAAAAGAAGATGAACCACAATTCTCCGAGAAACTCAGCGTCTAACAGAAAGGTATATTTATAGGCGACGCTTATATATGGGGCTTTGCATAAGAAACAACTCGTTGCCTCTAGGTCTTTTACGTTGGATTTAAATTTTGTTTTTATTCCTCAAACACACACGCGCGCGCGCGCGCGAATATACATACTTTCAGACACTGGGGGGGGGGAAGCGAACTGTTCTGGTTAAAGAAAAATTCCCCAGCCCAGCCGGTAATGGAACCCGGGACCTCTGTGTGAGAAGTCAGCTCGCTAACCACCCGACCGCGGAGGCAGTCGCGGTATTTTTCCCCTATCCATTTTATGGCATGAGGATAGGGCGAGACGTGCTCTTTCTCCTAATGTATTCGCTATTGATGCTTTCCATCTGCTCACATTCTTCAAAATTAGCCCGAAAAAAGATGAGGCGACAGAGAACTCTAGTCTATAAGCTCTTTTCAGCTAATTCTAGCCTCGAAGTATTTTCAACTGACGCTTTTCCTGTTGTCTATGTGCTATATTTAGAGGATGACTCGGCTAAAGAGTGGAGCGTTTCTCCAAGCGATTCCAAAGGGTACTTTCCTTCCACTCTGCTATTAAAACGGCTGAGGAAAAGGCACCAGTTCAGTTTCTAAGCTATTAAGAAAACTGGCCCAGGTTTTTATAAGCTGTTTTATTTTAAGGGGATCAGTCTGTGAAAATTTCAAATTCGATGTTTCTTAAGCAATTACGCTCATTTTTTTTCACCACATACCTCTATTGTCATATGTAATAATTCTGACATTTTCAGATAAATGGATCAAGTAATTTTTGAGAAAAAATTGCTTTTTACTATACTATAAAAAATCTTATTCCTTCAGTTTTCAAAATTTTAATTTCATATTTAGCTTCCGGGAATTCCACCTTTTTAAAAAAATATCGGATGAGTTTCAAATTAATTAAATATTACTGCAGGAGAACATATGATAAATTCTTCATTCATACTTTTTTCATTATTTTTGTCGATTTATTAATTTTTAATACAGTCATAATTAATTTTATTTATTTAGAAAATTAATTAAATATTGTTTTTATTTATTATGATATTAAGGTTCTCTGTTAGTAAAATCAAACTGGTTGTTTGAAGTGCACCAAAAGGACCATTTCGAACATTTACACGCATTGGAAAATGCATTTAGAAAAACACACCTTTTAATATTTGAAGTGTCTTTGTTTTTATTAATCTTCCATTTAAAAGGTCGCGCGACAAATGCTTAATATACTTCTACATGTTAATCTAAAGGGACCAAAGTAAATTAATGTGCTAAAGTTAAAAAATCAACAGTTTAAAGTATTTAGTCAATTTTCACAGGTTGGTACCCTTAACTCTTGGCCATATCGGACGCAACTGTTCGGCAATATACCTGTATTTGGTATACAGTAACCTTTTCATGATTCATCCCGGTACCACACCACCCTTCGCTTCGAGTCATGTGGTGTCTCAGTCTAGCTACTTTCACCATCCGTTGTCAGATGGCAGAGGACAGGCAATACTGAAGCCACATCCTTTTACTTCGCTCCTCGACAAGCAGCTGAAGTGAGGGTGACCTTTAGTCTAGCTGCTTTAACTGAATATATGGCAGCGCAATCGCAAACACCATGTATTTTCAATTTTACAATGTATTTACCTTGACGATAGAGGGGAGGCGACTAGATTGGTCGGCCCACGGGATTTGAACCCGGGACTTCCCTAATACTGGCCACAGAAATAACTAATTGAGCTATACCACTCGATAGCATACCAATGTGGTAAGCGTGGTTGAAAGTCTCTGCAATAGTTAGCATTGGGTTCATTAAAAGAGTTGCAGATTTGTTATTTATGCGTGTACGTGTGTTGCCAGCTGGCGAAACTGAAGCGAGAAAAGAAAATTTGAGTTCAGCATCTGCTGTAAAATACACTTTAAAGCGTAGTATGTTTTAGGCATAACAGCTATTAAGTAATAAACGGATCTAGCATACGTAGAAGAAATGAGTAACAAAAATAATATGTTTGCTCTTGTTAAACTATAGGATGGGTCCGAGTGAGAAGTGATGCTGGAGGCAGTGACGTAATTAGCAAACACAAGACAGCTTGTCAGAAATGAGTGGTATTATAACATTGTTATGCAGTTTCTTTGTGTAAAAATTAAGGGCTCATAGTAAGAGGGTAATAAAGTATGAAATTAATTAAATCTCATTCGAATCATACCATTTATATCATAAAAGTTTGATGTATACTTCTATCCATTCTCAAGTAGACTATTCTTTCAAAATCGTACTGTGTTATTTAAACATTAATCGATATAAACATTTGTAGAAACGGTTTTATTACATATTTCCACAGATACGATGCAATTAGGAGTACACAGTAGGTTGAAGCAATAGTAATTTTTTTAAGATCTGGTCGCTATGTAATAGTTATGAAATTCCCTTCTCTTTGCTTTCCGGGAAAAAAAGACTAACTTCCTGTTTGAGAATAGTAATAAGTACTTTAAAATTAGAACCACAAACAAGGAATATCGAGGAGACGGTTAACTCCAAAAATCGAGTGTTTTAGCGAGATTCACATTTTTGTGTAGTAAACCTTTGCCTATCTATAACGTTTACTAGATATAAAATAGTTCTTCAGAATGAAGAGTGCTTCAGGGCCTGTTCTCGGAAATTCAATATAGGTACATTTTATTTGTCAAGAAAATGTAATAAGCTCATTGTATTTTAATCAAAAGCGTTTTTCCATGTGAAGGGTGGTTTGGTGAGACGTTTTCTTATTCAGGGAATCTCTAAACATGTAGTTCACTGAAATCTCGGCATCGAATTTTTGGATGGAATAAAATACTTCCCCTACATAACAATACCGTAGTAGTGAACGTAAAAACAACGAATAACGATTTCCATTTGAGAACAGTAGAGCTATTTTAAAACTAAAACCAATAAACAGGAATATCTCGGAAATGGTTAACTACACAAAAAAAAAAAAAAAAAAAAAGGAAAGCATGACATGCATTGTGCTTTAGCGAGATCTACATTTTTTGTACAGTAAAATGTTGTCCATTTCTGAAGGTATACCAGTTATGTAGAAGAAGATTGAGGCTGTTCCCAGAAAATTCAAGATGAATCTTAAATTTAATTTTGCATCAGAACAATTTAAATATATTAGTAGTTGGATATACTATGAATCCTGGGAGTTTAAGTACTTACGACATTGCAAGTCACCATATGGGTGTGCCATCGCAAAATAATTTGAGATCATCTTGTGGTTTGCCGGGAAGCATACAAGTCAATTGAGAAATGTAATGCTCTGCCGGCATGTTACCGTGGTGACTGCGTGGTAGAGAAACCGGCTAGAGACCAGGAGATCCGTGGTTCAAATCCCAGCTATGGCATTGCATTTTTCAGTCTGATTCTATCTATTCAACTCTTGTCCTACACACGGCTTGTGTCATAAAAAAAGAACAATAAATCAATATGGTATTTTAATCAAAATTGTAGAGACATTTTTTATAAAATCAAATTTGGTACGGCGTATTTTCTTGTAAATCTTCGTGTAGTATTCTTAGAAAATGCTGAACCTAAATATTTGGAATTAAACGTCCTTCCTTTTTTTTTTTTTTATTAATTGTTCGTTGTTTTACGGAAAAACACATATTTGTATTAAAAATGTATGTTTTCAATTCAGAGGTCCTCAAAATACGTCTCTGCAATGAAATGTCTTAATTGCATTTTTCGATGAATACAATACTTCCTCTACTTAATACGTAGCAAAGGAAGTAAAATCACAACTTTCATTTTTAAGGCGAAACATCAGAGAAATTTTACCAAAAATTGTGAAAAATTAAAAATGATTTTGCTTTCATAATAAAATGATACACATTCTAAACTTTAATAAAAATTATTTCCACAATTTGAGGCACTTTGAATACCAATTAACTGAAGCTATAGATGGATAGGCACATGCATATAAATGACACTCCCAATTTTAAACCTAGGTATTTTCTCGCAAAAATTTTCCAACACTTTTCCATAGTGAGAATCACTCCATACGATCCAATATTTCACTACTATGTTTCAAAATGTTATATTACCTTTCAAAAGTAAATTAAAGAATATACTCATTTACTTTTTGGAAGCAATGGGTCAATTATGAGAAATAAATTATTAAATTTTGAAAAATGAAAGGTTCTAGAGAGTGTGGAAAGTAATAATTTTTTTTCATTACTTAGGGCTAATAATGTAAGAAAATACAGTATAACAACTCTACATGTAAACTCACTTGCTGTTAAACGGGATTTTGTTATGTGAATAGTTTTAAAAATGCATAAAATTTTATTTTATAACATTTTATTGCAACTATATATTTAGACAATAAAAATTGCATTTTAATAAGCATCCAAGTTGGAATTTTGATACCTGGAAAAATATCTTTATCATTGTGTATAACAATTGGTAAAATTTTAACATCTTAAATATTATGGATTTTCCAAATTTTACAATGCTTCACCTCAAGAGCAAAGTACAAAGCTTTGTAGAAAAGTAGGACACTGAAAGAAAAGACTAGGCCTTAGCGACAAATCAGGACTGGTATTCTAGAATGTTAATATTCTGCATCGCCATGCGGAGGCTTCTTATGTTGGCAAATAAAGGTATCTAGTGTCTATTTGGCAAACCTTTGAGCTTTTCGTGTGTTGTGCATTTGTTTTCAGAGTATCGTGTAGCTGTGGCGATCAGGTTCTCTCGCTTGACACCCACTACTGGTCTAGACTTCATTCCACAAGGCGCCACCAGGTTCGAACAAGAAATGTCGACGAACTGGACCAGGGTGGCTGCAATCTATAATTTGTTTGTGCCAATAAAACCAGTGAGAAATAAGGAGAGGAGCAAATGAAGCAAAAGAACATAGAGAATGAGACAAAAGATGAGCAAAACGATTCAATTTAAGCGATCATGCCAAAGTTTTTAAATTAAACCATACACATTTTATCACATTCTATATAGTTTTACTATCTCTACCACGTATGCACAATTTACACAGTGGATAGCGAAGGTGTATTTTACTCCATCTATAATTTTGATACCGAAATTTCACCGGAAACACAAGTCTTAGGATCTTCTGAATAAAAAAAAAAAAAAAAAATAGGAAAAGGCCCGTTTATGTGTGTGTGTGAACAGCATAACTGAAAAACGAAATATCGGTATATAAGTTTAGCATCTTCCAAGGATGCGACACGAAGATTTTGAGGAAAACACCCCTACCCCTAACTACCCTTTATATGGAAAAAAAATTGAAACTTTTGATTTTCTTAAAAATGGCTCCAAAGATTTTGATTAAAATAGCGTATATTAAACATATTTACATGACAAATAAAAAAAATATCTTGAATTTTCTGGGAATAGCTTCTGAAGACCTCTTTATTCTAAATGAATTTTGCTGAATTTGGCATAAATGCTAAGCCATAAGAGATAGACAAAAACTTACTACACAAAATATGTAGATCTCGTGAAAACACACAATTTATGTCATATAAATTTTTTTGTGGAGCTGTTATTCCTTGTGTTCGTTTCAGTTTTAAATTGCTTTTGAGGATCATATGGGAATTTGTCAACTCCTGGCAATGCAAAGAAACGGATTTCAACCCCATGCAACCAGCTTTTGAAGCATTTGACTATTGCTTTATTCTAGTGTACTCCCTTATTTCCTTTCTATTTACAAGAAAGTTAATAAAAGGACAAATTATGCTAATGTCTATCTCGATTAGAATGAATTAGGCGGAAGAATAAACTTTTTAACAATTATTTTTGTTAGATGCAGAGAAAGTCATGTGAATGTACACGTCAGACATATTTGTTAAATATTCACAAAGGTAGAAGATAGTAGAAGAAGTTGTGTAATCCATTATAACGTGTAAGTAACTTCTATATTTATTACTTTTTCTATCGTGTGGTAGGTAAATTATCCCATTACCTAAACCGAAAATCCAATATTGACACTGCTTTGGAAACACCAGTTAACTCCCATGAATGCATGTCAGCGTGAGCTCAAACACGACAGTCAGACACTTCGTATGTAATTTAGCATCTTTGAGGGATGTGACATCAAGATTTTCAAGAACGTTCATCAAACCAAACCCTCATTACCTGGAAAATGTCTCGTGAGTTTTCCTTTTTTAAAAATACTTAACAATTTTGATTAGAATAAATGTGTAGAAGATATTCTTACTTTCTCTACACGTACTTTGTACTTAGTGCATAGAGGAGGTATTGTATTGCACCGAAAAATTCGATACTAGGATTTCAGCCGGAAATATATGTTTTGAGACCCCCTGAATAAAAATAGATTTTTAGAAAAATGTCCGTGTGTGTGTGACTGTGGGCAGCGTAGCTCAAAAACGAAAAGTCCGTTAAATACCAAACTTGGTATTTAAGTTCAGTATCTTCCAAGGGTGCGACCAAATATTCTCAAGAAACTCCCCCACCCCAAACTACATTTTAAATGGAAAACTTTTCGAAAATGTTGATTTTCTCAAAAATGGCTCTAACAAATTTAATTAAAATATAATATATTAAAAGATATTTACATGGCAAATAAAATGTATATCTGGAATTTTGTGGGAATAGCCTCTGAAGACATCTTTATTCTGGATGACCTTTGCGGAATTTTGTAAAGCGTAAGAGATAGAAAGTGGCTACTGAATAGAAAATGTAGAGCTCGTTAAAACACAGAATTCATTTTATATACATTTTTTTCGTGGAGTTGATCGTTTTGAGATATTATTGGTTTCAGCTATAAAATACTTATACTTTTCTCATACGGCAATTTGTCAACCTCAATCACATAGCAACGAGCTTTTGACTATCACTTTAACCTATGGTACTCTCTTATATTCCTTCTACTTAAATGAAAGCAAGTAATAAGACCATTTCTGCTATTTTTTCTCAATTAGCATGAAATAAATAGAAGAAATAGGCTTTTTAACACTGATTTGTTGTAGAGATGTACAGAAAGTCATGTGAATGGTACACACCAGACTTTTACATTAGTAAAATGTATATCTTGGACAGCTACTAACCTTTCATTGACTTTTGCGTAATTTTTATTATCACTAGATCTTAATAGACTGACAAATTATACTTCACAAAAAATGTAAAACTTTTTGAAGTATATAAATTATTTCACATAACCCTTTCTGTAGCATTAACAGTTTTTACTTTCTCTAGTCCCGTATTCACAATGTATAATGGATAGAGAAAGCATTATATTCCATCCAAATGTTCGATACCAAGATTTCACCGGAAATATATGTTTTAGGACCCCCTGAAACATTTTCAGAAAAAGGTCTGTTTGTGTGTGTGTCTGTCTGTTTATCTGTCTGTCTGTCTGTGTGTCTGTGGACAGCATAGCTCAAAAACGAAAAGACCGTTAAATACCAATCTTGGTATCTAAGTTTCGTATCTTCCAAGGATGTGACACGAAGATTTTCACCATCCCAAACTGCCCACATGGAACAATTTTCGAAATTTTTGTTTTTTTTAAAAATGGCTCTAACGATATTGATTAAAATACCACATATTAAATCCATCCATCAAAAATAAAATGTATATCTTGAATTTTGGAGGAATATCTTCTAAATACCTGTTTATTCTGGATGGATTTTGCTACATGTTGCATAACTAGCAAACCGTGAGAGATAGACAAAAATGTACTACTAATTTATGTAATATACATTTCGTGGAGTTTACCATTTTCGAGGTATTCCTGGTTATTATTTTCAATTGTAAAGTAATTATACTTATCTCATACAGGAAGTATCCGTTTTTCGTTTGTTCTACTCCTGGCCAAGTAAATAAGCGCTTTGCAGCTTTTAAAACATTTGACTATCACTTTAGCATAGTGCATTCTTTTAGTTCCCGTCTACTTATAACGAACTAAGTAATAACATTCTGCTACTGTTTATCTCGAATAGCATTGTGTAGAAAGAAGGCTAATCTTTGGTAAAAGTTTGTTTGCAGAACAGCTAGAGAAAGTCACGTGAGTGTAGGTAACATATCAGATTTTTAAAACATGTTTTGTTATTTGTAGAGCAGTTAGAAAAAAAAAGAGCATGTGAGTGTAACACATTAGATTTTTAAAACATGTTTTGTTATTTAAGTACATATTTTCCCAGTTTAGTTCTTATATAGCATTTACAAAACGACATTGATTAATTTGAAATGCATCACAGACAAAAATATGTACATCGTTATTAAGGTGAATACAAGATAACTTTTTATAGAAATACAATACTATGGAATACATGTTATTTATTTTATAGGATGATGTATACAAGATTGTGTGTAGTTACATAATAGAAAAAGATATGACCGTGGTAGATGAATTAGATCTTTTTCCTTTCCTTTGCTATAGCATGTAGAGGCAGCATTGTATTCAAGAAAAAGTATTATTATTATTATTATTATTATTACAATGCATAACATAACTACAAAATCTGATTATATTCAAAATGAACTTCTCGACCTGTTCTTCAGCAAATTATATTACTAAAAGAAGTTTATTCATCTATTATTCTTTAAAGAGTCGTCGGTATGTATTTGAAGTTCCATTCTCTTCACTTGATCAGCAAAATGGAAAAAAAAAAAAAAAAAAGAATAAAAACTTTCCTTTTGAGTATTAAGTATGAGGAAATTGAAAGCAATAACATGGAA
The DNA here is from genome assembly GCA_030762935.1 of Hymenopus coronatus. Classification (NCBI taxonomy): domain Eukaryota; kingdom Metazoa; phylum Arthropoda; class Insecta; order Mantodea; family Hymenopodidae; genus Hymenopus; species Hymenopus coronatus. Next base: position 124,832,408 of record CM060897.1, on the reverse strand, counting down.
TATCTCGGAAACGGTTATCTTCACAAAAACCTAACTGGTATAAATTGCGTGAGTTTTCGAGGTATACGTTTTTATGAGATAAGATTTTGTCTATCTCTTACCGTTTACCAGTTATGCAAAAGTCATCCCGAGTGAAGAGGTATTCAGAGAAAATTCCCAGAAAATTCAAGATATACATTTTATTTATAATATAAACCTCTTAAACAATTAGAGCCAAGTTTGAAAAATACAAATTTTCAAAACGTTCCGTGTAGTTGGGAAAAGATTTTCTTAAAAACTTTGTGTCACATCCGTGAAAGATGCTGGACTTAATTACCATGGTGTTTAGCCGGCGTTTTGTTTTTGAGTTATGTTGTTCACGGACACACATATGGACGTTTTTCTAAAAATGTTTATTTGCATGCATTTGCAGTGAAATCTCGATAACAAATGTTGGGTGAAATGCCATACGGTCCCTACCTATGTACGAGGTAGAAAAATAAAAATATTACACAACCTATGGTCAACTCTAAATCCAAACTGATTAAAAAGTCGGCGTTTTCACAATATTTGTAGCCGTTAACCCTTACTTTTTAAAAACGTCCTAAATTAATAAGGCAGGCCAATTAAAAAAAATGAATTTACAAATCCAAAACTATTCCAATAAATTTAAAATTTATTTAAATGAAAACAATTACTACTCATACTGATTTTTACTTTCTCCACACCTACTATGTACACATAGTGTATAGAAAATGAATTGTAATCCATCCGAAAATTTGATACTGAGATTTCACTGGAAGTACATGTTTTGAGACATCCAAACAATCAATTTTAGAAAAAGGTCAGTCTGTGTGTTGTTGTGTGTGTGTGTGTGTGTGTGTGGGCAACATAGCTCAAAAACGAAAAGTCCGTTAAATACCAAACTTGGTATTGAGTAACTCCCAAGCATGCGATACGAAGATTTTCAAGAAAATCCGCAAAACTCAAATTACCCTTTATATGCAAAATTTTTCGAAAATGTTTATTTTGTCATAAATGTCTCTAACGATTTTGATTAAAATATCGTACATTAAAAATATTTACATGACAAATAAATACATGAATTTTCTGGGAATAACCACTGAAGACTCTTTATTCTGGGTGAAATATGCTGCATTTTGCACAACTGGTAAACCGTAAGCGATTAACAAAAACTTACTACACAAAAATTTACATCTCATTAAAACATATAATTTATGTCATATACGTTTTTTTGGTAGAGCTGTTTTTTTTTTTTTTTTTTTTTTTTGCAATATAATTTATTTTGGGTCGCTTTAACAGCATAGTCATATCGCGACCTTTCAAATAATTCCCCTATGAGAAAAGGACGGTTTCTGAGATATTCCTTTTCTCATACAGGAATTTGCCAACTCCTGGCCATGAAAACAAAGGAATTTCAATAACATAGCAACCAGTTTTTAAAAGATTTGACTATCGCTTTAGTCTATGATACTCCCTTATTTCTCTTCTACTTACAACGAAGCAAGTAATAAGACAATTTTTGTCAATGTTTATCTCGATAGCATGAAGTAGATAGAAGATATATAAGACTAAACTTTTGAACAATAATTTGTCAGAGAGATGTAAAGAGTCATGTGAATGGAACACATCAGATTTTTTGGTCATCCCGAATTTTACATTTTAATTCTCTGGATGTTTACAAATCTCCCATTTTATGGCTAAACCACCGAAATCACCATAGTCGTTTATTTTCTCTTCCACGTACAAAGTACAGTGGTTAGAGAATGTGCTGTATTCCACCCAAAAATTAAATATTGAATTTGGGTGGTATGTAATAACTTCTCTGTGTACTACGTACTGGAGCAGAAAGTAAAGTGAAGGTATATTAGCAAATAAATATCTAATACTATAAGTGAATGGTATTCCTGCTGGCACTTTACTATGTGAGAAGCATAATAACACTTAACATTCAGAAATGTGGGATAAAAATACTTTAGCTTTTGCGCAAAGGCAACCATAGTATTTATTCCCTACTGATGTATTTTATCTCCCACAAGTTTCTCTACCTTCGCAACTCCACCTCTTTTCTCTTCTTCCAACTTTGTCAGCGAGCAGAACACAGTACATTTTAAATCACTTGACCTTTAAACTAGTAACAGGGCGTAGTCCTTCAGCATGCTGGCCTTATCTGGTTTACCAAGCAAGTCTCAAAGACTTACTAGAGTCCCTTTTCTGTACTTTTACTTAATCTGCCTCGTCACAGAGAATGGTTGGATGCACAAGAAACTGAACCACTTGATCGATGATGTGAAATAAAACTTAATTGAAAAAAACAAAGCAAATAACAAGTGGTCGAATAATGATTAGCAAAGCTCTGCGCTCTTTAGCTGCGTAGCCGCATTTCTGTATAAGCTGCTCTGAAAGACTTGTGGATAGAAGACCTTAGTTGCGTAGTTGCTTTTTTTTACAATCTATTTTTGTTCATATTGAATTTGGGTGGGTAGACTGTGAGATTGTGGAACTACTGGTTGTTCTTAGAATGTATCATTAGACATCGTGATGCTTAAGAGATGTCATTACTAGTTGGCAGTCGCCTTCTTGTAGCATCTGCTTAGGACAGGTATGGGGCAAACCCTGAGCCACTTGACAAGAAAATCCGTTTGTAACGAACCGGCACATGGAAAAACAAACATTCAATGAATGAAATTGGGATTGCTGATTTTTAGATAAATAGAGCTGATTTCTTTTATATACGTTTATACAAGTAAAATAATACAAACATTGTATTTTTAATTAAATTATTTTATATTTGAAGAAATGTGCTTAAAACGGTACAGCAAATAAAAAAAAAAAAAAAAAAGTTGACATAGTAGTGCATTTTATTGCAGTTAGAGTTAAAACTCTAACCTCAAATTTATTGTGCATGCAAACTCCAAAATCTTTTAATTTATTTTTATTGTACCTATGAAAGAAAACTTAGCAACAACAAAAGTAATATACCTGATCTGAACAAAACTTAATTTAACTACATATTTTTAATTATTATTAACAAAAAAAAAAAACAACATTGACTGCCTCCGTGGTCGAGTGGTCAGCGAGCTAATTCCCGGCTGGGGCGGGGAATTTTTCTTTAACCAGAATTATTCCCTATCCCACAGTGTCGGGAACTATGTATTTGAGAGTGATTGTGTGTGAGTGTTTAAGGAAAATGAAATAAATGATTTAAACCAAACGTAAAAAAACATATAGACAATGAATTGTTTCAAGCGCAAAGCCCCCAGTATGACTTTAGATGTTAAAGGGGGCTATATAAACGAAAAAAAAAAAAAAAAACACTTGCATATTACATTTCGATTAGTAGGCTAAACCCTTATGATCTTCCTTAACTGGATCTTCGATTTAATCGGCCTTTAGCGTCAGTGACTTTAAATGCATGACGTCATTATTAGTTCAGCAAGTCCCTTGTCTCAAAGGGGAGGTAGGAAATTGAACCTTTGAAAGCATGTATTGGCGTCTTCGTAAACAGATTGATGTACCGGACGCTGCAGAACTTTTTTTCACCAGGACATGTTTTGTGTTCTTTAGTTTTTGTGTATTTTCTTAATTTATTTTGCGTAGGTCAGCTTTCGTTTACTGCTGCAAAGTGTGTGATTAAGCGTTAATTGTAACAGTGAAGTTGTGCCATGAAAGCTCTCTACGTTACCGTAACCGTCCAATTATTTAAGTTACCTGTCAGCATATAAGCTACGATTGCTAGTTTACGAAATGCAAGCGAATGTTCCATATGTAAATATTTGAAAGGTACTCCAAAAGTTCCATTTCGCTAAGGTGACCTCAAAACTGTTGATATCCATCCCTTCTACTTTTAAACTCGCTACTTAGTATTGACGTCATGCACACCCAAACTTTTGGTGGCAAAGACCGAATAAATCTGAAGGCCCTATAGAGCAGCAATGCATTGTGGTTTTCTCTCTGCATTTATGCTTATTAGAAATTAATTATAAAAACTGCCCTGAAAGCTTCTGGTACTATTTGGCCTATTGCAAATCAGGAAAGTCAAACAATGGCTCTTCCTCATTAACATTACCATCACCAGACAAAACCAAAGACTTCTGTAATACTCATGAAGAATTAGAGGCACATAATTGGGCAGTTCAAGTACAACTTTGAGTTTTGATGGAGCAATGGGCCTTGGTTTTTTTATACATATGCTATAAGGACACATGATCGCAAGATAAAGGTCGTTATATTTACTTACAACAGTATTTTTAGTGCTAGACAATTCATAAAATTAAATAGGTATATAACAAATAATATTTGTCGCAAACAAGATATGGCAGCACTAATCCGAAAATATTTGATTTTGAGGGTTACACCGTTTTTACAAAAATGCCTTCATTTGCAATTTATTTCGTTAAAATCAGAGTTACCTCCGATAGAGCTATTTTCAGCTACTCTAAATGATATTCTTCAGTCAAACAGATCTGTATTTTGACTTGGTATAATCATTGGGGAAAATATTTGTCACAACATATGTAGAAGCACGTATAACCAACATTTTTGGTGTAAAAATCTCAATTGCCTGTGTTTCGCAACTGATAAATGTTTAAATAAACCAATACCATCTTTACCGGGGCACACATAGTCAAAAAACGAATTATTTTTCATTGATATAATTATTGTAGCTGCAAATCCAGCATTAGACCTCCAGGTTCGAAAGGATTTGCGTAAAGAACAAAATAATTTCCTAGCAAATTATTTAACCTTTAGACTTTCTTGTATGTGAATGAATTTGTTAAATTCATTGTTCTTTGTATTGTAGGGATTACAAAGAGGGAAAATGATATAGCCCCTTTTGTAACTATCCCTTCGGCAGTTCCAATTGCACGGAAATTATTTTAATTGCAATGCACAAGTTTACACATTGAGTTCTTTTTTATCGTGCTCATTTAAGTGTTTATTTGTTCATTTATTTGCTCACTTTAGTTCAATTACTAATTCAAGTAACTGTCAACCAGGAAGGCCAAATCTTTTAACACAAGCTTAGAATCTGCCATGACGACTTTCCAATAACTGGTACTCGCTACCGCTTATCTTTAATAGTCTGTGCCATCTAACTTCCGCAACGAATCATACGCGGGAAGGTGAAGAACTAAACATTGTTCTTGTACCAGTAAACGCCTATGCCTGACCTAGAGCTTATTGCAGTCACATTCATGTCAATAAACTTTATTTCTATTTCCTTTGTGTTGTAAGTGCAGCTTTGGTTCGCCGCATTGAACATCTATCCAGTTCCGTAATTATTTGGCAACTGGGGGAAACGACAATAAAACCGCAATCAGTTCGGCCGGTACACAAAATTTGAACCTGCGATTTTCAGAGTAAAGCCACAGACGCTACTTACTGGAGCACATTGCTCGTTAAAATCAATTATATTAAAAAAAAAAAAAAAAAAAAAACAACAACAACTGGTGTTCAATTAATATGAATCTCTCTAGCTGTTCTACAAAACAAATTTCTTACAAAAGCTTATGTTTCTTTCTACTCCATGCTAATCGACATAGTCATTAGCAGAATTGACTCATTACCACTAAAACTGTGTAGAGAAGGGATGAGGTAAGACAATAAAAGGGCCCAGATCTGAAGGTGGCAGACAAATCACAGGATCCTTAATATTTTCAAGACTGAATATTACTAGGCGCCTCTGCAATGCCCCTTACCGGTCAAAGAGTTGGACAGAAAATATCATATCAGGGATGAAGATTCTCTCCTTCAAACACACATCCAGCGTATGCGATATACATCCAGCTCTGAAATACGAAAGATAGTGAAATTAAGAGAAAATGAGGAATAAGGAAATCGTGAAAGTCCAGCCCAGCATTTGCTAAGCAACCTGGAGAAAAAAAAAAAAAGAAAAAAAGTCAGGTTAACGAGTTTAATGGAAATCGAGCATGGAATCTCCCGAATATTTCATTGTTACATAAACTCTGGAGTCAAGAAGGCATTGATCACAGTATCATATGATGGTTTCAGCAGGGGCATACCAAAGAATACTTTTTTTTTCTTTTTTTTTTTAAATATTAAGCTAGAGACATAATTTCTTGCAGGTGCATTGGAATATCCAATAATGTCTTAGTGTAATGCTATGTCTGAATGTCCATTTTAGTGCTACCTTATTCACTTACTTTAAGATGTTTCAACCATTTTAATTTTAAAGACACTGATTCAAGGTTTTATTCCACAATTTTTATGTTACAACTAGTAATTTGTTCAAAATATAGAAATTCATAAAATATTTAAGCTGTTGAATAAATTGATTTTACCACTTCTTAATGTTAGTAATTACATTTTTTTAGAAGTTACTTTTCAAATTCAGTGCTTTAGTTTGAGTAGAAAGCAATCATTATTTTGTTAACACGTTGGTTTGAATTATGTGTTTGTTCAAGAAAATCAAATTTAAATAAATTATAATTATGTCATTGTACTCAATATTTTAAGTTAAACACTGAATGCATTGTGAATCCTAATCAGATAATATTGTATGAAAACAAAACGTATGGTATGTAGGTTGAAGTTTCAGTGTGATCAATATTCTTCCCTCACATCACACCACCTATAGTCGGGCGGAAGTGGGCAGAGGAGGGTCAACTGTGTGGCTAATTAAGTATGAAATACCTGAGTTAGGGAATATTAAACCATACTAAAAACCTGGTGATTTTCCTCATGAGCATAGCTTTAGAAAATAACGAAGTCAAGCGTCGATACATTCATTTGTTATACCAAAAATTATGTATACATAGAAACTTTCCGAAGCATTTCTGGGTATTATTTAAACAGGCAAGTTTATAACAGGAGGTTTCCAGCAGTAAAACAATTGCAACAATGCTTACATTGTAGGTGCTTGCAACCTCGCTTTGCCTTGCCACCACGGCGTATCCTTGCAGTTTATTGTGCTCTACCTCCCAGCAGCCTCTATTATGCATGAAGCACGACCCAGGTGCTGGTAACTTTCACTCGCACCTTTCCTGAGCCGAATTGGGAACCTTCACGGTAGTACTCCATTTCTATGCTCCTAGAAAAAAACTACAATGACCCTAATGTTGTGCAGTAGTAAAATTATTTGAATAAGAGTTTTAAGTATATATGAGTTCAAGGAGAGAAATAAAACAGGATACAGAATCTGATACAGGTTATAACAATTATCTCTTCCTCTAGTCACACTAACTTGAAGTAATGTTAATAGATGCGCATTAAGTGCTGCTAACAAAACGTGTGATATTTAAAATAAAATTAACCTTTATAACTGTTATTTTTTTACTTTATTTTTAGTTACTCAAAGTTATATACTTGTTCTGCTCAAGTTCTCCAAATCCTCATTTTACATGAAAAGGCCGTTAAAGATATACAACAAACGCATAATACTAAATGCCCTGGTATACGAATAGACAACCGCCTAAACTGGAAAGTTTGCATTAGCTTTTACTTTCTCTACATAGTACACAGGTAGAGAAGGTATTACACTTCACTCAAAAATTTGATACCAAGATTTCACAGGAAATACACGTTTTAGGGGTTCCCTATATAAAAAAGAACATTTTTAGAAAAAGATCCCAATATGTCGGTGTTTCTATGAACTCAAAAACGAAAAGTCAGTAAAATGCCAACCTTCCAAACTACCCTTTATATGGAAAACATTTCGAAAATTTTGATTTTCTCAAAAATAACTCACAATTTGATTAAAATACCGTATATTTAAAATATTTACCTGACAAATAAAATATACATCTTGAATTTTCTGGGAATAGCCTCTGAATACCTCTTCATTCTGGATGACGTTTCTATAAATGGTAAACCGTAATATGTAGACAGAAACTTACAATACAAAAATGTAGATTTTGTTAAAATACACAATTTATGTCATACATTTTTTTTTTTCGTGGAGTTTACTATTTCCGAGATAATCCTGTTGTTGGTTTCAGATTTAAAATACTTACATTTTTCTCATATGGGAATATGTCAACTTCTGGCCATGCAAAGAAACGGATTTCAATAATATAGTAACCAGCTTTTAAAAGATTTATGGCCCGCCTAGATAGTGCGGTGGTAGCGTGTCTGCCTCACATTCAGCTGATGGCGAGTTCGAATCTCTCTTAAGGTGAGTTACCTGGATAAGAATTTTTTTTCGGAGGTTTCTCTTATCCTGAGAAAATGTCGAGTAACTATAAGCTCCATGGGCCCCGAGATGATTTGAGCATGATTTCATCAATTTCATTTATCGTCCGATATGACCAATCAGGTTAAGGGACGTTAAGCTATGCAAAAAAAGTGTTGACTATCACTGCACCCTAGTGTAATCCCTTAATTCCTTTCTACTTATAAGGAAGCAATTAATACGGCAATTTATGCTAATGTTTATCTAGAGTAACATGAAGTATATAGAAGATTAAGCTTAATACCAATAATTTGTTACAGGGATATAGAGAAAGTAATGTGAATAGAACACATCTGATTTTGAGGCTTAGCTCTACATGTTATATGATTCCTAGTTATATTATAGACCATGAAATGCAAGAAGACCTTTAAAGTTAGTTATGTATCTACTTTTACTTCATAGCGAAACAGCTTTCCTTGGTGACGATGATGAAGGTCGCCCAATAGCCGGGATATAATCGAGGGAGAGACCACAACACAAACTCGGCGATTAAGGCAAGGATGATGCCGCGACTGTGTTGCCATTTCTCTTCTGGGGGATAGTGAGGATAAAATGACAGACATACACACACAATCTTCCCAGCGGAGGAGGAAATTCACGTGCTAGTACCGGGAATCGAACCCAGGTCCCCCGCGTCACAGGCAGGCGCGCTACACTACGCTAACAGTATTATGAGAACATTATCTACAGGTTCCCTTCCACTCCAGTGTTCATTTAAAATACAGGACCTTTTAATGATAAAAACATAACATAGTGACAAAAAACATTTAAACTAAATAATAAAAATAGACACGAATTATTTTGATTAAAATAGCATATGCTTAAAAGATTCGTACGAAAATTAAGTGCATTATCTTGAATTTTTTTGTGAATAGCCCGTGAAATCTCCTTTATTCGATTGAAGTTTATAAAATCGTAGGAGAGACAAAAGATCGTTTCAGAAAAATGCAGAGTTGAATAAAATATAAAAAATGCATATATTATAAATTTTGTAATTTATCGTGATCTACACTTTTGTGTAGTAAGTTGTTGTCTATCTCTTATGGTTTAATAGTTATGAATAAAGAGGCCTTTAGAAACTATTCCCAGAAAATTCAAAATATACGTTTTATTTGGCATGCAAATATCTTACATATAAAATATTTTAATCAAAATCATTTTAGTCATTTTTGAGAAAATCAAAACTCTCGATTTTTCCATGTAAAGGGTGGTTTAGGGTGGGGATTTTCTTGAAATTCTTCGTGTCGAATCCTTGGAAGATACCAAACTTAAATACCAAGTTTGGTATTTAACTGCCTTTTCATTTTTAGCTATGCTGTCCACACACACACACACACACACACACATACACACAAACACACACACACATACACACAAACACACACACACACGCAGACTTTTTCTAAAAATACTTTTTTTTTGGATTCAGGGAGACCCATAACAAGTGAAATCTCGATATCTCGATATCGAATTTTTGGGTGCAGTACAATACCTTCTCTATACACTATGTACATAGTACGTGTAGAGAAAGTGAAAATGTGTAAAATAATCTTGTTCACAGGGTGTTTTCGAAGTACTTCAAACTTTAACATTCAAATGCTTTTCGTACAAAGAGTATTAGGAAATTGTAAGCGCTCTGAACTCCGGAGTCAAATGACACTCTTTAAATATTCATCAACGTTTGACATGGTTAAACAACTTGAAAAGAAAGAAAGAATTTAAAGGAACAAATAAAGAAAGAAATCTTGTTAAAATAATCAAATTTGGAGCGATTCAGCTGAAAGTATAAGTAAGGTAACCTTCTTTACATAATGGGAAAAGCTTAAACGAATTATTTCCGGCATACAGCATACAGAACGAGAATTCTATCCTGCGTAGGTACATTACCTTATCCGTCAAGCTTGAGCTTTCCACCCACCTGTAATAATTAAAAGAACGATGTTGCCAAACTCTCTACATTTGAGTGCTTTCTACAAATCTATTAAAGACAGAACAAACGTGTTTCCACTGTACTCACACTCTTTCGCCATATATGTATATATACTCTCCTTATATAATATGTAAAACCACGTAAATACGAGAGTTACCGTGACTCCGGGTTTCAAAGTTCGTAAATCTTTATGTGACTAATGCTTTAAAACTAATTTAACGTAATTATGTAAAGCAAGTCATGTTTCTCATTCTTTTTAATGTATTTCTTCTTCCCTTCTACTACTCATTGTCCGTTCCATTAGCGCAGTGATTGCTGACCTGTCTCTGGTGTGGAGGACCCTGGTACGGTTCCCGATACCTCCCCGGCTGGGAGGACAGGATGTGTGTCCTTTCATCGTCACACACCTCGAACTTCATTCTTTTTCATTGCCCCAAGACCCGATACAGGCTGTCTGTGCATGGATAAAACCCCGTATGACGTCATATGACGTCACGTCCATTCAAATGACGTTCTCTACTTATTCTCTAACAAACTACTTTACAGAAGTTTATTCTTCTACGTCTTGATAATTGAGATAAACATGAGCTGAAATGGTCTTAGAAAATAATCACATTCAAGGATTATTTCTTATTTCATTAGTCCTTATAAGAAGAAGGGAAATGAGAGATACACAACGATAAAGTGATAGTTAAATCTTTTAAAAGCCGGGAGCTCTGTGATTGAAATTCGATTCTTTGCATAGTTGGAATTAAAAGTAATTAAAAATTCTCGTTTGAGAAAAATTTGTATTTTAAACGTTATACCAATAACAAAGAATGTCTTAAAAACAGTTAACTCCTAAAAAAATACGTTCTCTATTCCATAAATTGTATATTTTAACGACACCTACATTTTTTGTGCTGTAAGTTCTGTCTATCTTTTACAATTTACTAGTTATCAAAAAATCATCCAGAATGAAGAGCTCCTTCAAGAATTTTCTAAAATGCATTTTATTTGTGACGCAAATATCTTAAACATATGGTATTTTAATCAAAATCATTAGTCATTTTTGAGAAAATCAAAATTTTCGTAAAATTTTCCATGTAAAGAGTAGTTGTGGTGGAGAATTTTCTTGAAAATCGTCATTTCGCATCCTTGGAAGATGCTGAACTTAGTTATCAAGTTTGGTATTTAACCAACTTTTCGTTTTGGAGTTGTGTTTTTCACAGACACACACAGATATTCCGGATTATTAAACTTTTCTCAAACGGGAAGACATATTTCTTCTCGTTTGTTTACTCCTGGAAACCAAATAGAATGGAATTTCAATTGTTTCACATAGCTACCGGCTTTTAAAGGACGAGACTAACGCTTTAGCATGCACATTTTCTTATTTCCCTTCTACTTACAAGGAGCTAGTAATAAGAATAATTCTGCTTATGTTTATCTTGATTAGCATGATGTAGATAAAGGATATTTTGAATAAAATGTTTGTTTACTAAACAGCTAGAGGACATTATGTGAATGGAACAGATTCGATTTTTTCCCTCCTACTTACAAGGGACCAAGCAATAAGTATAATTTCTGTCTATGTTTATCTGGATTAGCATTATATATATAGAAGATTTTGAATTAACACGTCGCCAGTAAAGCTTCAGTTCTTATTTTAATAAGCTTTTTAACAATAATTGGTTACAGAGATGTGGAGAAAGTCATATGAATGGAACACATCAGATTTTATACAGGTTATCCTAAAACGTGTATTTCTGGTGAAATATCGGTATCGAATTTTTAGTTGGAATGCAATACCTACTCTATCTGTGTACCATGTACTAAGTAGAGAAATTAAAAATTGTTTTGAAACTAAATCTGATCTGCTTAAGAGCTTAACCTTTGTTTGGAATTATTTGAAAAGCAAGCATTATACTTTCTAACATTGTCTTCGAAAGATCTTTCCTGTGAGATCACCTAGCCGAATAAGGAACTTAACTACATCCGCGATAAGAGGGTGGGGCAGTAGTCTCCCAGATCGCCAAGGTCTGTCCAGAAGGGTCAAGAGTCGACACCTACGCCAAGATAGATACACGCAGTTTGCTTCCTTCGGATGTAGGTGCTCATCCTTCCCACGCCTTCCGAGTGCAAGCTGCTCTTTTAACATGCAGATGCTCTCTGTCAATGATTATCGGCCGGATGGTTGGGGATGGGTCGTATAGAATGGATGAACAGGTTGAAGGACGTTTACTTTGTCACTGATAGAGAATGTAGAGAATGCTACAGAAAAACTCGTTATCAAGATTTTGATTCAGGGAACTTCAAAATGTGTATTTCTGATGAAACCTCAATATTTAAGTTTTGGATGAATGCAATACTTCTATTTGTGATGCAGCTATGGGACCCACTTATCGAAGTAAGGCGTCTGACCGAACGACCTCCGACTGACCGGTTGGAGAGTTAAATAGAGATGAGGACATGGAATAGCTCTACGCCTGCGAAGTGTGGAGTATGGCAGCAGACTCCTGGCTTCTCTGGTTACAGCGGGTGCAGAATAGAGGACTCCGGTCCATATATTCTGTATGTCGACGTTTCCCTTTGAGGCTACTACATGTAGCTTCGGCCCTCCCATATGCCATATGTGGAAGATGTTATTAGGCGCCGGGCTCAAAAATTTTACGCCAGATTGGGCGAACATGAGAACGCTCTTGTCAGATCACTGGGGGAGTACTTACCCTCTGAACGCCGAAAAAGGCGGTTCCGGGTTCCCCGCATGGCTTGTGGGCACCCTTGGTAACAACGGCTTTAAACCAGCCAACAGCGTAATAGCTGAACAAAGCACCCACCCTCTCATAGGGACAGGTCTATCATACATTTTTGTTTTACTCCTGGCCATGGAAAGAGTACCAAATTTCAATGACAATCGCATAACGATAGCTTTTAAAAGAGTTGACTACCGCTTTAACCTATTGTATTTCCTTATTTCACTTCTATTTATAAGGAACTAAGTAAAATAGATTATTTCTGGCACTGTTTATCTTGATAAGCATAATCTCGATATAATAATGATCTTTTGTATGCAGAACAGATAGACAAAGTCGGGTGAATGGAACACGTACAATTTTTACATGTTGAATTCGATGCATTTATAATGCCTCAAAATGAATAAGATATTCGGTTTTCTCATCTAATTCATTATCTGTCATAAATCCCAGCAGTGTCTCGGAAATAAAACCAATTTAATTGTTAAATCAGAAATGCAAAAGAAAATAAACAGAAATCCAACATATTGAAGATTTATAGAGGTGAAAGAAGAAGAAAATAAGGCACGAAGGCATCATTACGAACACGATAAGGGAGAAAATATTACAAACAAGCTAAGTCCAAGTTTGCAACACACTATTTTATGGAGTGATAAAGATGATCACGAAAGACTGATCTTATCCCAGATTAAGATCGCCATTATCTACAGATAAGGAGTGGTGCAGAGTGAAGTGGTTATTGCAGGTTTATTGTTTGGCACACGTAGCGCCAGCTCTCCAATGCTGCCACAAGAAAAGTGGGGCGTGTCATAAGCTAATTTTCTTTTGTATGGCTTGCTCAACAGTCGATGATGTCACCAAACGAACCTTGAGGTTACACCAGTTCACAAAAAAAAAAAAAAAAAACTTTACGTGATTTTTTTTAAAATCATCAGCATGAAAGTCATAAACATTGCGATACTTGCACGGCAACCTTCAGATTTATCTATTTTTCAAGAGCTTCTTTTCAGGATTGCACTTGGAAAACGTCTCATGATGCTCGTGGCTGCTAACAAGAAATGTATCAGATAGAGTTGGTACCTAATATAAGCGATTTCTTCCGAAAACAGGCTTATGCATCGTTAAAATCTCCAAAATATGAAAAACAAAATGTATTTATAATTATTTTATACAGTTTAAATGTTAACATGTTTGATGCTCTTTAAAAAGATGTACAAAACCACAAAAGAAGTGTACATTTTTATTACAGGATTTTAGATAATACTTTTAATGATTTTTCATCTTTGTCCTCTGTTTTTCGAGGTTAAAATTTTCAAATAATTTACATTGGCAGAAATACAAAGTGGAGCAAAATCACCTGATCCTTTTCAAACCGATCGGAATATTGTATGCTTGGTCAAATACGTGTTTTAGTCATTTTGCAATCTACACAATGACGCGAAGTTTTGATATCAGTTTGTTATTAAGCTGGTAACAGTTGATAGTTAAGTTAGTCTGAGAGTGCACTGCTTCTAATTCAGTTGCAATGGAGCGTTGGCCTGAATCGGAGCGTATTCTTTCAGTAGAGGCGTTTATCAGAATAAACTCGGATGTCCATTGAAATGTTTTCGGAATTCACGCTGAACAGCGGTTATAACCTAAAGGAGGGAGTGAAACCCGCTAGGTTGGCGAGGTTTTAACTTCTTATGATCAGTGGGTATAGCTTCACAGACCAATCGTGTCAACTGAAATTCCATGTCATTATGTACATTGCAACATGACTGAAGCATATCTTTCACCAAGCACACTGTGTTACGATAGGTTTAAAAACCGTCATCCTCACCCTGTGCTTTAGACTTTCATTTATGCAGTGAAGAGCTTTCTTGTTAATATCTAAGATTAATCAAGGCAAATTCATGCGCACTAACAAACTCTGCACATACACTGTGCCAGAGATCTGATAAAGTATTTCCACAGAGGAAAACATGAGGGTATTGATAGCACTACTACATGTCAAAATCTCCAATCAAAGAAAGCTTTTATATAGAAAAGAATAAATCCTGTCTTTTTATTATCTTCACTTCTAGCTAGGAATAAAGTGAAATTTACTAGAAATATATAGGCATTTGTTGACAATACTATTCTGTTTCGTTTGTCATAACTTTATCATAAAAAGAATTTAGAAAAAACAAGGCATCTAATTTACATTATATTTTCATATCACAACTAAAGTTAGGATGGAGTTAGGAATAATTTAAGATCGAGAAAGCATCTAAAGCTTTACACATTGCAAAAAATTGATAGTATCTGATTATAAAACCTCTAATTTGGAGACAAAAGTTTATTCAGTTTATTTGGGGTATATATATATATATATATATATATATATATAGGATAAACATAATTACTTATGTTTACGAATCATGAAAACTCAAGCCTTTAATTCAATTCATACAAAATAAAATATCTGAAAATAGTGACTGGACTGTTAAATTATTCCCTTTTTACTTTCTCTACTCGCACTATATAGTGCATAGAGAAGGTTCTGTATTGCACCCAAAAATTCGATACCAAGATTTCATCGGAAGTACATGTTTTGGGGCCCCCTGGATAAAAAAAAAATGCTGTTTAGAAAAAGATCCGTGTGTGTATGTGTGTATCTGTCTGTGGGTAGCATAGCTCAAAAATGAAAATTGCATTAAATACCAAACTTGATATTTAAGTTTAGTATCTCTCAAGGGAGCAATGTGAAGATTTTCAAAAAAAGCACCCACCCCAATTTCCTTTGCATGGACAAAATTTCGGGAATTTTGATTTCTCAAAAATGTCACTAACGAATTTGGTTAGCATATGATATATTAAATATATTTACAGGCCAAATAAAATGTTTATCTTGAATTATCTGGACATAGTCACTAAATACCTCTTTATTCTGGATTGATTTTTAGATAAAACCTCGCTGCAAAAAACATGTAGACATCCTGAAAACACACTATTTATGTTATATACATTTTCTTCGTGGAGCTAACCGTTCACCAGATATTCCTTGTTATTGGTTTTAGTTTTAAAATAATTAAACTTTTCTCATACAGAACTCAACTCCTGGTCATGCAAAGAAACGGATTTCAATCCCATAGCAACCACATTTTAAAGCAAGTGGCTGTCGGTTTAGCCAGGTGTATTCCATTGTTTCCTTACTACTTATAAGGAACTAAGTAATAAAACCGTTTCTGCTAGTGTTTATCTTGATTAGCATGGAGTGGATAGAAGAATAAGCTTATTAACAATAAGTTGTTATAGGGATGAAGAGATAGTCATGTGAATGGAGCATATCAGATTTTTCTAACTTAAACTACTCAAAAACAAATCGTAGTACCTAAAATGTTCTGCAAATGTTAGTTGTTTTATTATTTTAATAGAAATGAATATTTATTTTTTAAAATGTCCTTACAGGAGGTATGTAAATCAGAGACCACAGGATGGATTCAAGCCAACAATGAACGCCAACAAATTTACACGCCTGTGGTCAAGCTTCAATGTCACAAAGACAACGCACAAACCTATGAAGGTGGTCGGCAAATCCGATTATTGTATTCTGGCCATGATGTCTTTTGCAAATAGAGATAGAGATAGATTTCGCCTGTAAGATGTCCCAGATTCTATTTTTACTATATCAAGCACGATTGTAAAACGTACATAGTAGATGGGGAACTATTGTATTCCATCCAAAAATTCGATATCGACTTCACCGGAAATAAATGATTTAAGACTTCCTGAATAAAAAAAAAATTTAAAACGCGCGCGCGCACGCGTGTGTGTGTGTGTGTGCGCGCAGCATATCTCAAAGACGAAAAGTCCGTTAAATATCAAACTTGGAATTTAAATCTTGCGGCACAAAGATTTTCAAGAATATCTGCCACCCTCGACTATCCTTTATATGGAACATTTTTCGAACATTTTGATTTTCTCATAAATTGTTCTAACGATTTTGACTAAAATTGGTATTTAAAACATTTTCTTGGCAAACGAAATGTGTGTTCTTAATTTTCTAAGAACAGCCTCTGAAGACCTCTTCATTCTGAATGAAGTTTGTGTAACTGCTAAACCGTACGAGACAGATAAAACCTTGCTGCCAAAAAATATAGATCTCGTTAAAACGCACAATTCATTTCACACTTTTTTGTAGAGTTAACCGTTTCCAAGATATTCCTTGATATTGGTTCCACTTTTTAAGCACTTAAACGTTTCTCAAACAGGAAGTCATCTTTCGTTTCATACCTCTTTTGGTTTACTCCTAGCCACACAAAGAGAAACAAATTTCAATTGCTTCACATAGCGATAGTTTTTAAAAGATTTGACTATTGCTTTAGCCCAATTTATTGCTTTATTTACTCTCTACTTACAAGGAAGCAAGTGATAAGACCATTTCTACTAATATTTATCTCGATTATCATGATGTAGATAAATGAATAATCAACTTTGTAAGAATAATTTGTTAGCAGAACTGGTAGAGAAAGTTATGTTACTCATATAAATAGAACACAATTTTTTTGTTATAAATCTTTAACTTTTTACCTTCTCAACCGAATATAGAAGGTAGAGAAGGTATTATATTCCCCCAAAATTTCTTTACCGAGATTTCATCGGAAATGCGTGTTTTGAAGACCCGTGAATCAGAATTTTTTTTTTTATAAAAGATCTCTGGGTATGTCTGTGTGTAGCATTTCTCAAAAACGAACATTCCCTTAATAGTAAACTTGGTATTTAAGTTTAGTATCTTCCAAAGATGCGATACGAAGATTTTCTAGAAAATCCCCCATTGAGGTAAGTGGATTTGACCGACATTTTAGGGTGTGAATTTGTGAACCCTCTTCCACGTTTATATATTTATTCACCAATCTGTACTAAGATGTTTAGTTAATGGATATATATATATATATTTGATAGAGGGTTCAATATTTGTAAATACTTATTTGTTTAGTTTGGATCGTATGCCCATGTTTTCAGATGTATATATCGCAATTTTAAAGCATAGGTACACATTTCCTTAACTAATACAGAATATAGAGATACGACGACACTGGCTGCCGGGTATCTTAGTACATCATTATCCTGTAGAGTTGTGGACAGAAATCATGCCCTAAGCGCAAGGCCTTTTATCTCTTTAGGCGAGTAAACATTCCAACAAACTACAACTACAATCAAGAAAATATACTGTTTAGTAAACAATATCTAAGGTCAATTTTCCTCTATTTTCAATTTTTTTTAATAAGATATAGAGCTAGGCATAACAATAATTGCCGCTTACACACGCGTTGATAGCCAATTGTCAGTTGGGTAACATGGACATTTTTCTAAGAGTCTTTTTTTATAAAGGGGGGTCTCAAAGCATATAGTTACGGTAAAATCTCGGTATCGAATTTTTGGGTGGAACACAATATCTTCTCTGTCTACTATGTACATTGTACATATGTGCTAGAAAAAGAAAGTATGTTTTTTTGGATCCAGGGTGTCTCAAAACATGCATTTCCTGTGACATCTCGATAAGGAATTTTTAATTGGAATACAATATATTTTCTATCTACATGTACGTTATACATACGTGCTAGAGAAAGTACTGATATTATCTGAGCATTTAATTACTTCATTCTTCCCATGTAAAAACTGATACAACAATTATATACCATTTATTTTCCAAAAAATGGCGTGACTTTGACTTGAAATTGTCAGGTTAACTTCACTTAAAACTAACAAAAATGTCGTATATATTTTGTTAATATGGCATTAATTGTGATAAGGTTTCAGACTTTAAAATTCATTCCTGTAACTTTTAGTGTGGGTGGCTTACCTGATTTTTCTGGTGTAGTCTATAGGAATCAGTCTGTACTTGTTCCTACTCTCAGAATATAATAAAGCTCGACAAACAGATGTAGCAGTGGTATGACATTATGGAAAGCAGGTTCACAGACATCGTGCCAGGTACATACATACATGTGACGTAAGCTGGAGGTAGTAAACAACTTTTGAATAACTTATCCCTGGACGAGTCTGAGATCATGAGGTGACTAACGCTGGACCTTCGGTTTTCTTTGTACTAGTGCAGAAATGTTGAAACACCAAATGCTGTCTCTGCACGAACAGTGCAACATTTAAAAGTATTGCGAAGATGTTAATGTGTAACAGCCTTATTACTATCTATTACCGTTATCTCTTCATATATATACAGGGTTACCACAAAAGAAATAGACAACTTCAACTGCCTGTAAAACAAAAACTATTAGAGATAGCAACCTAATTATTTTGGCGGTATGTTGAGAAACTCTCCAAGTTTCGTTTGTTACTATTGGTAACGCTGTATTGTTTTGTTTGTTGTTGCAGAAGCTGAAATGGCGGAAAATCCTATGGAAAAGGCATATTGCGTGTTCGAATTTGCTAGAACGCAATTAGCAACTGTTGTCCAACGACATTTTAGAACACGTTACCACAAAAATGAAATGATACGCTCATAAAAACCAGCATCGTCTTCATCATGTCGCAACATGTCGATGCAAAAGTCACGCCGTATGACCTCATCTTCTTCACTCAGAAACTGCAACATCTGTAATCTGTAAGGCATCATGTGCAGTCGCTTCCGCAAGATTTTCCATACAGTTTGCTGTGGAATTTGTAATTGCATGCTTGCCCTAGATGTCGATTTCTGTGGGCTTCTTATGTAGGCAGAACGAACACGTTCAACGTTTTCTTCCGAAACTCTTGGTCTTCCCGAGCTCTTCCCTTTGCACAAACATCCCGCTGTCTCGAATTTTCTATACCAGTCGTAGATTGACTGTCTAGTCGGTGGCGTTTTGTGGTAACGTGTTCTAAAATGTCGTTGGACAACAGTTGCTGTTTGCGTTCTAGCATATTCCAACACGCAATATGCCTTTTCCACAGGATTTTCCGCCATTTCAGCTTCTGCAACAACAAACAAAACACTACAGCGTTACCAATAGTAACAAACAAAACTCTGAGAGTTTCTCAACATACCTCCAAAATAATTAGGTTGCTATCTCTAATAGTTTTTGTTTTACAGGCAGTCGAAGTTGTCTATTTCTTTTGTAGTAACCCTGTATATATATGCTTCATTTTCAAATCTGATGTATTCCATTCACATGACTTTTTCTACCTGTTCTAAAAAAATTCTTATAAAAGACTATTCTTTTCTATATATCATGCAAATCGAGATAAACATTAGCACAATTTGTTTTATTATTTGCTTCCTTGTAAGAAGAAGGGAAATAAGGGAATACATTAGGCTAAAGCGGCAGTCAAATCTTATAAAACCTAGATGCTATGTGAAACTATGAAAATTCGATTCTTTCTGGAGTGACGAGGAGTAAAGCAGAGAAAAAAGGAACGTCTAATTCCCATTTGAGAAAAGTTTAAATTATTTTAAAGTTGAAACTAATAACAAAGAACAACTCGAAAACCTTTTAAAAATGGATATGATATAACCGTGTGTTTTACGAACAGTTTTTGTACAGTAAGTTTTTGCCTATCTCTTACGATTTGTCAGTTGTACAAAACTCATCCGGAATGAAGAAGTCTTCATAGCTTTATCCAGAAAATTGAAAGTATGCATTTCCATTGTTATAAAATATCTTAAACATATAGTATTTTATTCAAAATCGTTATAGCCATCTTTGAGAAAATCAAAATTTTCGAAAAACATTCCGTGTAAAAGTAGTTCGGGTTGGGGGAATTTCCTAAAGATATTAAACTTTATATTTATTATTAATTATTTTATTTATATAATTATACTTTATTATTATTAATATTAATTAATATTATAATAGTAAAATTAGTTCATTATTAATTAATTTATTGAAGTTAAATATCAAGTTTGGTATTTAACCGACTTTCGTTTTTCCACAATTCTTTTTTTTTTATTCAGGGGAACCCTTATGAATGTATTTCCGGTGATACCTCGGCATCAATATTTACAGTACAATATTTACAATACTTTTTTTATCTACTATGTACTCTGTACATACGTGCAAGAAAAAGTAAAAATCGAACCATCAATACTGGATATTTTGCAAATGGCTTTATGGTACAAGAAGAACGTATATAGTTCGTTATCGTATATCGTTTAACATTTAAAAGCTCTACAGTGATGAACATCTTAAGTTTTTCTAGCTTGGAACTTAAATTTCAGCTGCCATTATGCATTTTTTTCAAACATATATTCTCTTTGCTTAAAAAGAAGAAGAAAAAAAAGATGAATGCACAAATGCTGAAAATTTTCATCTTGTGCGAGATAACCTATTACATACTCTAAACTAGAGTAATATTTATAAATGTAATACCTTTTTAAATTTTTAAGAATTTTGTTTTAGCAATTTAGATGTACATGTTGGTTTATTTTTTTTTTATAGAGGCAAAAAATAGATGTAACAGAAATGATACATGCAGTTTAATTTCGTTAGTTAAATTGAATGAGGTAGAATATTTCATATGTAGCAACAATTTCAACTCTCTGCTTCAATTGGTTTCTCAGAAGAAGAAATCTAACAAAATCAAGATTTTACCTTTTTAGCATATTCTTTTTAGAAAGTAACATTTTTCTCAGGCAAATTACAACATATGCTGTTTATAATTTAATCAAGATATAAGGATATATGTTATATACCTTTATATCAAAATACATTGATTTTGTTACATTGAGCTATCATTACAGCTAGAGATATTGTTTCCTGAGTTACGTGCTGACACTTTCCACTTCACTAAAGTGTAGGCTCATGCAATCATAGAGAAATATTCATAGATAACTCTTTCCGTTCATGCAAGCAAAGCAACCAGTTATTTACAAATCAAAAGTTCGCATACTTTTATGGAGTTCACGTTTACGCCGCAGGTCTCCGGAAATGATGAGCCGGCGCTAGTGCTAGAGAAACAGCTGATAGGCGCGCTGAACAGATGACGGCGCTCCTAGGTGTTATGCACGTTTTACAGCTGTGGCTTTTGCATAATTCTGGCACAATGAACCCTCCTATTTCCTAGTGTACATACGATTTTTCATGGTTTGGTTAGTGACGTCTTTGAACCTCGCTTACTAAACTCCAGTTGAAGAAGTCAGCACTGAAGTTCTCTTGTTACTTATTTATTGCGTATATTTTATTCTTCCGAAGCAAATAGCCCATGTGCTGTGAGAATAGGCTAATCTAAAGATTTAACTAGATAGATTTCCCTTTGCCCCTCTTTTGCAGCTCTGTAGGACATTTCCCAACGTTATGGAGCACAGGATGGAGGTGTACGTATGCACTCCTTTCAAGCAGTGTAGTATTATTTTGCTGTAAAAAGGGCATATATAGATGTGCAAATGTTTTATCATTCATATATTTAGATTTATATTTTCAAAATTCACAGGAACACTGTTTTCTGATAACCCAGGATAGCTCTAAGAAATTCCTTTGAAATAATCATGTAGGTGTGCTTAGGTGGTATGATGATGACACTAATAATAATAATAATTATAATAATAATAATAATAATAATAATAATAACTCGTATTACTAAGTAATTCTAATAGGGCAGATTAATGCAATAGATTTAAGCTTCACAAATAATATATTGGCCTTTTATTTAGAAAACTAAAATTATTCTAATATATAAATAAAAGTATTAGGATTACTTAGCAATAAGAGTTATTGTTAATAATAATAACAATAATAAAAGCTATTTTATAAGTGTTTGTGTGTTCGTTCTTGCATAATTTTTTTGTTAATATAGGATCTTTGAAAAGTCACTTAAAACTTTAAACCGTTATTAATATTATAATGATTTTAAATAGAAAAAAAATAAAGAACAAAAACAAAAGACGTCACATGCAGGGCAAACAATGGGGTTTTATAAAACATTGAGGAAGATGCTCGCCGTTATTTTGTTCAACGTACACTATTCTTTCTGCGACTCCATATACAGCCATGTTGCAGATGACGTCTTGCAATATCAGGAACTTATTGCGAGACAGCATCATTCAATTGCTGTTGAAAACATCAGGAAAACTCGTGCTTTAAGGTAGCCCTACAACTAAGAGTCGGTTGGAGATCGCTGCGGCCACTTTGTTGGTAAGTGTCTACTGATGACGCGATCGACAAAAATCTGCGAAATTAATTGTTTTGCAGTGGTGTAGGTATGGGTGGAGCGCCATCTTGAATGGAGATAATGTTTTTCATACCGGATGTAGGGATAACGAGGTTTTCCAGCAAACCATTTACAGTGTTCACATTTATAGTAACAGTTTGTCTTATTCCATTATTGTCTTCTGATGACAACAAGGCTGATGATGATTAATGTGATGAATTGTGAATTGAAGCTACACCATACAGTAACTTTTAAATCATAAAGACCTTCTTGAATTAACATTTGAGGACTCTCTGACCAAATTCAGCAAGTATGTATGTTAACACCCCATTTAAAGAGAGTTTTTTTTCTATTCAATAAACGTTGTTCAACCAATCATTATTAATATGTTATACATGGTAGCGGTGAACTAAAAAAAAAAAATGAAAACTAACCCCATTGCTTATTCTGTATGCCACTTCTTTTGTTTTTATCATTTCTAGAATACTTTAATATTTATAGCGGTCACTTTGAAGTGAATTTTGTAAGTCCTGAGTAAATTCTACAACTGCAACGACATATATGGCCACATAACACAAAATTAATATTACAGTGTGAAAGAAAAGAAATGACAGTGCTTTTTAAATCATATTATAATGGAAAGTAAATGTGGCAGGTAAGGGATATATTTTCAATTGAATTTTTTGAACCTTATATGCCATCACAGCAGATAATCAATTTAAGCCAAATTGGAAGTAAATTAAAAATAGACGTTATATTGTGCTATTAACCAAAACTAATAAAGCAGAAAACTCCCATAAGTTTTTTTTCATACCATGAGTGCCATTAAAAGCTTGTAGTGAGGCATAACCCACGATAGGAACACAGAATTAATTATGTAAAAAATTAACAAATGCTGCCAGGCCACCTCGGTAGTATGGGGGTAGCGTCCCTGCCTCAGATTCAAGAGGTCGCGAGTTCGAATCTCACTTATGGTGAGTTAACCGGATAGGTTTTATTCGGGGTTTTACCTTATGCTAAGAAGCCAGAGTAGAGTAACTTTAAATTCACAGTCCCCGAGATCATTTGAGCATAATTTCACCGATTTCATTCATCGCCATAATGCTACCATATGACTACTTTCTCTGTAATAAACAACAGATTAATATGCTATATTTTGGATTCAAATTGTTTTAATATTCCTAAAAATATGTTTATAAATTTTGTCTCTAAATAACGATGGGAAAGAGTCTCTGAGAAAAACTTAATTCTAATGTTAAATCCCTACATCCAGTGTTTTGATTTCCAACGCATATATCTATATAGAATAGTAAAGGATAGTTTGGGGTTCGGAATTTTCCTCTAAAACTTCATGTCAAATCTTTACAGAACTTAAACTTTTTTGTATAGTAAATTTCGTCTACTTCTTAAAAAAGTCATTCAAAATGAAGAGGAGGGCAAGAGAACATTCCCAGAAAATTCAAGATATACATTTTATTTGTCATGTGGCTATCTGTAATATACAGTATTTTAATCAAAATCGTTAAGAGCTATTTCTGAGAGAGTCAACATTTTCAAAAATGTCCATTAAAGGGTAGATTGTGATAGGGGGATTTTCTTGAAAATCTTGTTGTTCAATCCTTGGAAACTGCCGAAATTAAGTATCAAGTTTGGAATTTAACCGACTTTTCGTTTTTGAGTTTACATGTTCACTGACAAAGGGACACTCGGACCCACATATACACACACGGACCTTTGTCTAAAATTGCTTTTTTTGGACACAGCGATCTCAAAACATATATTTCCTGTGAAATCTGGTCATCGAATGTTTTGATAGAATACAATACCTTCTCTACCTACTATCTACATAGTAGAGGGTAAAAACGACATTTCGAACCTGTTTGCTTCATATCCGATGATCCATGGAGTTTTGGTCGTAGCTACTGTAACCTTTGCATCTTTGTATTTATTAAGACTCCCAAAGTTATTCAAAGTATTTACAGAAAAATCTGTAAAACACTGAGTTGGCATCATGGATAACTAACCTGCATTTTGATATTAAAG
This sequence comes from Hymenopus coronatus, assembly GCA_030762935.1. Lineage (NCBI taxonomy): Eukaryota > Metazoa > Arthropoda > Insecta > Mantodea > Hymenopodidae > Hymenopus > Hymenopus coronatus. The sequence goes on along the minus strand of CM060897.1, from coordinate 124,807,402 downwards.
CTTAGCTTAGTTGTCAGCGTGAGTTTACAGTTACAAAAAGAATGTAGAAGTAAACCTAAGGGATTTAAATAGATGCGTTTACTTGATAAAGCCACTTAATTTGCTAAGCAACGCAAGGAGATGCTTCATCTGGCTTCAGTAAGGTCGTGATATGAACTTAGCATTCATGAAGCATACACACGTAAACCATGCAGAAGGTTCACGGGCGGAATACCAACAAAAGCTGCATCAGCTAAAGTTTTCGGAGCTACTACACCAGCAGCGTTGGCATTCTTCAGCAACAATATCGAAATCTTTCCTCAGAATTCTGGGAGGTCATGACCCATTTGTGGGAGTCCGACACAGATTTTCAGGGGCGATTACAAAAAAAAGCTACTTGTGCACATTATGAACGCTTCGTGCTGACTTTTTTGCGGATAATGAACAGGCCTTCAGAAGGATCAAAAGCGTTACCTATAAATGTGTGGAAAGTTCCCTTCACTTGACTTTCTTTGCCCACAATAGCTCATTCCTTTTTCTATCGCATATGTATGCACACAATAGGTAGAGCAGGTATTGCATTCCACGCAAAAATTCGATACCGAGATTTCAGCGGAAATACATGCACGTAAATTAAAAAAAAAATAGAAAATGGTCCGGGTGTGAACAGAATAATTAACAACGAAATTGGTATGTACATTTAGTATCTTCCAAGGATTTGATACGAAGCGTTTCAGGAAAATCCGCCAAGCTCAAACTACGACTTATATAGAATATTTTACGAAATTTTCAATTTCTCAAAAATAGCTTAACGATTTTAATTAAAAAGGTGGGCCAACTTCCCCTATTTGGCGTGTGCAAATATCCCTTCGTGTGTTAAAAGAGTTGCAGAACTCGACAGGGATATTTCTAGTTAAAACCCTAAGTGAAAAACTGGCTGAAGGACCTTCGTTTTACCCTTCAAGGAGACGGTGAGGCAGGCCATGCTCATTGAGAGGAGTAAAACGAAGGTATCTCTTGCTATGTGAAACAATTGAAATTCGGTTCCAAAATCAAACAAAAGAGAGACGAAAAGAAAGATATCTTCCCGTTTGAGAAAAATTAAAGTAGCTTAAAATTGAAATCTATAACACAGAATATCTCAAAAACGGTTAACGCTACAAAAATGTGTAGGTATGACACAAATTGTGTGATTTAACGAGATCTACATTTTTGTGTAGCAGGTTTTAATCTAACTCCAACAAATTAGCAGTTATACAAACAAAAAAGTTACACAATGGTCCTCCAGAATGAAAAGATCTTCAGAGACTATTCTCAGAAAATTCAGAATATACACTTTAATTACCGTATAAATATTTGTAACATACGGTATTTTAATCAAATTCGTTAGAGCAATTTTTGAGAAAATCAAACATTTTGAAAATATTTTCATGTAAAGGGTAGTTAGCGATGGGGGATTTTCTTAGGCGACATTAAATTGAAATGCCCACTTTGGTATTTAACAGCCTTTTTGTTTTTTTTAGTCCATCCAAAACTTGATACCGAGATTTCACTAGAAATACATGTTGTGTGTGTGTGTGTGTGTGTGTGGGTATGTATTTGTCTGTGGAATACAATACCTTCTCTATCTACTATGTACGTGGTACAAATGCGCTATTCGGGTCCTCCAGTATCCCCAGCCATTCATTCCACCAATTGCTCCATCATCACCTTTCCAATCATCACTTTCGCTTAAATTTCATATCATCCACTTCCTCATGTTCATGCTGGCTACGGGCCGACCCCTCGTAACAGGTTCTCTTCCGTGGCTTCGTGCCGTTGACTCCCCGACAGGGTTCTGACCCCTAAGTATTGGCTTGTAAATCCTAGGGGGGGGGGGTGTCAGTCCTACGAATACGGGGAGAGTAAGCCGATTTCGAAACGAAACACATGCGCTAGAGAAAGTAAATAAATACTTTAGAAAATCGCTTATCACTTCGTGTGTCCCCTCGATGACAATAGAATAATTGCGTTTCTAACTGTAGTACAGGCGTAATGGGTGTAGAAAGTTATATGAAACTGACACATAGATTGTTTATTAAATGGGTATTGGAAATTGACCTTTTCGGAGCAAGCAATTCTTATTATGGCTTAGGAAACGAAAAGCACTTGGATAAGTAGACAAAGATGAGCAGAGAAGTAGAAGAACAAGAAGAGATGACAGCAAGTGGAAATTTGGAGTGTACAAACTGAAATATGCAGCTGAGTGTTGTGCAGCCGAAAGCCGTAAGAAACCACACAGTATAATTTTTTTATGCGTCTCCTCGCTTCTTTATTGACGCTCCCTCCTTCTCCTCGAAATGGAATGGCATGCAGCCACACCGACAATTTCTTTGCGTTTCGGGATCGGAAAAAGGCGCCGGTTATTTTTAGAGAACATTTCCTGCAGACTGCACACCTATATCCAGCATTTCCTTAACAATAAATATAACACAACCCCACCGGATGTACCAGCTTACCAGCAGCAGTGTATCACTTAGTCTAGGATGACACAGCAAAGCAACAACTGTAATGCATGAAATATGGTTTATCGCAAAATATGCCACGAAATATATATCTTGCTATACCTTAAAGAATATATATATATATATTCATTTGTTAACGGTTAATGTATGTGTATTACAGGAAACCACTCAACCAGTTTTAAAGTACTGTTCTGCTTGATACCAAAGGTTATAAGCAAGGACAAGATATTTGCATGTAAAAGAAAATTTTAGTTTCTCTAGCACGTATAAACATACATTATACATAGTAGCTAGAAAAGGTATTGTATTCTACCAAAACTTCGATGTAGATTTCACCAGAAATATATGCTTTGAGGTCTCCTGACTCTGAAAAAAAATTGTCAGCATAGTTAAAAAAATACTAAAAGACCTTTAAAAGCTAAACTTGGATTTATGTTTAGAGTCTTCCAAGGATGCAACGTGAAGATTTAAAAAAAAATCCCCCCACCACTGCTACCTTTTACATGGAAACATTTTTGAAGATTTTGTTTTTCTTAACAATGGCTATAACGATTTTGATAAAATGCTGCATATTAAACATATTTACGCTACAAATAAAATGTACAGTTTGAATTTTCTGGGAATAGTCTCTGAAGTCATGTTTATTCTGGATGAGCTTTGCAGAATGTTGTATGACAGTTAAACCTGCAAAGCGAACCGAATCTCAATTTTTACACATAGATTTGAATAACGCTTTTGCCTAATGCATCCTCTTATTTCCCTTCTACTTACAAGGAAGCAAGTAATTACACTAATTCTGCTAATATTTATCACTATTAGCATAATGTAGATGAAAGACTAGTCTCTTTTTCTAAGAATAATTTATATATGTAACACCTTGAGAAAGTAATGTGAATTGAACACATCAGATTATTTTCTCTGTTGTCAGGAAATATACTCATTTGTTATGTTAGCTAATTAATCAATTTGCAAAAATGTGTACAATATTTTATGTGCATAAACCGATGTATATATTTTTTAAAAAGTGTATTATTTCAGCAATTTGCAAATTCAACAATTTGCACATTAGGTGGCTTTCCTCGCATACTTCATAAATATATTTTCATGTTATAAATATTTTTTATTTTATGCATTCTATCCTCATATTTACAAATACTTAAGTTATTTTCCAATATTATCTACAATTGAGTGTGTCAACAGTCAGTTCTGGTAGCTCACATGCAACCTAATAAATACCTTACGTCACATTTGAGTGCTGTTTCCACATAAAATACGTATGCTTTAAGCATTTCCCGAATCTCAAGTACAACAGAAAATCGACATTACTCTAAAATAATGACAAGCATTAAACAATTCGAACTCGGAAATGGCATATGCCACAAAAAAGTTATTTGAAATAGTGTGTGTGAAATAACCAGATCTACATTTTTGTGAAGTGCGTTTTCGTTTATCGCGTAGCGTTTACCAATTATACGAAATTATAAAAAAAAGCTTCTTCCGAACGAAGAGGACTGCATTCCTTAAAAATTAAAGATGCTATTTTATTTTTAATCGAAATAAGTTTTGATACATGATATTTGAATCATAGCCATTAGAGTCATTTTTGAGAAAATAAAATGATTTCCATAAATGTTTGTAATGTGTATTTGAAGCTGGGGGATGTAAATAACAAGTTTTTATTTACCTAATCCTTCGTTTTTGAGTTATGCTGCTCATAGTCACACGCAAGAACCTTTTTCTGAAAATATTTTTATTCAGGAATCCTCGAATACAACCTTTTCTACCTACTATGTGCATGGTAGAGAAAGTAAAGCTGGTCATAGAAAGTTTTTTTTCTGGTTAATGTAGATATCTCGGGGCTGAGGTAGCCTTGGAGCTTTACCAGAATGATGAATCAGATAAGAGAAATTCAGTACTTTCGAACATCAAATTACAGAAATCGAAAATCTGTCTATCGGAATTTGATATGTCAATAACATTTTAGATTCTGATTTGTATTCAAAAACATTTGAAATCACAATAACATTATAATATATACACCATACTTATAAAATTAAATAACATGACCCGAGCATTTGAATTACGATTGTGAATGATTGCCATTGTGAACGATATTTTGTAGTCCATGGCGCTAACGCGTACTATCTATTTTGGTGAATAATGGCCAACTTTGATCCCACTTTTTACTTTCTCTATACTCACTATGTAAATAGTGAATAGAAAATGTATTGCACTCCACCAAACAATTCGATACCGAGATTTCACCGGAAATACATGTTTTAGGGTCACCCTGTATCCAAAAAAAGTATTTTCAGAAAAAGGTGTGTGTGTGTCCGTGTGTCCGTGTGCCTGTGAACACGATAACTCAAAAACGGAAAGTCGGTAAAATACCAAACTTGGTATTTAGGTTTAGTATCTTCCAGGGATGCGACACGAATATTTTGAGAAAAATCCCCCCACCCCAAACTACCCTGTACATGGAACATTTTCGAAAATGTTGATTTTCTAAAAAATGGCTCTAATGATTTTGATTAACATTTCGTATATTAAAGTTATTTACCTGGCAAATAAAATGTATAGTTTGAATTTTCTGGGAATAGCCTCTGAAGACTACTTTATTCTGGATGGATTTTTTATAACTACTAAACCGTAAGAGATGGACAAAAACTTAACACACAAAATATGTAGAGCACGTTAAAACACACAATTTGTGTTATATACATTTTTTTCGTGGAGTTGATCGTTTTTGAGATATTCCTTTTTCTTGGTTTCAGCTTTGAAAAACGTATACTCTTCTCATACAGGAATTTGTCAACTCCTGTCCACACAAACAAAGGAATATCAGTCACAAAGCAACCAGCTTTTGGCTTTGACTTTAACCTATGTACTCCCTTATTTCGGTTCTACTTAAAATAAAACAAGAAATAAGACTATTTCTGCTAATTTTTCTCGATCAGCATGAAATAAATAAACGATAAGCTTATAACAATAATAATTTACAGAGATATAGAGAAAGTCATGTGAATGGAACACATCAGGTTTTTTGTTTACGCACATACACTCTCTCTCATTACCCTCTAGCAGTGTCCTAAGTTGCTGTTACGATGCCATATGCTAGAAAGCAGACTGTTACATTCATTACCATTCCCAGTGGCGCGCAATTGATCGAATCAACATTGCAACCAGTAAGACAGATATTGTTTATTATATCACTTTTTTTCTTTTTCAGTTCTTAAAACCATCACTCTGTCTCAGCTAAAGAATATCCTCAACTCTTTTTTCGAATGAGGAGATCGCAATGCAGCTTAGGAACCCAAGTAGGCATTACCTTAAGATAAATTCACTAACACGGAAGAATGTATACGCTAGCTAATCGGTTGTTACTCCGATGGGTAATAAGCGTTCAAACCAGCCACAATGTGATTAGGACAATATAAACGGTGCATGATAGAGATAAGTTACTGGATACTAAAACTGCCTTTTATGAACTAAAAAAAATCTGATATGCTCCATTCGCATGGCTTTCTCTACTGTTCTAAAACAATCTCTTACAACAGATTATTCTTCTTTCTACGCTGTGCTAATCGTGATTACCATTAACGGAGTAGTCTTATTACTTAGTTCTTTATAAATAGAAAAGGCTAAAGCGATAGTCAAATCTCTTAAAAACTGATTGCCATTTGGTTGAAATCCGTTTTTTGAAAGTCCAGGAGTTTACAAAGTCTCGTAGGAGAAAAATTTTAAGCATTTTATAACAGAAACTGGTAACAAGAAATATCTCGGAAATAGCCAACTCCACGAAAAGACGTACATTACATAAATTGTGTGTTTTAAAGATATCCACATTTTTAAGCAGTCTGTCTGTCTTATCAGTTATGAAAAATTTAGCAACATTGATCCAGAATAAAGAGGACTTCAGATGCTATTCCCAGAAAATTGAAAATGTACATTTTATTATTCATGAAAGTATCTTTCATATATGTTAGAGTCAATTTAGAGAAAATCAAAATTGTCGAAATTTTTCCCATGTAAAGGGTAGTTCGAGGAGGAGGGATTTTTTCAAAATCTTTGTTTAGCATTTTTGAAAGATCATAAACTTAAATATCAAATTTGGTATTTTACCGACTTTTCGTTTTCGAGTTCTCGTGTTCAAAGACACACACCCTCACGGACTTTTTTTTTATACAGGAGACTGTAAAACGTTTATTTCTGTTGTCGAATTTTTGGGTGGAGTGCAATACCCTCTCTACCTATAGACTATATGTAGAAAAAGTAAAAATGGTTAATTTTCTGGGTGTCTTAAAACTCATATTTCCGGTGAAATCTATCTATCGAATTTTTGGGTGCTCTGCAATACGTTTTCTACCTACTATGTACATTATACATACGTGGTAGAGAAAGTGAGGAACTTTTCAGGGATTGAGCTAGCATAAAGCAGATATCATGTCAAAGAGTGTATGATTCCATGGTTTGATAACTAATTTACTAAACGGAGTGCGTCCTGTTTATTTCTTTCCTGGATTTATTATTCGGCTTAATATAAACGTGATGCATTTCAACAGCGTTGCTCAGCGTGGAGTAAAGGACTGGACTAAAACAAATAACTGAACGCTGTGTACGTTTCTGTTTGTAATAGAGGACATTAGCCAATTAGTAAAACACTGTTTTGATAATCCGCACAAGATCAACATAGCGCTTAATGTAAAACAAATATGGTACCCGCTGACCCTCCAGTTTACTTGATTATTAGCATTAATGAAGAGATATCGATCTGTTTAATTACCTTACACACTTTCAAGGTTTGTGCTAAATATGCATAGGGCTACAGAGTAGAGTGCAATGTTCGAGACAGGAAATCAAGACGAAGGAACGTGAGCCTTGCTGCTTATACAACCTGCAAAATGTATAAGTGGAGCGTGTAATCTAAAATGCGGTACAATTCGTTCGAACGAGTAGGTTCTACGCGATATTTGCTGACTGGGATAGATGTATTTGCTTGATTTACTTACGTTCCAAGCAATTTAGTAACATAAACCCTTATTTACAAAAATATGGCAAAGGTCGAGAATTTGTTATATAAATAAGAAAGATTCCTCCCTAGCAGGATCACCTGCGGTGCCACAGTAGTAAAAGCAGGCATGAACTTACGAGTCTATAGTTTGATTTTGGATTGTTTTCTGTTTCGAAGTTATAAACTGACACACGATATGCTGCACAAGGAAGAGAGACACTCCCTGAAGTCACGTGTTAACCCACTGCATTCACGGAGCAAGCCTGCTGCGGAAGAAAATCAAGCAAGTCGGTGAAGCATGATATATTACAATGGTAATATAAAAGAATGAATGTGTTCCATTTACATGACATTCTCTACCTCTTATGTAAACAAACTATGCTTTCAAAAGATTACTTTTATCCACATGCTAATCGAGATACACATTTGCAGAATTTTCTCATTACCTGCTTCCTTATAAGCAGAAAGAAAATAAGAGAACACATTAGGCTAAAGCGATAGTCAAATCTTTTAAAAGCTGATCGCTATGTGAACAATTGAAATTTGGTTCGTTTTACATGACCAGCAATGAAAACAAAAGAGAGATAAAATGAAAGGCGACTCCCTGTTTGAGAAAATTTACGTAGTTTAAAACTGAAACAAATGATATGGAAATATATTGGAAACGGCCAACTCTACAAAAAAAAAAAAAAAGTATATGACATTTATAATGTGAGTTTTAACGATATCTCTTTTTTTGTGTAGTAATTATTTGTCTGTCTTTATGGTTTAGCAATAATGCAAAATCCATCCAGAATGAAGAGGTCTTCAGAGGTTATTCCCGGAAAATTCAAGAAATACATTTTAATTGAGATATAAATATAATTTATATAGTATTTTAATCAAAGTTATTAGTGCCTTTTCAGAAAGAAAAAATTGTAAATCATTTACATGTAAAGAGTAATTTAGATTAGTGGGATTTTCTTGAAAATCTTCGTGTCTTTGGGCCACCCCTGCCCACACACACCACACACACACACACACACACGTGATCCGTTTTCTAAAAATGATTTTTTGACTAAGGGACCTCAAAATATATTTCCGGTGCAACCTCGTCATCGAATTTTTGAGTGGAATATTAAATGAAGAGTACCTACGTGAAGAGTTTTTTTTTTTTTTGTTTTTTGCTGTACAAATTACATTATGTACAGCAAAAGTTCACCTACCGAAGATTACAAATTAAGCAATAAGTGCCTGTTATATAAGATTGTTATGTATAATACAAGAATAACCATAATGTTTCAAGCATATCCCTCAGATGATGTACTTAAAAAGCGTAACTATGCGACATGGAGAATTTAAAAAACGGCTAACGCTGCGAAATAAAATACTTAACAGAAACTGTGTATTTTAATGAGTTCTACATTTTCCCCCAGTTGTAAGCTTTTACCTTCTCCTATGAATTTAAATTTATACAAATTTACACAAAATTCAATAATTATGAAGAAGATATTTGGGTTTTTACAGGGAATTCAAGATACAGATTTCATATTTCAGATAATATCTCCAAAATATTACACTTTAATCAAGAGTGCTGTAGCAATTTTATATACTAAAAAGTAATTAAACATTTCCATTTAAATTTCTGCCAGTGGGAGCAATTCTAACAGTGTTAGACTTATGTAAGAAATTCCGAATTTATGCGACTTCCCGTATTTGTAATTTTGGTATCTATATTCAAACAGAATATTTTCGCAAAAAATACCCCTTAACCATTTTAAGAGTTTAGTTTTTATAATTTGCGTATACTTTTAAAATTATTTTTAAGTAAATATATAACATTCTTCTGTATTAACGCTTATTAGAATACTATCATGGCCTGTAAATTTCATTCACTTAAATCAGTGTTCGAGCTATTCAAGCATCAGAAGTTTAAAGTCTCTTTTACAGAGAATGCAAAATTCGGCTTACTTTTGCTGTGACGGTAATGTATATAACCAGATATCTTACTCCGTAATGCACAGCTCTATATTGTAAATAAGGGGCTGGAAATTAGGATATGGGGCAGAACTTAAAAGACGGAAGTGGCCTACAGTTTTCATTCGTGCCGAAACTGTAAATATCCGCAGGTTTGACGAGATTGATGAAACGATAATTTTTTTTAATCTAATTATTTTATGTCGCTTTAACTACTTGGCCATATGGCATCAGACCTTTTAGGCGAGATACCTCGTTGATCGGTATGTGGTGGACAGTAGCCTTCAAGGTCTCATCCCCTACCATATCACTTTCGCTTCGCGCCAAGCACATGGATTTCGGGTGCCATCCAGTATAGGTGTTTTCGCTATCTGTGGATATATGGCAGAACAATCGCAATTACTTTTTATTTTCAGTTTTACTATTGTTTTAGACTGAAGATATAACTTTGGATCTTGGAATTCAAATCCAATCTGGTATTTACTTTGAGGGAAACCACGGAAAAACCCAGGGATTTTAACCCAGGACCTCCCAAATGCAGGCTACAGATGTTACCGTCCATACCATTTGGTGACACAAAGTTGCTGAAAGTATTAACAAGGGTAATTTACAATTTTGAAGGCTCCAGGGAGCTCCTTCAAGAGTGGTGCGAGCGTTGGCGGTTGTCCATCAACCCGGAGAAAAGTCATGCTATCCTCTTCTTTCCCGCAAACTTCCCTTCCTTCACGAGCCTCAGACAAAGCAATAAAAATTAACTTTAAATAAAATATAAATTAATTTAAATCAGAACTAAGAAAGACAACACATAAAGGATTGAATGGGTGAACAGCATCACCTATTTGGGAGTGAAGCTGGATAAGGGCCTATCTTTTGGGGAATACATTAGGAAACTGAGGTGTGGGGCACTGGGGCTGCGGTCTCCTTGTACCCGATGCTGAAACCCACGATGCCGGTTCCCCTTAAGTTGCGCCTTTGGAGGGCCCTCATAGTTCCCATTCTAATCTACGTCTGCAAGATCGGCAGACTCCAGTCTGCTGTTGCTTCAACGGTACAGAATAGATGCCTTTGGGGCTGCCCTCAGCCTGCTGACTTGCCCCGTGTCGTTAATTCCTTTAACTCAAATGCACAGATCAGTGAGAAAGCAGCACAGTATTGAAAGTTATAGCTTTTATGACACCTTACGTATGGATTTTGCCAACTCCCATTGCCCCTATTGTATTATTGTACCATTCTGTTCATTGGTTAAAATGTGAAGTTAAAATAATGGCATCGATAGTTGATAGCTGTGAGATAACTTGTAATTTCCGTAGGCTCCTATATTATAAGCTATTTTGCCTAGCAGATTAAAGAATGTTGATTTGGATGGTGGGTGTTGTAATGGGAAGTAAATATTTCGTTTGTTAACGACGCCATCAATTGCCAGGATCATAGCAGCGCCAACGGTGTGCCGGAATTTTTCCGCAGTAGATCTTTAACATGCCAGTAAATGTACTGACATGAGGCTGTCGCTTTTAAGCACACTTAAAACCATCGATCTGTGCCTGGCAGCCTTCAGTTCAAAAAGCCAGCGCCGAACCAACTGAGCTACCCAAACCTACTGTTATAAGTGGGAATTAAAATATATCGGAAGTTTTTGAAAAAAAAACCAAAAAAAAACCTATTGTATAGGTTTAATACTGTTTATAAAATTTTCTGAAGTGTTACATTCACATGCGTTTTTCTACTTTCTAAGGTTTACTAACGTATATACAAACTATACTTATATAGTTTATATTTCTATCTACTTCACTTTAATGAGATAAACTTTTGCAGAAATAGCTGAAATCCACATTTCGTTATAATACAAAGGGAATAACGAAAGTCAACTGCATTCTATATGTTAGCCTCAAAATCCCATACCATTTGCAATAGAAGTAGAGATCGAAAGAATGACAAAGTATTGAACAATTGGAACCATTAATAACGGATATCACAGAAATGGCTTATGGCGTCAAAAACTATTTAAAATAAAGTGTGTGTTTTACAGAGATATAGATTTTTTTTGTGCAGTATGTTTTCGTCTATCGTTTAGAAGTTACCAGTTATAAAAGCTTATACAAAAATTCCTTCCGAATGAAGAGGCCTTTACAGGTTATTCCCAGAAAATTCAAGATATACGAGTACAGTTTAATTTGTTACTTAAATATATTTAATATATGGCAATCAAAATCACTTGAGCCACTTTTCTAAAATCAAAAGTTTCGAAAAAAATTCCATGTAAAGGGTAACTTGGGGAGCAGAGTTTGGTGAAAATCTTTCTGTCGCATCTTTGGAAGACAATGAATTTAAATATCAAGTTAAGTATTTAATCGAATTTTCGTTTTTAAGTTAAATTGTTTATAGACACAAGCTCACACACATTGATTTTTACTTTCTCTACATGTACTATAAACATAGTACATAGAAAACGGCGCTGGGGCGGGTTTTCTCCGGGTACTCCGGTTTCCCCCGTCATCGCATTCCACCGGTGCTCCATCATCATTCATGTATCATCAGTGTCACCGCCTGCGGAGCCATAAGTAGTTAAAGCGGGCGTTAAACACTACCAAAAAAAAGTACATAGAAAAGGCATTGTATTCCATCCAAAAATTCGATACTGAGATTTCACCTGAAATAAATGCTTTGAGACCCCCTGAATAAAAGAAATTAAAAAAGGCTAGTGTGTGTGTCTCTCTCGCTATCTCTCTCTGTCTGTCTGTCGGTCTCTCTCTCTCTCTCTCTCTCTCTCTCTCTGGACCTCATAGCTCAAAAACCAAAATTCCGTTAAATACCAAACACGGTCTTGAAGTTCAGTATCTCCAAAGGATACGACACGATTTGATTTAAATATCATCTTTGATATTTACATGAAAGATAAAATAATGTATCTTGATTTTTCTGGGAATAGCCTCTGAAGACTTCTTTATTCTGGATCAACTTTGCTGAATTTTAAATGACTAGTAACCCGTAAGAGATAAACAAAAACAAAACAAAAATACTTATTACACAAAAAATGTAGACCTCTAAAATATATAACTTATGTCATATACGTTTTGGTAGAGCTGGCCGTTTCTGAGATATTCCTTGTTATGGATTTCAGCAATAAAATACTTATGCTTTTCTCATATGCGAAATTGTCAACTTCTGGCCATATAAACAAAGGAATTTCAATCCCATAGCAACCAGCTTTTAAAATATTTGACTATAGCTTTAGCCTAGTTTACGCCCTTGTTGCGCTTCCATTTATAAGGAAGCAAGTAATAAGACAATTTCTGTTAATTTTATATCGATTAGCATGAAATAAATATAGGAACAATGTTTTAACAATAATTTTTTAGAGAAATGTAGAGAAAGTGAAGTGGATGGAACACATTTTTTTTCTTTCTAAAAATTCGTTTTTTTCTTTACTCTTACAAGTCTCAAAACGTGTATTTCCGATGAAATCTAGTATTTTATATTTGGCTGGAATACAATATTTCCTCTGCTTGCTAAATGTAGTAGATGATTAAGCTGTAGTGAGAGTTTCGTTAAATAGAATCCGTTCGTAGAGGTTTTCTAATGTTTGCAGACTGTTGCTTTACACAATTTATACTTCTGTTTCTCCACTAAGATGACAAACGAATCGTGAAGGTACTTACCAAGTTTAACACCGCAGTCGAGGAGGTTGACAGGAATATCTAGCGTGTCTCTGGTCTGTTTCTATCCATGGTCATCACTCGATACTGCAACAAAGGTTCAGTATCACTCAACAACCCCTTTCAGTACCTTCCAAATTCTAGAAATGTTGTGAAGCTTGAAAATAAATATATATAACCGAATAAGATGGTTCCACAATAAAGTGTAGAGTCGGAGGTTATCTTGGCAAGATGTAGGGGTACGAAGGGATGGAGGAAAAAGTATTTACCGCGAATGGAGAGTTAGGAGCATATTGGGCGCTTCTAGCAAGCATAGAAGACACAGACGGGATAGGTAAATTTCTACTTAAGGCGAGACAACTGAGATCTAGAAGGCTAATTAATAGGGAAGAGCTAAAAAGTGATTATAATATTTTATAATTATATATGTATATATTATGTCATCTTTTTCGGTCATTATTTTGTTGTGATGTTAGTATTGCTTATAAATAAAGTATATTTGTCCACTATATAAGGAAGCTTTAATATATCGGAATACGGTTTATTGTGTGTTGTAAATTTAAGATGCTGTATCTGAATATGTTTGACTTTTATTTTCGTATTCACTCTTTTCATTTTTTGTTTTTAATATTGCTTACAATTTTTGTATTGCCAAAGCACGTGGAGAAAGTCATGTGAATGGTACACATCAGATTTTTAGATAAAGGGGACCCTAAAACATATCTTTCCGGTGAAATCTCGGTATCGAATTTTTGGGTGGAGTGCAATACCTTCTCTATACACTATGTACATAGTGCATATAGAGAAAATAAAAGAGAACAAAGGATATGCTCCCAAAATAATCAAATTTGCCCAACGGGTATGGAACTCTGTACCTTCTCACGTTACCGCGAAGCCATCTCGCTTGGTTTTCCGCTGCCTCATACTAGTAAGCATTACAGATAGTAAAGTAGAGGCGACAGACGCAGTGATTGTGACCTCGTTGTTTGCGTATGAAATAAAATGTTTAAGTAGCCATTGTGACAAGGAATGAAGTAACGGCTTCCTGAACTTAACTGCTCAAGTTGCTATAGCAACTCAGGGATTTGTTTTTATGGTGTTTTCGATCCTGTTTGTTTTCTGAACCGATATGACTGCAACGTGCCGTGCGTTTAAACATCTTGCTCTGATGCTCTTATTGGAAACGTATAAACTCTGCCGCCGAGAAATGTAATTTGTTCCGTGACCTGACCGGAGCGCCGGGCTCATTACAGAGCAGTTTGCTTTTTTCTAACATCTATGTTACAGCAAGTGGAATCTAATAATCTCATCAGAAAATTGCTGAAAAAAATAAAGTAGGTCAGGGCCTGATAACTTAATTTATAAAGGTATGTCTAACTGTGTGAACGCATTAAATCTTGAAACTCATTATAGATGAAATTTGTTTTTTGTGTGTCTTTTTTGCACATCTTTAGCGTAATTCTCAAAGAAGAGTTGGATGCACAGAACTTTATCAGCTGGTCAGAGGAGTTCAAGAGATGAAAATAAATGTCCAATAAATAGGAAGAAATTAAATCACAGCATAGGGGTATTAAATGACAAACATTTTCAAGAAATTATAATTCAATTTTTGTGCAGTTTTATTATTTATAATTTTCCCTTTAATTTGATATACATTTTAAATACATTTTCAAAAATATAATTATAGCATCTACCAATATTACAGAAGAATTAGCTGCTCTTGTCCCTCTTAAAGGCACCACTAAGAGGCGAGCGGACGGGCGGCGGGGGGGTCACTGAAATCTTGAACCGGCTTGGCTTGAAATATGCAAATCTATCTGGTGTAACAACAGATGGAGCTTCTGCACTTATAGGAATACTTGAAGGAATAGTTATATTACTGCAAGCATATGCGGCTAAAGCAGCACATATTACTGTAATGCAATGTTTAATACACCAAGAAAACCTTTGTGCTAAGTCCTTAGTTTAGATAGCGTTTTGAAAGTCATAAAAGTAAGGAACTTCATTCATTCACATGATATAGAGAATTTCAAAATGCCCTACAAAATCTCGATTCAGAATTAGAATATATTGTTTATTATATCGAAACAAGATGGATGAACCGTTACAAATAGTTGAAGCGAGCTTTTGATCTCAAAAACACAATACAAATATTTATGGAGGAAAAGGGCAAACCTATTGTTGAATTTAAAGACGCAGAATCGATGTGTGATTTTGCCTTTCTGGTAGGTATAAAAACACACTGAACGAACTTGATTCACATCTCCAAGGTGAAGACCAAATGTTCACTAATGTTTGATCACTTGAAGGGCTTTGGAACAAAACTGTTGCCTTGGGAATTGCAAATATAAAACAACTTTGTGCATTTCCTACCCCTACAAAACTGTAATAATCAAAATTCTCAAAAGTACGCAGAAATTACACCAAATTAAGAACGAATTCCAAGTTAGATTTCAAGACTTCATGGAAAATGTTATAAGTTTGAGTGTGTTTTCTTCATTAACATAGACGAGATCCACAAGGATCTGCAAATGGAGTGCATTGATCTATATTTGTTGTGTAGTAAGTTTTGTCTATCTCTTACGGTTTACGAGCTATACAAAAGTTTTACAAAAGTCATCCAAAATGAAGAGGTTTTCAGAGACTATTCCCAGAAAGTTCAAGATATACATTTCGTTTGTCATGAAAATATCTTAAACGTATGACACTTAAATAAAAATTGTTAGATACATTTTTGAGAAAATCAAAATTTTCTAAAAATGTTTTGTGTAAAGGATAGCTGGGGGTGAGGATATTTTCTTGAAAATCTTCGTGTCGTATTCTTGGAAGATATTGAACGTAAATATCAAGTTTGCTATTTAACCGACCTTTCGTCACACCAAGTAATCACACAAACAGACACACGCGGACATGTTTATAAAAAAATCTGATGTGTTCCATTCACATGACTTTCTCTATATCTCTGTAAATTATTATTGTTATAAGCTTATCGTTTATTTATTTCATGCTGATCGAGAAAAATTAGCAGAAATAGTCTTATTTCTTGCTTTATTTTAAGTAGAAGCGAAATAAGGGAGTACCATAGGTTAAAGTGAAAGCCAAAAGCTGGTTGATATGTGACTGATGTTCCTTTGTTTGTATGGACAGGAGTTGACAAATTCCTGTATGAGAAAAGTATAAGTTTTTCAAAGCTGAAACCAAGAAAAAGGAATATCTCAAAAACGATCAACTCCACGAAAAAAAATGTATATAACACAAATTGTGTGTTTTAACGTGCTCTACATATTTTGTGGGTTAAGTTTTTGTCCATCTCTTACGGTTTAGTAATTATAAAAAATTCATCCAGAATAAAGTAGTCTTCAGAGGCTATTCCCAGAAAACTCAAGATATACATTTTATTTGTCAGGTAAATATCTTTACTATACGATATTTTAATCAAAATCGTTATAGCCATTTTTTAGAAAATCAAAATTTTCGAAAAAAAATTCCATGTAAAGGGTAGTTGGGAGTGGGGAGATTTTCTTGAAAATCTTCGTGTCGCATCCTTGGAAGATACCAAACCTAAATACCAAGTTTGGTTTTTAATGGACTTTTCGTTTTTAAGCTATGCTGCCCACAGACACACACACATACACACAGACACACACACGGACAATTTTCTGAAAATGCTTTTTTTTTAATTCAGGAGGTCTCAAAACATGTATTTCCGGTGAAATCTCGGTATCGAATTTTTGGGTGCATTACAATACCTTCTCTATACACATGTACATAGCACGTGTAAAGAAAGTAATTCTTGTTTCGGAATAAAGGGATCTCAAAATATGTATTTCCAGTGAAATCTTGATTATAAATTTTGGGGAATACAATATCTTTTCTATCCACTATGTACACTGTGAGACGGACTAGAGAAAGTAAAAATATGTAAATGTTAATCAGAAAGCATGGAATTGTAGTTATCTGGAAATTATTACTATACAATTTTCTGTGTTTCCTTTATTGTTTGCATATTTTTTTCTAATTAAATCAGAAAGGAAATGGGAAACGAGAGCACTTGTGAAACGCAGCATGTCTGTAATCCATCACGCACCATATAATGCAGGTAGAGACAATACCGTCATCTAAAACCCACTTGCCTGATTCCGGGGAAAGTTTTGTGGCTTTATTTTCCTTCTGGGAGACCATGGGACTGGAAAATTGGCAAACAAATTCACTTTGTGCGTGATGTTTTATACACACTACTTTAGGTATTCTGCAATACTGGGTCTATTAACATCGACGTCAATTACAGGAAGTAATGGTATAGGTACAGACAGTAACATCAAGAATAAATAAACATCATTTGTTGGCCTTTAAGATGCTCAATCTAATGTTTGGATTCAAGAAACGAATATCAAACTCCTAGGCTCAACTACTTTACTCCGACTTTCTTTACAGCAATAACTACTGTAAAAAAGCTTATGTGATCCACTCACATGACTTTCACTAGTTCACTAAAAGTTTCTCTTAAAAACGTTATTGTCATATGCGTCTTGCTAATACCAATTACCAGAATTGGTCTTTCTTACTTCTTTGTAAGTTGAAGGGAAATAGGGGAATATACTAGGCTGAAGCAATAGTCAAATCTTTTAAAAACTGTTTTCTAAGTGAATCAAATGAAATTCAGTTCTCTTTGTTTGCTAGGAGTAAACAAATGAGAGACGAAAAGAAAGATGCCTCCCAAATGAGTAAAGTTTAAGTATCTTAAAGCTGAAAAGGAAAACGACATAAGTTGTGTGTTTTACCGAGATCTACAGGTTTTGTGTAAAGATTTTGTGCATCTCTTATGGTTTACCAGTTATACAAAATACATACAGAATGAAGAAGTCTTTAAAGGCTATTGCCAGAAAATTAAAGATATACATTTCATTTGTCATGAAAATATTTTAAACATATGACATTTTAATAGAAATCGTTAGAACCATTTTTGATAATAACAAAATTTTCGAAAACTGTTTCAAGTAAAGGGTAGTTGGGGTGGGGGATTTTCTAGAAAGTGTTCGTGTCGCATCCTTGGAAGATACTGAACTTTAATACCAAGTTTGGTATTTAACGCACACACATGTTTCTAAAAAGGCTTTTTTTCTAGATTGAGGGGTCTCAAAACATGCATTTCCGGTGAAATATCGATATCGAATTTTTTGGTGCAGTTTAATGCGTTCTCCATTCACTATGTACATTGTACTTATGGGCTAGAGAAAGTAAAAATCTGATGTGCTTCTTTCACATGACTTTCTCTACCTGAAACGAAAGATGACCTCACCTTCGAGAAAAGTTTAAGTAGTTTAAAATTGAAAACAATAACAAGGAATATCTCGAAAACGGTCAACTCAACAAAAATGTATACAGCATGAATTGTGTGTTTTAAAGAGGTCTACATTGTTTGCAGTAAGTTTCTCTTAGTGTCATCCACATTGAAAAGGTCTTCAGAATCGACTCTCAGAAAATTCAAGATACCTATACATTTTATTTGTAATTTAAATCTGTGATGTCTTTTAATCAAAATCGTTAGGGCTATTTTTCAGAAAAATATTTTTTTCAAAAGGTTACCTATGTAAAGGGTAGTTTGGGGGGGGATTTTCGTGTCGCATCCTTGAAAGATACTAAAGTTAAATACCACGCTTGGTATTTTATGTGTTTCGTTTTTTCTGGGAATGGCATGTGAGGTTCTCTTCTTTCGGAGTGAATCTTGTAGTTATAATGTTGTATGACGTGCTACACTAAAATGTAGATCTCGTTAAAACGCTGAGTTTATATAAAATAACATTTTTTGTAGCACCAGCCGTTTCCTAGCTATCTTTTGTTATCATTTGAATTTTCAAATATGTGCTGCTTTACTTTTTTTAATTTCTAAGTAGCTTTCAATTGTTTCTCGGGTTCATTCAAAGAAAAACATTTCAAACATTGGATATTTATATACAATACATTTACCTAAAGATTTAACCACTGTAAATAATTTCAAATTCAGCAGTTTAGGAATCAAATCTTAAGGTGTCCGTAAAAAGGGTTTCAGTATTTACAGAGAAAGTATTACGCAACAGTGAAGGAAGACATGTTATATAAGCATTGGTCGTAAACCTAACATCTTCTGAATTATTGGTATTTTTTGTATAAGGAGTATATATCGCACTCCGAGCACCTTGGCATGAAGCGATTGAGAAATATTGTACGTAGAGGTTTGCTATTGTAAATATTTTATCCTCCTCATCAATAAATAGATTCGTAAAGGAATAATAAAACTACATCAACAAAATATCAATATCAAGCGGCTGCTTCAAAACCTGTGATAATTTGATATGAAATGTATTGATAATGTTCGGCATAAACATATAATTAGAAATGTAGCTCCAATAATTACACACACATCCGCCCATTTTCATCACAGGATTTTGAGTGGCGACCGTGCTACTGGTGGCACCAAGATTTTTTTGTTTGGTTTTTGGTAGCTTAACGTCCTTTAACCTAGTTGGTCATATCGGACGATGAATGGAATTAGTGAAATGATGCTCAAATGATCTCGGGGTCCATAGAGCTTAAAGTTAATCAACATTTGTCTTCTCAGGATAAGGGAAAACCCCGAAAAAAACCCTTATCCAGGCAACTCACCTTAAGCGAGGTTCGAACTTACGACCTGTTGAATATGAAGCAGACACGCTACCACCACACTACCCAAGCGGGCCAAGAAAATATTGTTATATTATAATAAAACTTAAAAACCTGTTATTCTTGCAGTATCTTCGATCAATTGTGTAATTTTGTGAATAACCTGCGTATTTCATAATGTGTTGTATTAATAAAATTAATAGAGTAGAAAACGGAAAATGCAACAGTGCTTTTGCATTCAAGCTGTAGACAAAAGATCAGCACAAGCCTATTGCCTAATAATTACTGGAAAACGTTATAAGAGGTGCTTGTGTACGATTCCACGAAACAGAAAGAAAAATGGAAAGAATAATGCTAGCAACTTAGCGATCTACTGCCAACAATTCCTAGCTGTACGTATTAGAAATTTAAAGGAACAACACAACTCAGAAAATCACACACTTATACATGCACATTCGTTCGCTTGCGCTTGCGTTTTATAAAAACCACTAATATTTAAAACTAAAGAAAAAAAAATTGAAATGAGGCTCCATAATTTTAAAACCTACTGGCATCATTATATACAAAACATATAATTTGTTTATAAGGATATTTTGGTGTCTATTTCTGCACTGGATTTACCTAAACATCAAAATGCGTTGCATTAACTTGCAGCAAGAGAGTAACATTGCATTTACAGGAGGATTCAGGCGCAAACAGTGCATTCCTTCGCTGTCGCCTGCAAGGTATTGTGCTTTACTGTGCTCTGGAAGGTGGAACGGAGACTGCTATAGATCAACCCTGGCATCACATCCACCCAAAGCAGCCACTATAATCGAACACTCTAGCCTTATACACAGTGGCTTGTGAGCTTAAACGGTGCCCATCTGGAGCTGGCGCAAGCTTAAGAAAACTACAGCCTACTGCCAGATCGCGCGGCGCTTAAAGTGCTGTTTAAATGACAACTAGTACACGAGTGTGGGAACAATGTTTAATAAATTACAATATGTCGGCACTTCTTTTTTATTAATAGTGGTGCCACGGCACAACGCACTACCCCAGGAGTCGCCCCTGGGTTTAGGTGACAGTTAATACGAGTCTTTAATGAGAGATGGATTGGTCGGGGAGGGCTAATCCCTTGCCCTTCCCATTTTCCTGTCATTAAACCTTTAGAGTTTTGACTTTAGGAACCATGGTGTATGCAGTCCCCATAAATGAATGTCCATACACTTAGAGAGTGCCTGTGACGCAATCCGGCAGCAACTAGAGGTTTTACAAAGACTGAGATGCGAGTTGGAAGGTTGCACTGTAATGGATGGCGACCTCATCGATCACATGTTAGATCAAAGACACGGTAATCAGTAATGGTAGTGTAGTAGACCATACTTCTGCATGCTAGGCCCTGGATTTTTATGTTTTAACCTATTTTTATTTTCTCAAGCATATATGTACAATGTGCATAGTATTCCACCCAAAATTTTGATACTGAAATGCCACGTAAAATACATGTTTTGAAGTTCCCTGAACCCCAAAAAAAAACATTTTTTAGAAATGTGTGTCTGAGAACGGGAAAACTAAAAGAAAAGTCCATTAAATACCAAACTTGTTATTTAAGTTAAATATCTTCCAAGGATGTTACAAGAAGATTTTTCAAGAAAATCCCCCACCCCAAACTATCCTTTAGTTGGAACGGTTTTCGAAATGTTCGATTTTATAAAAATTGCTCCTAAGAGTTTTTTATGGATATATTTGACAATGTAACATTTGATAAAAAATCTTATGTGTCACATTCACATGACTTTCTCTACCTGTACTACAAACAAACTATTAGCACACAAAATTATTCTTTTATCTACATCATGCTAATCGAGATAAACATTAGCGGAAATAGCTTATTACTTGCTTCCTTCTAAGTAGAAGGGAAACAAGGGAATACACTACGCTAAAGGAATAGGTTAACTGTTTTAAAACCTATGTGAACAATTGAAGTTCCATTCGCTTTGCGTTGCTAGCAGTAAAACAAAAGATAGATGGAACGAAAGGTGGCTTCCCGTTTGAGAAAAGTTACGTAGTTTAAAATTAAAACCAATAACGAGGAGTATCTCTAAAAACGGTCAACTATACAAAAAGGTTTATGACCTCAATTGTGTGTTTAGACGAGGTCTACATTTTTTGTGCAGTACGTTTTTGTCTACCTCCTACAATGTACTAGTTTTACAAAATTCAGTAAAATTCATATATAATGAAGTGGTTTCCACAGGCTATAAAACAAACACATTTTTCATGCAATGCTTTGTTTGGGATGGGGAGATTCTCTTCAAAACCTTGTGTCGAATTCTTGGAAGACACTAACTTAAATACCAAATTTGGCACCTAACACTCGTTAAGAGCTATTTTCGTCCACAGACACACACACATATATACAGACACGTAAACTGACACTTTTCTAATTTTTTGGACTCACGGGACCTCAAAACATGTATTTACAGTAACATCGCAATATCACATTTTTGAATGGAAGATATACCTTCTCTGTACACTATATACATAGTAAGTGTAGAGAATGTAAGAAAAGTTCATAAATAAATCTCACAAAACTAAGAAAACCGAAAAATTATTGGTGCCTGTACTTATCACGAATAAAAGCCTGAAAAAAACTATTTTAAGCATACAAATAACTTAAAATGAAGGTTTATGCCAGTTGAAAATCCGAACTCTAATCATGACCCATTTTTATAGGAACTCTTTTTATTTATTTATTTATTTTTTTTTGCCTACTACTTTTCCTGTGAATGCTGGAACCTTTTATCAGGACACCTGTATATTACAATTGCAGTAAGCAAAGTCAACTGTTAAGGGGGAAATATGTAGTGGATAGCTACCCAAGAATTTTAGTTTAAAAAGTAAATATGTTCCGACACAGACATTGCGATTCAGGTCCTCAGTGTGTTGAACTGACATGGAGGCTTTCCTTCGCATCCTTCTTTCCTAATAAACCAACAAATGGCGTCTGTAAGAATACACACAGAATACATTGATACGCTTCAGAATGAGCAAAAGTTCCAACTGAACACCTACATGGAGTTTAATGGCTTGCGCTTAGCTAAGCATTTCTGTAAAACATATTTCCCATGAGAGATAAAATAAAGAAGATCTTGAAATTATAATACAGTTATAACTAATTTCATATTTTAATATCTAGAACTCCGAAAGTTCAAAACTTGATGGGAAGAGTGAATAAAGCTTCATGAATTATGCGATCTTCCTTTAACACCCATTTCTGATTTGTTATTGCAGTTATAAGACACAATTCAGTTATTTAACTGCTATATCAATGAAAGGAATCATAATGATGAATAATAGATGCAAATATACGAAATCTGAAAGTGAACATTAAAATTAAAGATATTTCGGAATATATAATGTCGCTATAAATGTATTCTGTTTTTGTTTGATAGCATAGTTTTATTTTCTTCTACAGTTTTAATGGTTCACTCCCGAACCCCTTAAGAATTTATCAAGATTTTAGATATCCAGCTAACCTCTATTTCTCATAGATAAAGGCACTAATTAGTGCTGAGGCTCTTAGAGCTGTTTTGGAAAGTGAAAGGGAGAGTTGCAACATTGTCATTGCTGAAGTTACTGAGTAAATAATTACATTAATTAGTTAATTTCTGAACAAACAGTTTGTCTACTCCACCAGGAGATTTCCCAACATGCTACGAATATCTAAGTAAAATCAAAGCTCACTGAGGATAACAATCTGATTTACAATATTGCAATTTTGTCAATTTTGATAGCGGGGTGCCACTTTGTGATATGTGAAACATTTTTAAAAATCCAAAGGTTTTTCAGCAATACGCCCCTAAACAGAATCAGCTTATAGTAGTGAATATAAAAGATTACATATTAAATAGTAGTTTCAAATTTTATTCCTTAATGTAAAGCAATTCTTACTTCTCCTGTCATTATCGTCCATTCAAATATGCATTATAACGATTCAAGTAGATACCAGTTTTGAAGTGAATCGGACAAAAATGTAACGGGTTCCATCACATGACCATCTCTACCTATTCTTCAACAAATATTCTTACCAAATCTTATTTTTTTTTCTACTTCATGTTATTCTAGTTAAACAAGCATTAGAAGAAATGGTCTTATTACTTAGTTCCTTGTAATTATAATAGATGCATGCATGCATGCATACATGCATACATGCATACATACATACATACATACATACATACATACATACATACATACATACATACATACATACATACATACATACATACATACATACATACATACATACATACATACATACATACATACATACATACATACATACATACATACATACATACATACATACATACATACATACATACATACATACATACATACATACATACATACATACATACATACATACATACATACATACATACATACATACATACATACATACATACATACATACATACATACATACATACATACATACATACATACATACATACATACATACATACATACATACATACATACATACATACATACATACATACATACATACATACATACATACATACATACATACATACATACATACATACATACATACATACATACATACATACATACATACATACATACATACATACATACATACATACATACATACATACATACATACATACATACATACATACATACATACATACATACATACATACATACATACATACATACATACATACATACATACATACATACATACATACATACATACATACATACATACATACATACATACATACATACATACATACATACATACATACATACATACATACATACATACATACATACATACATACATACATACATACATACATACATACATACATACATACACACTCATACAATCATACACTCATACACACATACATACAAACACACACACAATACACATACATACATACATACATACATACATACATACATACATACAGGCACAATACACACACATACATACTCACGACAAACAGATAGACATACATAGACCAGAACATTTTTCTAAAAATGTTATTTTTTGTATCCAGGATACTCAAAATAAGTATTTCCGGTGAAATTTGATATCGAATTTTTGGGTACAATTCAAAACTTTCTCTACCTGTTATGTACGTTGTACCAAGTGGTAGAAAAACCAGTGGGGTTATTACTTATTTCCTTGTAGATACAAGAGAATATACTAGGCTAAGGCGATAGCCAAATCGTTTGAAGGATGGTCAGTAAGTGATGACACTGATATTCCATTTTCTTTGCATGGTCGGGGAAAAAATACTACTTTCTATTTGTGAAAGTATAAGTATTGGAAAATGTGTACCAATAACATATAATAGCTCCGAAATGGTTAACTCTACGGATGTATGTGACATACATTGTGTGTTTTATTAAGTTCTTCGGTTTTTGTGTAGAAAGATTTCCTTACGGTTTACCAGTTATGTAAAAGTCATTCAAAATAAAGAGGGCTTCAGACGCTATTCCCAGAAAATTCAAGATACGGATTTCATTTGTGAGTAAATCTTAAATGCAAAGTAGTCAAAGTTGTTGGAGCCAATTTTTAGAAAATCAGAAGTTTCGAGTGGAAGAATCTTCAACAAAATTCGTGTTTCATTCTTGAAAGATGCTTAACTTAAATATCAAGATTGGTATTTGATAGACTTTTCGTTTTTGAGTTATGCTGTTCATAGACGAGCGCGCCCGCGCACACACACATATCTAAAAATGTTTTGTTTATTCAGGGAATCTCAATACATATATTTCCGGTGAACTTTAAACATCAAATTTTGGCATAATACGCGGTAAAAAGCAAAAACGAAATGTCGGATAGTAGTTAACTTGGTATTTAATGTCAGCGAAGGTTTTTAAGAAAGTTATTACAAGGCAAACTGCATTTTACATAGAACATTTTTCGTTACTTTTGATTTTATCATAATTGATATTGATTAAATTAGTATAATATATTTAACGTATTTGCATGATTAATAATTTGTATATATTGGGTTTTCTTCGACAGCATGTGAATTAATTTTGTATTCCCACTTTTGTTCTAACGTTTAGACAGCAAAACGTTTCTATACAAAAAAATGTGTGTATGTTCCATTCACTTGACCTTTTCTAGTTGTTTCGCAAACAAATTCGTCTTATAAAAATATTTTATCAACGCCATGCTAATCGAGATAAACATTAACAGATTGCGTCTTTTTGCTTGATTTTTCTAAGTAGAAAGAAAATAAAGGAATGCACTATGCTAAAGCTATAGTCAAAACTCTTAAACGCCGGTCACAATATAAAGAATTGAAATTCCGTTCTCTTTGCTTGCTTGCAGTTCAAACAAAAACGAGATTTCTTCCCATTGAGAAAAGTTCAAGTAGCTTAAAATTAAAACATGGAGTATCTCAAAAACGGTTAACTTCACAAAAAATGA
Source organism: Hymenopus coronatus (assembly GCA_030762935.1). Taxonomy (NCBI): domain Eukaryota; kingdom Metazoa; phylum Arthropoda; class Insecta; order Mantodea; family Hymenopodidae; genus Hymenopus; species Hymenopus coronatus. The sequence continues at coordinate 124,781,185 of CM060897.1, read as the reverse complement.
ATATGCCATAAATTTCGTGTTTTAACGAGATCTACATTTTTGATTAGTAGGTTTCTGTATAGCTCTTATAGCTTACCAGTTATGCAAAAATTATACAAAAGTCATCCATCATGAAGAGGCCTTCAGAGACTATTCCCAGAAAATGCATGACATAGTTTTTATTTTGCATATAAATATTGTGATATACGGTACTTTAACCAAATCGTTTGAGCTATTTTTGAGAAAATCAAAATTTTCGAAAAATGTTCCATATAAAGGTAGTTTAGTGTGGGGAGATTTTCTTGAGGGCTACTTCAGTCTCCTGTACGAATCTCTCTTGTAAGTGCAAGGAAATGAATAATGAGAAATTTCTGCTAATATTTATCTCGATTTTACGAAGTAGAAAGAACAATAAGCTTATGTAATAATAATTTATAGAAGATTGGGTAGAGAAATATATGTGAATGGGGGACACATCATTTTTTATAAATTTCCTCTATGCAACATATTTTCCAGAATTGGCTTTCGGAACGCAGCTATTTCTTTTGACTGATTAATCCCAGATTAAATTAAATTTCCGACTGGCTGCAAGTTGGGAAATTTTCTTTGTCGCAGAAGGTTCCACCAAAACCCAGACTCTATTGTTTAATAACCCATTAGCGTTAATCAGATTCCTTAATACATGTTCTACAATCACTGTATTTAGCATCATAATATGGCACTAAGATGTGTGTCGCGAGCTAGCTATAAGAGAGAGAAGGCTTTGTGCAGTACATGCTAAAATTAATTTCACTGCATTTGTTTTTTCTGTTGTTTGATTTTTTGTGTTTTTTTTTCTATTTCTTTGTTCCCCATTCAGCATAAAACGTTAACGATATAATGCATGTTGTTTTTTTTCCCAAGCCCATGAAAGGGGAGAAAAGCAATGCTTAAGTTTTGTTTTTATGTCAGTAGTTTTAGCGAAATTTTTGAAAACACCCAAAAAGAGGCAGCAAAAAGAACTAATTGACAAAACTGACGGATGTGGCAAGCTTAAAAAAACAATAATATATGACACTCTTTCTAAGGAAAGTGAGACAAAATGAATTACCTTTCAGAAATACAAATTTTGAAATGTTTAACAAGAAAAGGGAACATTTATATCCTTCCTTTCTTTTCTCATGAGATAAGAAAAGTATAATCTCTTTATGTCTAAATTCAGCCCGTTCTTTTACGAATTTAAATTCTAAATGTTTAGCTTATCGTTACATTAAGATATTCACTATGCCATTTCAAAACGTTGTTCCATGTTTACTTGATAAACAAAACATTATGGGGTTCTGACATGGAAAAGCAATTCTTCGATTTCCTTAACATTGGGAGATATTAAAATGCAAAACATTTTACTCGTATAAAGTTTGTGCACAAGGTGCACACGAATTCACTGTCTGCGTTGCTGTCCAGCATAGTATCCCAATCACAAATCGGAGATCATGTAAGTTTCATGATGTCCGTATAAGATTAATCAACCAGATGGGGCGAATACCATCGCGTGCTACCTACTAACGCGTACATAGGTGCGACAAATCGGTTAAAGGGCACTTGTACAACCATGCTGTGCTTCATTTAGTTTTACAATTTACGAAATTCGTTTTCTGGATTTGGGACAGATTCTAATGCCGCTTGTTTTGCTAGATAAGAAATCTTACTTAGAGGTGGTAGAAAGCAGGCTTGAACGTGAATAAATTGATATCCGAGGATGATGATGACATTAATTTTACAATCTCATAAGACTTTCTCTATGCATGATAGCTTCACATAGCCTCTTTCATATTATGGTACTTATTTACATAAAACATATTTATTCTACTTGCATTAAGTTATACAGTAAATTTTATTAGAAATACATTTTCACGTAGACACTATAGACTAGACAATATATAGACAATACGGAAAAGAAAACATAACTTTTCACATCGTGAGTCCTATTTATTCCTAAAGAACTTAAGTGAAAGAAAAAAGATCGCGTAGGCAGCAAGTAGCTAGTTCAAACTGGGAAGTTTCATATATTTCGAACACTGCTGACGCTACATAAAATGTAATAAATTTAAATTTGTTAAGATTTACATGTTTCGGGCAAGCGTTTATAAGTTTACCAAATTCTACTAAATTCTACTATCATTAACTGAGAATGAAGAGAATCTCACAGGCTTCTACAGAAAATTCAAGGTGTAAATTGCACATTTTATAAACCATGTAAATATCTAAAATATGTGTAATTTCAATAAAAACATTGCTGTAGCCATTTTTAAGAAAATTAAAAATATGAAGAAAAATCCTTCTTGTAACTGATAGATTGGGTAGGAGGGATTTTCATTAAAATCATCACTTTAATGCCAGGAAACATATATTTGGAACGAATATCGTTTTGTCATTTTGCAACTTTCCCTTTATGAGAAGCAGGCAACTAATTTTGCAAAAAAAAAAAAAAAAAAAAAAAAAAAAAAACACCTTATTGTAGTGCCTGGTTCAAACATGAACCGACCTGGTAACGGTATCTCCTTGTTCACCTCATTTAACAGAATCAGCCAATCTTCCTTTCTAATGTCACACTACACCGGAAGGCCCTTCACAACAAGCAGCAGACGGTGGGTGTATCGCGTTTCCCATGGAAAACAACACTAAATACTCCAACAGAATCATCCTGCCGCCGCGCGACTTGTATGGCTTTGTGGAGGACGGAGAAAGCCAAACTCTTTCACCCGGCTTCTGGCTTCTCACAAAGCTTTGTCTTTCTCCAGGATCGTAAATCAAAATAATATGTACGTCTATGCTAATTACATCAACTTGAGCTCTTATCGTCTTATGAGACCTCGGCTGAGAAACCAGGCAATTATGAATACTACATGCAGAAGTTGTGACACTATCTTACAGAATGCTTTGTAGGAAATGTACTGTAGATTTGAACTTATATTTGGAGATGTTGTAGACACAGGGAGAGGCTTTGTATTGCCTGGCTTACCTGGCTTTTATGAATGGCTTTAAAACCTCGAATTACTATTTAATCAATATAATCTTCTACCCCCTTCTATGTAATTATTGTTCGACAACATAAAGCAACCCCTACCGAAACAGGTGGTTCAGGCGTTTCGTCTGGGGTTGGCATTCGGGATCGGTTCCCCGCGGCCGATATGGGTATTTTCGGGTCACTAGGAGAATGCTCGGGAGGTTTCTTCATTCCTCTGAAATTCCTGTCCCTTCATTTCATCTCCATTTCATCCAACCGGACTTTTTCAGGGTTGTAAGTGTCGGCGAAGACTGCAGTGATGACGCCCTCTCGTGGAGGTGACTACGCATTGGGAATTCAGTTCTCGGCGTCAGGATGGCGTTGGAATTCGGATATAGACTCAGGGGCATTTGGTAAGATTTGAGGTATGTTTTCCACATCGCAGTTTCTCAGTCGAGGGAATTTTGTAACATGCTGTGTAGCACTTTCTATTTACTGTAACTGAATATTTTATTCCATTATTGTCCTCTTCAAAGAAATGTGGGCCAATGATGAACTGTATTGTGACTGTTAAATCATGAAGGCCTTGTCGAGAAGTCAAAGGGTCATTTTATGACCAAACTCTGCAATTACAAATGCAACTCAATCCGACCAAATTTTAGTTGTGAAGAACCAGTATTCTTGACACATCCAGCACCGTGCTTAAGCTGGAATACAATTGCACAAGAAACTGCTAATATTCTAAGACATTACATATCTACAAAATGATGTCATGCTGTTGCAGACATAATGCTATACGTTGAAAAAGAGAATGGCGGACATCTTTCCAATGTTTGTAAACCCCATTGTTTGCCCAATAATATGATGTTATGGTTTTTTCTTATATGAAATATTATATGTATAGGGGTTTAATGTTTGAAGTGACTTTTAAAATACCGTATATGTCGTTAATAGTATAAGTACAATCTTCTCTAAGTCTATTACACAACAGTTAACATTAAACATAATATAAAATGTCATGTTCAGTCAAATGAGACTTAAAAGTTTGACTAACTCCATTTTGTAGTGAAGACTGAAAAATGTACAGGAAGTAAATACAGTGAGTTGAATACACTAGATCGACAATTGTCAGCAATTCAGTTGCCAACGTGCTTGCTAATAAACTTAGTTCTCCTAATTTCTAAATTAAATTAAACCGAGTTTCATTTATGGGCACTCTTTAACTGCTGCGGTTCTTAGCCCCCAATTTTATAGTGGGCATGAAAGACCTCTTCATTTTGCTCATAGGCCTCTTTATTGACCTGGGGTTCTTTTACTTGGCGTAAATTTACGACACGGGACCAACGGCTACACTTCCCTTCCGAAGGAAGCCATGCTAAGGATTTTACGTCCAAAAAGCCATCTCTCTACCAGGTTTGAACCTGCCACCCTGGGAACTAGAGACTAGTACGGAGGACGACGTTAGTTTCTACGTCCTATAGATTATCCTTATGTCTCCGTAAGGCGGGGGGGGGGGGGGGTCGACCTGTAGCTAACCTGGTGCGGGCGCCGCGGACTACTAGCATCTGTAGTACTTCTGACGTTACTAGAAATATGCAGTGCCGAAGGTCTAAGCCCCTCCCGTAGTAAGCTGTTCGGATTGGGTTGGACTCTGCGGGATAATGGTTCCCGTAACTCTTGAGCGGTTGGGTACACCTAGGCGAGATTGAGACGCCATAATGTCCTCCAGCACGATTAGACGGCCTAGTAAATGGCTGCCGGTAGCCTTCGCTTCCAGTTTTTAGCGTAACCACTTCCGCCCTTGCGCAAACAAAGGTGTCGGTTTATAAAATAAGTGCGGAACCTAATGGAAAACCCACGGACTTGTTCCCTGGGTATTAGGAAGGTTAAGAATATCCCTACAAGCATATAATTTACGGTATTCCTTGTATTCCATGAAATTTGGAAATCGTGAATGTAAAACTGATTGTTAAACAAGATATAAAGAAGAAAAAACTCAACATTCCTATTCCGCAAGTTATTTATACAAATCTTATTTTTCTCTCTACTTCGCCTTCATCGTGATAAGTTTTTCCTAGAAATTCTTTCTGAATACATCGTATTATAAGCACACAAATGTGAATATGTCCATCTCTGCAGTGGTCTGCCTCACATTCAAGAGGTTCTGAGTTCGAAACTCGGTTAGTGTGAGTTACCCTTAAATTTTTCCGGGGTATCCCTTATTCTGAGGAGACGAATATCGAGTAACTTCAGGTTTCAAGGATTTTAGGTTTCATTTGAGATTTTAGCATCATTTCATCGATTTTATTTCAACGTACAAATAGCCCACCAGGTTAAAGGACGTTAAGAAAGGATGCAGGTGGCTGGGACAACAGTTGCTAACCTCGATTCCATAAGTTCATGTGAAAATGAAAACGTTATTTTCCACTTGCATTTGTCTGCTTAAAACTTTGCAAAACTCAAATCCACACAGACGATTCTTTGTAAGGGTTAATGTCACAACAAAGTTATTGATAGTAAATTGCGTTTTCCAACCAACTCCGCATTTTCTCTTCATTTTTGCATGCATTTTTCCTCGGTTTTAGCAAGTTCAATAGAAATGAAGATAACTTCATACGTGTTTAGAATTTCAAGTTATTTTTTTTTAATTTGAATAAAAATATTTAAGCCGCGATTAAGAAAATAAAAAAGTAATAAAATTCCTTTAGGCTTTCTATTGATAGATATTTATTCGAATACACTAACCAATAAAAGGGTAGATTTTCTTTTGTTAATTTGTATAGATTTCTTAAGTGGCAGAGAATCTAAATTACCGTCATAATAGCACTGTGACTTTCAGTCAAGTACGAACAAAAATGCTAACAAAAATCTTATGTGTTCCATTCATATGCTTTCTCTACATATTATGCAGCAAATTATTCTTAGAAAGACGTTTACTTCTATCTACTTAATGTTAATTGAGAAAAAACATTAGCAGAAATGGTTTTATTAAATCTTTTCTTTCAGGTACAAAGCAAATAGGGGAATACACTAGGCAAAAGCGGTAGTCAAATCTGTTGAGCGGGTCGCTATATGACGGAATTGAAATTCCGTTCTTCTTGCAGGACCAGGTTAGGGGAAAATACGAATTACGGCTTCTCATTTAAGAAAAATATAAGTTCTGGGAAACTTGGACCACAAAAAAGGATATCTCGGATATGGTTCACTCTACAAAAAATGTATCTGACATAAGTTGCGTATTTTAAAGGGATCTGTGTTTTTTGTGGGGTAAGATTTCATCCATCTCTTACAGTTTACTAGCTATGCCGAAATAATTCAGAATGAAGAAGGCTTCAGTCTATTTCAAGAAATTAAAGACATAAATGTTATTTGTGGTATTTATATACTTCTTCCTGCTAGTGTGGTATTTAATATATTGTATTTTATTCAAAATTGTTAGAGCAATTTTTGAGCAAATTGAAAATTTGTAAACAGCTTCCATGTAAAGGATGATGTGGAGTGGGGGATTTTCCTGAAAATCTTCGTGTGTATCTTTGGAAGAAACTGGATTTTAATACCATGTATGGTATTTAATCGTCGAGTTATGTTGTTCACAGATACATAGACACACAGACACACACATGTGTGTTTAATTTTTACTTTCTCTAGCCTGCATGTACAATGTACATAGTAGATAGAGAAGGTACTGTATTGCACTCAAAATTTCGATGTTGAGATTTCACCGGAAATTAATGTTTTGGGGTATCCTGAGTCCGAAAAATTTTTTTTAGAAAAAGGCCGGTGTGTGTGTGTGTTTTACGGACAGCATTGCTCAAAAACGAAAAGACAGTTTAATACCAAACTAAGAAACTAACTAATAAAAACATTCTGCCAATATTTATCTCGATTAGATTTGTGTAGAAAAGAGAAGAATCTTTTTTAAGAAGTTTGTAAAACAACTAAAGAAAGTTATGTGAGTGTGATACATTAGACTTTTTTTTATTCAGGATCCTCAAAATATGCACTGTCCATGAAATTTCGTAATCCAAGTTTTGAATGGAATGCCTTCTCTACCTTTCATGTACATTGTACCAGGTAGAGAAAGTATAAAGTCCAAAATGGGGCTTGGCCTCATACGGCACCAATTTCATTGCATTTACTATGTCATCAAATCACGTTTCTTACAACTGCATTTCTATTTTCTTTTTTTCTTGATAAATTAGCTTTGATTCATGCATATCAAGTCTGAGAATGCATAAGAAAAAATCTGATATGTTCCATTCACATGACTTTCTCTACATCTCTGCAAAAATTTTTGTTAAAAAGTTTATGCTTCTACTTACTTCATGCTAAGTGAGAAAAAAATAGCAGAAATAGTCTTATTACTTGCTTCCTTGTAAGTAGAAGCGAAAAAAGGGAGTACCATAAGTTAAAGTGATAGTCAAAAGCTGGTTGCTATGTGACTGAGGTTCCTTTGTATGAGCATGAGTTCACAAATTCCTGTATGAGAAAATATAAGTTTTTCAAGGCTGAAACCCCCCCCCCCAAAAAAAGGAATATCTAAAAAACGATCAACTCCACGAAAAAAAAAATATATATAACATAGATTGTGTGTTTTAATGTGCTCTACATGTTTTCTGTGGTAAGTTTTTGTCTATCTCTTACGGTTTACCAGTTACACAAAATTCCGTAAAATTCATCAAGAATAAAATAGTCTTCAGAGGCTATTCTCAGAAAATTCAAGATATACATATTATTTGTCAGGTATATATTTTAATCAAAATCATTAGAGCCATTTTTTAGAAAATCAAAATTTTTGAAAAATTTTCCACGTGAAGGGTAGTTCGGTGTGAGGGGACTTTCTTGAAAAGCTTCGTGTCGCATCCTTGGAAGACACTGAACTTAAATACCAAGTTTTTGTATTTAACGGTCTTTTCGTTTTTGAGCTATGCTGCCCACAGACACACACACTCACATACACATAGACAGACAGACAGACACACACACGGACATTTTTCTAAAAATGTTTTTTTTTTTGGATTCAGGTGGTCTCAAAACAAATTTCCGGTGAAATCTCGGTATCGAATTTCTGGGTGCAATGCAATACCTTCTCTATACACTATGTGCATAGTACGTATAGAGAAAGTAAAAATCTGATGTGCCCCATTCATATGACCTTCCTTACATCTCTGTAATAAATTATTGTTAATATGCTTATTCTTCTATTTAATGCTAAAATATTAGCAGAAACGGTCTTATTACTTAGCTCCTTTATAAGCAGAAGGTAAATAAGGGAGTGCATTACGCTAAACCGACAGCCAAATGTTTTAAAATGTGGTTGCTTAGGGATTGAAATCCGTTTCTTTGCGTGGCCAAGTGTTAGCAAGTTCCCGTATTAGAAAACTAAATTTTTTAAAACTGAAATAAATGGCAAGGAATGTCTCGAAAACGGCCCACTCCACAAAAAAGAAGTATATGACATAAATTGTGTTTTATCGTGATCTACATTTTTTGTGTGGTAAGTTTTTGCCTATCTCTTACGGTTTACCAATTATGTAAAATTCAATAAAAATCATCCAGAATAAAGAGGTCTTTAGAGGTTATCCCCAGAAAACTCAAGATATACATTTTATTTGGCATGTAAATATCTTAAATGTAAGAGATTTTAATCAAAATCATTAGAGCCATTTTTGAGAAAATAAAAATGTTCGAAAATTTTTCCATGTAAAGGGTAGTTTAGTGTAGGGGAATTTTCTTGAAAATCTTCCAAGTTTTGTATTTAACGGTATTTTCATTTTTGAGCTATACTGTCCCCCCCCCACACACACAGGGCCTTTTTCTGAAAATACTTTTTTTGGATACAGGGGACTGCGTGAAATCTCAGTATCGAATTTTTGAGTGCAATGCAATACCTTCTTTATATACTATGTACATAGTACGTGTAGAGAAAGTAAAACATGAAATTGATGTTTTCTCAGCTGTGAATGCTGCCGACACACAAAAAGCCAGAGCCAATCGATATTGCAACAGTTACGCTTCTCGAATCATGACGTTCACGTTGTTCGCCTACCCTTTTACCAAGTAACATTACGTAACACAATCGACTGGGTTTTCCAGTACTGGTCGTAAATATCCTGGTGCAAGATGGCTTTTGTGGTTTTTCGAACGAAACTGCTGTTCATTTAAAATGCTGACTTGCTTCCTTTGCACACGTGGCCTTGAGCTATCCAAACTGCATAAATCGGTGTATAAAGAACCTTGGTGTAAGTCACACTATATCTTTCTATGTTATCCTTCGAATTTTTACTTTCTCTAACACGTATGTACATACAAAATCATCTGTAAAAATCAAAACTTTTGAAACGTTTTTTTTTTTTTTCTTGTAAAGTTTTGGGGTAAGGGAGTTTCCTCAAAATCTTCGTGTGACAGTCTTGGAAGATACTAAAATTAAGTGCCAACTATTTTACCGACTTTTGTTTTTTGAATTGTGTTCAGAAACACACGGACACACACTCATACCTTTTTCTGAATATACTTTTCTTTTTTACCCTAAAACGCATATTCTCCGTAAAATCTCGGAATCGAATTTTATGGTGGAGTGCAATACCTTCTCTACCTGCGACCATGTACTGTGTAGATAAATAATAATCCCCTATGAAATAGCTTTAAAACTGCTTTTGTAATAGTTAATATTTCTTAAGGCATCTCATTTGAACTCAATACTTTTGAACTACAAATCATGAGCACACACCACGCGAGTGTTGCTCTACTGAAAAAGAATACAAATAATTAAAGTGAAAATAATCTGTTTGCGGGTTTTGAAGGTTACACACACGCACACACACACGCGCGCGTACACACACACGGACACGCACACAAGACGAGCGCACGTTTCTCTGTGTATTATGTTAAAATAAATTAATATTATGTATTAAATGATACCTATAGGTATCTATAAATTTTAAACAAAAATTAATTCAAAATAGAATATTTCTAAAATCTACTGAACATTCAAAAACTATTTAATGTTTCCTGATCATTTCCACAAGACCTCCAAAACATTTTAACTCAAGACCTTTGGATGAAAAATCGTAAATTTACCAGCACGTCATAGGGGAAACTCAGTTGCAACAAGACAAATAGTATAATGTACATGTGAGAATGGAATATCATAACCGTTTGGTTGGTTGTTTTGTTTTGTTTTGGGGAATACCCTGAAAAAACACACGCACATACACACACGTTTTCTTTCTATCATATTCCTCAAAGATACATGTTAAATGGTATCACGTAGAGAAGTCTGTGTGAATGTTACACAATAGATAAAATAATCGCATGTGAAAGAGCTTTAAAAAGTGCCGTGTAAGGAGAATTCTCAATATTTGCTGAACAATTCCTTGTATTTGAACTGGAGACTATGGATTAGAAAGCACTATCTAGGATTCCATGCAGACAATTGAGTGTTATTTTGGCGAAGATAAATTATACAAAGAAATTATTATAATGATTTGGTCAATTTTGGGAATTATCCTGTAAAAGCACATGCATTTTCTCTCTTTATTATACTACTAACCCTTTCCAGCCCGATTTACTCTCGATGAAATTACTTTTTGAAAACTGGTGCCATAGGATGCATATTTGCCTTAAAAAGATGGTCTTACCTGATCTCTTATTGGCAGCCCAGTTGTCCAAACGTCTAAAACATTGAACTTCACTTATCTAGAGCTAAATATCAAGTGTTTATTTAAGTTGGAATCCTCGCTACAATGCTACTGTGACAAAGGAAAGGGTGGGGTTAGGTAAAATAAACGCTGGCTGGCATATCTAAGTGTTGACTGGACCTCGGTAGCATAATGGAATAAAGTTCTGGTTTCTTAGAAAAAAAGATACTTTAGAAGGAATTTACTCTTGCCTTTGCTTTTTCTAAGCTGTGTCAATATCAATACATTTAAAGAAAATACTTAAATACTCACAATGAAGGTAGATACTTATTAAACGTTAACCTTTACCCATCTCGAACAATAAACACAGATAATGATGAAAAAGGCACATTGGGCTGGAAATGGTTGCAAGGGATGTCAATGAAATGACAATAAACACAGAAAGTTTATTATATCATATTTTTAAAAAAAAAATTACTTTAAATTTAACTCCGTAATTTTAGATCATGAAGACTCATCAATTCACCTCAGAGAGACAGAGTTGGCTCGTCTAGGGAAAATACAAGGAACGGTAATGCTAAACGAAATATCCAAATGTTTGGGTGGTATTCAAACTATTCTGTAGCGCTATTATTAGATTTCAGATGAGCAAATTGTAATAATTTTTACCTACCATAGCTAGATTGTAGAGAAAACAAAAAAACAATATGATTTTTCCGCTTAAAAGGAATAGCTAATGTTTGTTCCAAAGCGCAGAAATAGATAATACTCATTGTAAAGCCCCCTAATACATATTCAAGATCTACTAATACGTTTAAACATAAAAATGCGTCATGTAGTATGATAACAATCCAAGGAGGTAACGATGACGAAAAAGCGGCGTGTTGGAACAGACCGGGTCCGCAGTTAGTATCCACTAGCACTATTACACTTACCTAGTTGACATTGCGATTGCAAACGATTACAACATAGAAGTGACACTTAAGGATTCCTGGTCACCTTGGCAACGACAAAAAGCATAGATAGCCCTCGTACCTTGTAGTTTTACTTTCTTTGCCATGTATAACCAAAAAACGAACAGCATAACCAGAAAAGGAAATGTCGGTTAAGTACCAAACTTGTTATTTAAATTAATTTTCTTCTAAGGATGCGACAGGGAGGTTTTCGGGAAAATCCCACAGCTCAAACTATCCTTTAACATGGAACATTTTTCGAAATTTTTCGATTCTATAAAACATTGCGCTAAATATTTTTATTAAAATATCATATAATCAAGATGTTATATGGCGAATAACATTTATATTTTCTGAGAGTAGCCTCTGAAGCCCTCTTCATCTGGTAACTTTTGAGTAACTAGTAAATCGTACCCGAGAGCAAACATCTTACTACACAAAATATGTAGATGTCGTTAACACACAATTTATGTCAGTACATTTTTAGTTAAACATTTCCGAGATACTCATTTTTATTGGTTTTAATTTTAAAATATAATTTTCTCAAACAGAGAACCGTCATTTGTTTTCTTTTTGTTTTATTTCAGCCTGAGCACATAGCGGCAGCTTATACAATTTGTTTCTATTGCTTCCGCCTAGTGTATTCCCTTATTTCCTTTCTATTTAAAGGAAGTAATATGGCCATTTCGATCGGTAATGTGTTGTAGCGTAACTGCCTCACATTCAACAGGTCGGGAGTTCGAATCTCGCTTAGGAGAGTTACCCGGATAAGGGTTTTTTCGGGGTTTTCCCTTATCCTGAGAAGACAAATGTCGAGTAACTTTAAGCTCTATGGACCCAGAGATCATTTGAGCATCATTTTATCGATTTCATTTCTTGTCCGCTAACACCAACCAGGTTAAAGGACGTTAAGGTAATACAAAAATACCATATCGGCTAATGTTTATTTCGATTAGCGTGACGTACCTAGCTAGAAAAACAATAAGAAGAATAGCTTCTTTGTAAAATTTGCAGAGACATTTTTTTTTAATGGAACACATTAGAGTTTTCACTTTCTCTGCCACGTGCAATGTACATAATGGGTAAAGAAGATATTAAATTACACTAAAATACCGGGATTTCATTGGAAATGCATGTTTTGAGCACACCTGAATCCAAAGACGCATTTTATAAATAGGCCCTGTGTGCGGGAGTGTGAGTGTGTGTTTGTTTATGGGTGTATGTGTATATATGTTTCTTTAAACAGTATAAACTTAAAAACGAGTTCCAAGCTTGGTAATCAATTTTAGTATCTTCCAAGGATGCGACATAGAGATTTCCAAGAACATTTTCCCCCCCAAACTACCCTTTACATAAAACATCTCTCGAAATTTTCCATTTTCTCAAAAATGATCTGACGAGTTTGATTAAAATACCAATGTTAAAGATATTTACATACCAAATAAACTACATATATATGACGACTTCACAAAAATGTAGGTCTCGTTAAAACACGTTAGATTTTTTTTATTGCAGAGTTAACCATTTCGGAAATATACATCGTTATTGGTATACATTTCCACTATATTTACGTTTTCTCAAACGGGAAGTCGTCATTCAGTTTTATTTTGTATTACAGCTGACGATGCAAAGATAATGGAATTTCAAATTTATCACTTAGTGATCACTTTTTAAAGATTTGACTACCGCTGTAGCTAGTATATTCTCTTGTACCTGTAAGGAAGCAAGTACAGGAACTGCGAGGCTCATACTAAAACTCGTGAGCAACGCACTATTAATACTCAAATTCTAACAATGTAACAGAAACGACTGCAGGATCTTAATCTGCAGGTCTAACACCACATGCTGCATTATTGTGACATTTTTAGTTTCTATCACGTGACCTGAGGCAATATTTCCAAAATGGTCTACATCAATGTTTCGTTTCAGCACGTTATTGATTTCCTTATCAAATAGGAAAAATCTGCTGCCTAAATTCACCTCAGATTTCAACGTGCTTATAGAGATGTCTGCAGACATGCTTATGGTAGATACATTTAAATTAAACTGAGTTTTATTTATGGACGCAATTTAATTGCTGATTTCTCAGCGTCCCATGCCATATTGGGCGTCAAGCACCCTAAGTTTTGCTCAGAGCCTTATCAGCCTTGAGGTTCCTTTATGTGAAGTAAATCTACGACACGGTACCAATGGCTTTACTTCCCTCCCGAAGGAGGCCATGATAAGCACTTCTACGCCCGAAAAAATCCACCGCCCTCCGCCGACCTTGAAAACCAGAGGCTAATATGTTACCACCAGACCACGGAGGACGACGTGATAGGAGATGGAATACGAGTGCCCAAGACGAGCCTCCTAGCGGTTGCCCTCGAACTGTCTCCACGGAACATGTTTTTGTTCATGTTTATCTTAATTAGCATGAAATAGATAGGAAAAATAACTTTTGAAAGGATAATTTGTTGCAGAATAGGCAGAGAAAGTCACGTGAATGGAACACATTAGATTATTTTTATAAGCACAGTGCTCTGGTTTTCTTACAACTAAAGATACTTTGGCTATCTTATATAGTGCCGGGTTTTTGAATGAAGTGATTGGTAGATCACCACTCTCACAGCACTGCTAGACGAAACCCTACTGCATCAGTGTGAGACCGAGCCCCTTATACATATACTATTAACAATGCGAAAAAATATACCTATGCTATGCTAATCCTTCGTTAGAAAATGTAATGAAAATTATATCCCTCTGCGGTCACCTACTGAAGAATTAATGTAGACGAAACTATGAAAAACGCACCCCGTATACTGTCTTCCAATTCGTGGTGTTTATAGATAATTGCTACATTGCTATATAAGAATTACCGACAGATAGTAATAATCACATAGATTTAAATCTGGAGAGCAATCAGGCCAGTCAGTAATTATTATCAAAACACATAATATGAAGCAGAAATCTTTTTAGACTATTTTTTTTTTTTCCCACAACGGCTTCTACCTTGTCTTAATTTTTCCTCTGTTACATCTATTAGCTCTCTATACTTCGTTTTGTCTAATATGGACCAGGTCTGTTTAAAATTGTTCTTACAACCTAAAGTTGGTACACTTTTAGGAAAGCTAACAGCAGGAAAACTCTGTATAAGTTCAAGTAGATAATTCAGATGTGGCTTTGTTCGAGCAAAGCTTAGCAGAATTAACATACGCTGTTTAGTAGTTTACATCAGGTAAAGTGTACATAACCTTATCCCCCTATACACTACGCCAAAACATCAAATGCCATTACCCTCCATAGGCACACAGGCTAGGCTAATGCAGAACAAGGTATTCAAACGATAGCTGCTACGAGTCAAACCTGGTAGATTCCAGTTGTGTCTGTAAGGATTAACGCATCATTTTTACTATGAAACAAGATTAAAAGTTCTTTTCAGTTTGGAATGTATTTTCAAGTACTTACATAATTTATAATTATTTGTAGTTGTTCATCTCATTCAACCTTTAAAACATAGCACAGTTAATTTAGTCCACATACGTACACGATTATGTTTAATAGAAATTTAAAATATGTTTAATATAAGAAATTATGCAAAATATTGTACTATGCGCAATATAAAAGTATGAAAAATATTTTCCATTATTCACGTGATACTACAATAAAATCTCTAAGACATGTCCCACCCAAGAATGCCAGTCCGTTAGGAATTTTCATATCATGTCGACATTTCATTGTACTTCAATTGGTTATTGCAACCACACGAAAAGGGAATCTTCTCCGTTCAAATTTCGGGTATGGTATTGAATCTTTAGTCTGGTTTTTCATTTCCTATGGGACGAAGGACTATACTAGTTAAACAGAAATAACAATAAAACTCAGTTTTTCAAAATGAATTTGAGATTACCCTCTGGACTACCGCAGAAAATGCCAGTCAATTGGGAACTTTAATGTTGTGCTCTAGCAGGATCCATGCCAGCTCAATAGAGAACTACACGAAGTTCCATGGTTCAAATCCCAAATATGTGGTTGTATTTTCTGTCTGATTTTACCTTTCTTCGCTTATCCTACATATGCATGAAACAATAAATATAATAATAATAATAATAATAATAATAATAATAATAAAGGCACTATGCTAATTGGTGGCTGGATAATACGGATCTTGCGCGGATAAACAAAGGGAATTTCGTGACAATATAATTATTAGATTACTTTTTTACTTAAACTAGCCCGCATGTACGATATATATATATAGTGGATAGAGAACGTATTGTATTCCACCCAAAAATTCGATGTCGAAATTGCACCGGAAATTTATGTTTTGGAGTCCCCTGAGTCTGAAAAAAAGTTTTAGAAAAAGGCCAGTGTGTGTCTGTGGATAGCATAGCCGGAAAACAAAAGGACCGTTAAATACAAAACTTGGTATTTAGGTTTGCTGTCTTCCAAGGATGTGACACGAAGATATTTAAGAAAATCCCCCCCAAGACAAAGTACCCTTTATATGGAACATTTTTCGAAAATTTTGATCTTCTCAAAAATGACAACGATTTTGATTAAAATCTCGTATATTAAAGATATTTACATCCAAAATGAGATGTTTATCTTCAATTTTCTGGGAATAGCCTCTGGAAACCTATTTATTCTGGATAAATTTTGCCGAATTTTGCTTAATTGTAAGAGATAGAAAAAATTTACTGCACAAAAATATAGATCTCGCCAAAACACACAATTTATGTCCTTTACGTTTTCGTTGTGGAGGTAACCGTTTCTGAGATCTTCCGTTATCGGTTTCAATTGTAAAATACTTAAACTTTTCTCAGACAGGAAGTGTCCGTTTTTCTTTTGTTCTGCTCCTAGCCAAACAAAGAAGCGATTTAAATGACAATCACATAACGACAGCTTTTAAATAATTTGACTAGTTCCTTTTTATCTATAAGGAACAAAGTAATAAAAACATTCTGCTAATGTTTATCTCTATTAGAATGGTGTAGAAAGAAGAATCTTTTGTAAGAAGTTTGTTTGCAGAGCAGCTAGAGAAAGTCATGTGAGTGTAACACATCATATATATACTTATTTATTTTTGGTAGTGTTTAACGCCCGCTTTTACTACTTGTGGCACCATAAGCAATGACACTCATGATACATGGAATGAAGATGGAGCACCGGAGGAATATGATGGCGGTCTAACCACTCGGCTACGACACGATCACATTAGATTCTAAGGTATAGTTTCCTTTAGGTCTGAGAGTGAGATAATATTTCACTGATAATTTTCAACGGTGGTAGAAACGTATTTCTACATATTAACGTATTCTACACGTCTTTTAAACAAAAGAGCTGATTGCACTCACATGTTGAGGTTTAGTTTCTGCTTCACAACGGGCTACCGATATCGAATTTCGGTAGGGATGAATTATCTGGATAAGCGTTTTTCTGAATTCTTCTTATCCTCAGGACAGAAAAGTCAACCAATCTATGGATCCTCATCTCATTGGAACATCGTTTTCTCATTTCGATATGACTTAAAAGACTCGCAAAAATTGAAAAAAGGAAGACAACAAAGAAATGCCGAGCGAAATACTTCGGGAGGCAGTGTGTGGGTTTGTGTCGCTTCAAATCCCGACTAATCGGTGTAGTTCTCACTTATTCAACGATACTAAAACGCCACCTTCCGATTAATCAATAATACAGATTCCATAGAAAGGCAGCTTTTTTACTGAGGTCATTTAGCAGATGGTAGCAAAGAAGTATTTTCCCCGGCGCCATGCGGTATCTATTACATTCTTTTCTTCTGCACAGTGAACAATTAGGACCTTGAACCCAACTCAAAAGGCACCCCACTGCTTCTCAATATGTCTCTTGTCCTCACTTAAATGGTGGGAGGTTTGCAGTGGAATGCAAAGCGGTTTACTTACTAGCCTGGACAGAAAAAAATCGTATGTGTTCCATAACATGACTTTCTCTACAAAGAGTTGGTTCGCAATAAAGATTGTTGTTTTATTGATATCAGCCAATCGAGACAAACATTAGCAGAAATGCTCTTATTACTTGCTTCCTTGTAAGTAAAGGGAATACAGTGAGCTGAAGTCAAATCTTGTAAAAGCTCGTGTGTGTGTGTGTGTGTGTGTGTGTGTGTGTGAGTGTGTGTGTATACAGGGTGTTAATGAACTACACCGAAATAATTTGCGAGATTGTGCACGTGTCTAATATAAGTAATTTGAGATCGGCGATGCATGGTCCCCGGATAAACATAACGCAACTACATAGCGTTAAACGTATGAGTATAAGGTGCTGATAAGTCAGTATTAAAGCAATGCAGGTTGAAAAAATGACCTAGAATGTCTTAAAAACTGCTGTCCGAGTATAGAAATATCAAATTTTAGCAGCTCGTTACTAGCGTTCTCAAGATTTAATGTCGCAAAAATCTGTAAAATCTGGAACTAGCCACTTGACAGTGCGACACTGAGCATTCATTAACTACGCTCTTAAGTTATGTAGCCTACTCTGGAGGCGTTTTCTCAACAGCCCTGCTGTCTTTATGCGTAACGCGGGAAGCTACTATCCCAAAGGTCATAAGTTCGATTCCTGCCACAAAGTAAATTTTTTTAGTATCATTTTTTTTATTCCAGGCGAAGTGCCGCGATACGTGAACGAGACCCGAACTCGGAAACTATCTTTCGCTTGAAAGCCAGTATCACAACCACTAGGCTAGAGAGGTACGCTGTAATATGTCCCTTTGTTTTTCGTGTTATGCTCTCGAATGGTTGATAAATTAGCCAGTGGCGTACTGACACTTCAGAAATTCAGCCGTTACTTCGAAATTTCAATAAGTCTCCTATCTCAAATTACTTATTTAATAAGGAATATTCACACACACACATATAGCTTAAATAGTTTAAATAGTTTAAAATTTAAACCAATAATAAGCAATATCTCCAAAACAGTTAACTCAACAAAAAATGCATATAAAATAATGTGTTTTAACGAAATTATATTTTTGTGTAGTCGTTTTTTGTCTTACAGTTTAGCAATTACAAAAAAAAAAAAAAATCATTCCAGAATGAAGAATTTTCAGAGGCTATTCCCATAAAATTCAAGATATACATTTCATTTGACATGAAAATGTCTTAACCGTATTGGTATTTTAAACAAAATGGTTAGAGCCATTCAAAACGTTTCATGTAAACGGTAGTTTTGAGTGAGGAGATTTTCCTGATACACATACGATCATTTTCTAAAAAAAAAAAAAAAATACTTTTCTTTTTGATTCAGGGGTCCTCAAAACATATATTTCCGGTGAAATCTCAGGATCAAATTTTTTGGTGGAATACAAAACCTTCTATACCTACATATACGTTGTACGAATACTTATGTACACGCTAGAGAAAAAAATACTATAGGTTTTCGCAATTCTAAATTTTATTAACAAAGTAGAGAGGTGGCGTCGTGGCCGAGTGGTTAGACCGCTCGCCTCCCACCTAGTTCAATCCCAAGCGCCGGCATGTGAGATATGCAGTGGGCGAAACGGCGTCTGGGCGGGTTTTCTTCAGAAGCTCCGCTTTCCCCGCCACTCATTCCACCAATTGCTCCATCATCACTTTTCCTATCATTCATCTTGTTTGCATTTCATCTCATCTACTTCCTCACCTTCAGGCCTGGCTAAGGCGACCACTCGTTCCAGGTTCTCCATTCTGTGATTAGGTGTCGTTGGCTCCCCGTCAGGTTTCTGACACCTAGGCAGCCGCTTGTAAGTCCTAGGGGGGTGTCAGTCCTACATAATTGGAGGGTAAGCCGACTATAAAAAAATCAAAATAGAGGTTTAATTCTTTGTACAAGCGTTACCGAAAAAAAAGTGTTCATTCGATATAGGTTCTGGGTATATTAATTCATTTATTCAATTTAATTAGTTAAAGTCAAACTTTATTTTCTCTCACAAACATTGAACTAAATGCAGCACTTTTAAAATAGGATTCCTTATCACCTTTGCAATAAATTATGATTAAAATTATCCTTTAGTGTATATCCTTTTTAAAAATATTTATTTTACATCATAAAACTGCAAAAGACAGCACATGATTATACTAATTAATTTTTAAAACGAATCGGTGACCAATATTAAAAATCAAAAATAAGGATTTCATTACACATATTCTGCACTGCTCTGGAGAAAAAGTTCGGATCTATAGTAGTAATTTTATGGAAGAATATAGATTTTCAACATGGAAAAATAACACAACAAAATTGAATCCGGGAAAAATAGCTTTAAAGTTTTACACAGAGAGTAATTTAACCAGCGCATCGCTTTAAAAATGGCTTCCAAAATATGTTGCATTCTCCCTAGGAGAATCAAACATTGCAAATGTGTGCTTTAAAGTATGGTGCAATTTTTGCACCAAAAATAAAAAATAAATCTATAATTTTGACCAAAATCACTATAAAAATAAAAGCACTTGCGCCCTTAAACTGAGCACTGCTAATTTCAATCAAATGGTGCTGAACCTCATAAATCTTTCAACAGAATATCATACCATAAAGATCCCGAGCTCAACATTTCCAAAAGAAAGGATATTCTGTTCGGTTGGTTTGAAAGTTGTTGTGGACGGTCCTACCAGCAGGAAAACATGCAGGGAATGTCGCCTCCTGGGGAGTAAATTAATGGTATGTATACCTACACCTGGGTCCCTGTCAGAACCCTCTCCGAACTACAGACCAATAAATCTGCTGTCAGTAACTGGTGACTACGACATCCGGGAACGTATCTTAGACCAACACACTCCAACTTTTGTTTCTGTAACAATGTACTTATAGACTATGTATTTCTGTACTAGAAGAATCCGCAGTTCCATTCGCGTTGTGTGTTTAACTGCGAGATGTTTGTCTCTCTTCCATAGGCAATCTCTCCCTTCCCCCTCCCTCCGATTCCTCGTCACCCAATTAGAGAGTAGGTTAATCAGCATCTTAATTATTTACCTGTGAGTTTTTCATTCCTAATGGGGCAGAAACTAAAACATCTGGTGTTCCATCTACATGACTTTCTCTAACTGTTCCGCAAACTATTCTCACAAAGGATTATTCATTTATCTAATCATACTGATAAAAAAAAACAAAAAAAAAAACATTAGTAGAAATAGTCTTATTACTTGGTTTCTTGTAAGCAGAAAGGAAATAAGGAGATTATTAGCTAACGCGAAAGTCAAAATTTCAAAACCTATCGTTATGTGAAACCATTGAAATTCGGTTCTCCTTGCGTAGGTAGGAGTAAAACAAAAGAGGTGTGAAACGAAAGATGACTTTCGATTTGAGAAATTTGAAATAGTTTAAGACTGAAACCAATGACAGGGAATCTCTTGAAAACGTTAAGTCTACAAGAAAAGATATATAACATAAAATGTGAGTTTTAACGAAATGTACATTTTCTGTATAGTACCTAAGTTTTTGTCTATCTCTTACGGTTTACCATTACACAAAAGTCAACCAGAATGAAGAGCTCTTCAAAAACTATTCCCAAAAACTTCATGACATATATTTCATTTTTCATGAAAATATCTTAAAAATATGGAATTTTAATCAAAATCGTTACAGCCAATTTTGAGAAAATGAACATTTTGGAAAAATGTTCCATGTAAGTAGTTGGGCGTGGAGGGATTTTCTCGAAAATCTTCGTGTCCTATTTTTGTAAGACACTGAACTTAAAACCAAATTTGGTATATAATTAACTTTTTGTTTTTGAGCTTTGCTGTCCCCCACACACACGTACACACACACACACGCGCACACTCACGCGCGCGCTGAAAATGCTTTCATTTAGTTTAAGAGGATCTCAAAATATATTTGACGGTGGCGGTAAAAATCTCAATATCGAAGTTTTGGGTAAATTACAGTACCTTCTTCGTCAAATATGTACATTGCACATAAGTGCTACAGAAAGTAAAAACTGTGTTGTGTACATAGATATAACTTTACATCATGTAGCTTCTACGAGCTATTTTGCAAAAGCTTATTCTTGTTTTTACTTCATTTTAACTGAGATAGACTTTTCATAAAAGTCTCATTATACACTTCGTTATTGGCACAAAGGGGAATAACAGGGAAGAGATAGAGTAGGGTTAACTGTGTGACCTATTACGTAAATAACCTAACGTCTGAGATAAGGAATAATAGTCATCCTAAAGCATCGTAAAATTCTCTCCAGGAACATAACTTTAGAAGATAGAGAAAAAAAAAACTGAAAATACTGGATCATCACATCGTCCTCAAACGCTGATTCAAATATTTGCAGTTCTTCACCTCCCACCCTGATATTTCAGGTGAATTCTCAACATTGACTTTTTGGGCGGAGTACAGTACTCCATTTATTTATTGTAAATACATAGTAGAGAAAGTAAAAGTGTAATTTCATGATAGTCCTCAATTTTGTTTTTGGCCATTGCACATATTTAAATCTGAAATTCAGTTCTCTTTGCAGGTTCAAGAGTAAAACAAAAGAAATACGAAACGAATGACAACTGTTTGTTTGAGAAAAGTATAAATACTTTAAAACTGAAATTAATAATGAGAAATATCTCGGATATTGTCTAACTCCAATGCATCTTACATAAACTGTGTGTTTTAACGAGGTATATCTCTCTTAGTGAAGGTTCTTCAAAGTGTTCTTCAGTTCTTATCTGGAAAATGCTGGAGAAGCACCTTAAACTTAAGCCTCCAACGTTCCCTTCTCAACCGAATATTCGTTTTGTTGGTTCATTTAATCAGTATATGCCAGACAGATGGTCCTATTTAACTTGTCGCCTTCCTGTATCACCTGGTGACAAATAACCTTAGTTTCATAGTCGCCCTCCTGACTCTTTATTTCCTTGTTATTGAGATTTGGTGGAATATGAACTTTAGGATCGTGGATTTTCTGGATATTCTTTGAGTTTGTGCATGTAATATTCATTGTGATGCTTGACAGATGGTTTTAGTTGCGTATTGCCTTATTTTACTTTATATTCGTTGTTGCCATAATTTTGGTGGAATGTAGATTTTGGGACCGTTGTACTGCCGGTTTCAGTGTACATTAGTGTCCACGATCCTGGACAGAAGACCTTAATTGCGAAGTCGCCTTCCTACACTATTTCTTAGGTAACTTGTCAATGTTGGTCTTAGTTACCCAATCTCTCTGCTGTAACATCTATTACTCTTTCTACTTAGTAAATAGTACACAAGTAGAGAAGGTAATGCATTCCACCCAATAATTCGATTCCGCGATTCCACTGGAAATACGCTTTTTAGGGTCCCCTATATAGACACATTTTTAGAAAAAGGTGTGTGTGACTGAGTGTGTGTGCATGTGAACCAAAAAATGAAGACTGTTAAATACCAAACTTGATATTTAAGCTCAGCATCTTCCGAGGATACGATATTAAGATTTTCAAGAAAATCCTCTCACCCCAAATTATTCTTTTTGTGGAAAAATATTTGAAAATTTTGATTTTCTTAAAAATGTTTCCAATGATTTTGATTAAAATACCGCATATTAAGTATCTTTACATGACATAAAATGTATATCTTGAATTTTCCTGGAATATTCTCTGAAGATCTCTTCATATTGCATGATTTTTGCATAACTTGAAGACCGCAAGAGATACACAAGAACTCTTACTGCGCAAACAATTTAGAGCTTGTTAAAACACACACTTTTTGAAGAGTTGACCATTTCAGAGAAATTCCTTGTTATTGCTTTCGATGTTAAAATGCTTTTCTCAAACAGGTATTAGTCAATCCTTTTTCTTTAGTTTTACTCCTGGTCATCGAAAGTGAACAGTTACAATTACATAGCAACCAGATTTTGAAAGATAGCTTTAGCCTAGCGTATCCCCTTATCTCCTCTCTTTTTAGAAGGAACTAAGTAATAAGACCATTTCTGCTAACGTTTATCTCGATTAGTATGAAGTAGATAGAAGAATAAGCTTTTGTAAGAATAGTGTTACAGAATAGGTAAAGAAAATAATGTAAATGGAACACATTAAACGTTTGTTTGTATTTGCTTTATTCTGCAGGTAAAGCCTTGAGTCATGGAATTGTATAATCAGTAGGGTATTTTACCTGGCATTTGAGGATAACCAAGAGAAAAAAGACAAACTGACCGCTAATCTATATTTGAACCCAAGAAATCCCGAATTCGAGACAGTGTTATTGCGACCGCACCGTTGCCGAGTGCTTAGCCACTCGCCTCTCACCAAGGCGGTCCTGGTTCGGTCCCAGGTTACCGCATGTGGGATTTGTAATGGAAAAATCGGCGCAGGAGTTTTATCCGAGTTCTCCGATTTCCTCCGCCACGCATTCCGCCAGTGCTCCATCTTCATCCCATGTATCATCAGTGCCATCGCCTGCGGTGATATTCGTATGCAGGTAATAAAATCGGGCAACACTATAATAACACAAAAAAAAAAATCTGAAGTTGCATTCATGTGACTTTCTTTACATCTCTGTAACAAACTATTGTTAATAAGCTTATTCTCCTATCTATTTCATGCTAATCGAGACAAACATAAGCAAAAATAGTCTTATTACTTAGTTCCTTAGTAGGAGGGAAATAAGGGAATAGGCACACTAAGCTAAACCAACAGTCAAATTTGATAACATGTGACTGCTATAGGATTGATATCCGATTCTTTGCTTGGCCTGGAGTTGACTAGTTCCCGTGTGAGAAGCTTTAAGTATTTTAAAACTGAAACTAATAACTAGGAATATTTCAAAACGGCAAACTCCACGAAAAAAATTTATATTACATAAATTGTGTGTTTTAAGAAGATACGTTTTTTCTGTAGTGAGTTTTTGTCTATCTCTTACGGTTTACCAGTTATGCAAAATTCAGCAAAATGCTTTTAGAATGAAGAGGTCTTCAGAGGCTATTCCCAAAATATTCAAATTATACACTTTATTTTTCGTGTAAATAAGACATTTTAATCAAAACCATTAGAGCTATTTTTGAGGAAATAAACATTTTCAATTTTTTTTCCAGGTAAAGGGTAGTAGGGATTTTCTTTAAAATCTTCGTTTCGTTTCGTACTGAACTTAATATCAACGGACTTTTAATTTTTGAGCTATACTCTCCATAGACACACACACACGCGCGCGGATATTTTTCTAAAAAATGCTTCTATTTGGAGGGGGGGGGGGTTCTGGGTGTCCTAAGACACGTATTCTGGTGAAATCTCGATATCGAATTTTTGGATGCAATAAATACCTTTTCTGTACGCTATGTGCATAGTAGAGAAAGTAAAAGCAGAGCTACTGCCTGAGCCCTCTCAGTCCCTCGATATTGTAACCAGACCAAGGAGTTTTATAAGAAAACAGTGCAGTCGCATAACCTACCGCTCCTACTACTGTGACGAACACACTCCTCACCCTCCGTCAATTACATGTCACTGTTCCATTTATTCACTGAATAAAAACCAGTGGTGAACGTGGCAATATGCCTAAGGTAAAGAATTATCAAACATCACCAAAATTAGCATTGAATGTGGTGGATTTTGGCAGGGAATCCTTCAGCGCATCACGGCGATATCTTATAGCTACAGACTGCTGTGTACTTAACGAAAAAGTGTTAAACTAATATATTTCTATGACAAGCGAAACTGACACAACACGTGCCAGAAGAAAATAATTTCACTGTTTTGTTTTAAGAATTCAGAACCATTTCATTAACATTGCATGAATTTACAAGCATCTGCACTAAAAATACCAGAAAAGGACATACGATAGGTTTTAGAAACAATAAGTACAGTATAAGGTGTAACTATTAAAGAAAGGGTGGCAAAGAAGCTTAAAAGTAGAATTCGGAGTAAGCAGAAATGTATAAAACGAGGAACACATTACTGAGATAGAGAATCAGGTTCGATATTTTGTTTTTTATTGTTCCTTACTTATTATAGATTAAGAAAAAAAAAAACAAATTGATTACTATCAGTTTCGACCTTAATAGCAAGATATATAAATATCATTACTTATTTATTGAAACCAAATAGAGGTATATCATTGTTAATATTCACGTGATTTAAACCCATGGGTGATGTGGATGCAAAACTGTATGCACGCTAACCGTATGCGATTATTGTTCTATGTATTTCAAAAATACATTTTGTATATTGTAAAACTTATCATTGAAAAGAAATGCCAATGTATTTCAGATGTTCGATTTTACTCATTTATTACAGCGAAACACAGTCATATTCTCTCCCATTTCAAGAGATGGCGGAAGATAGGAGCTAATACTAGTTAAGGAAAAAGTCCGCTGCCCCAGCGGGGAATTGATCCCGGGAATGCGTATTGCTCGTTCTTCTTCGTGCATAGTATATAGGTAGAGAAGGTACTGAATTTCACCTAAAAATTTGAAACCGAGATTTTACCATAAAATATGCGTCTTAGAGAGAGGGAGAGAGAGAGAGAGAAAAAAACATTCTTTCATCTCCAACTGCCCTTTACATGGAAAAAGTGTCAAAATGTTTATTTTCACAAACTGGCTCTAAGGATTTTGATTAAAATACATATATTATAGAGATTTACATGGCAAATAAAATTCATGTTTATAACCTCCTGAGAATAACCTCATTCTGGGTGACTTTTACAAAACTGGTAAATCGCAAGAGATAGACTAAGTCTCGTCAAAACATAACAGTTTATATTCTGTACATTTTTTTCTTGTGGAACTAACTATTTCCGAAATATTCCTTGTTATTGTTTCAAATTTAAAATACTTATACTTTTTTCGAACAGAAAGTTGTCATTCGTTTTATATCTCTTTTGTTTTACTCATAGCCATGCAAAGAGAACCGATTTCAGTTGCATTACAAAGCGATCAGCCTTTAAAATATTTGAGTATCACTTTAGCCTTGTGTATTCCCTTAATTCCCTTCTGCTTGTAAGCAACTGAGTAATGAGACCGTATCTGTTAAGGTTTATCTCGATTAGCACGTTGTATACAGAAGAATATGCTTTTGTAAGAATAGTTTGTTTCCAGGACAGGTAGAAAAAGTAATGTGAATGGGACACATCACATTCTTAAGCTACATTGAAACAGAGCATATTTGCTGAAAATGCTTGAGGAAGTCATAGCTGTGTAAGGAATGGAATACATCTTTATGCCTGAGACTGAGCACCTACTGCGTAGTTAAACATTGCTGACGGAAAATAGCCGAATTAGGAGAGGTCTTTCTGCTTTACGAAGTGTGAAGAAGGTAAGTGAACGCAGTGTCAGATAGTCACTGGCCTCGAATGCGCTCCAAAACCAGAAGTACTTCCGGTCGCCTCTGCTAGAAGAAACAGGACATTGCACTAAACAAGATTGTCCAGGTGGGGATTTTGGGAGTGAGGAATACAGAATTGTATTGTTACGCTTCAGTGCAAACTTTTACTCCACCGTCGGATGTGCATTTACATCACAAAAAGAGAAACAACGTGTGCGTCCCGAAGTAGGCAAACGGGGCAGTACTGGAAACATCAAATTGAGTAATCGCTGCGATCTTTCGCACTCTCCCACGCATTGACATCACCGGAGTTAGAAAATGACCAGTCCAAAGCAAGGGGTCTATCTACCTGATATAGCTTCCACCTTCTATTTGAAAGGGGGTACTATGGAGGGGCAACGCAATCCATGACATAACATTTTAAGGCAATGTATCCTTAAAAATAAAAAAAAAAAAATCTACAGTTTTATTCAAAGTGCTTTGATTTTCTTATTACAAACTTGGAATTTAAAGCAGAGAATGCTTAAAAATGTTAAGAAGCTATGTAAAATTGCCGATAGTATATACTTTTTACTTTCTATAATACATATGAAGAATGCACAAAGTAGATAGAGAAGATATTGTATTTTATTCTAAAATTATGTTTTGAGGACTCTGAATCAAAAAAGAGAGTTTAAGAAAAACCTCAGTGTGTGTGTATGTGTGAATTAGGGAGAGAAAGAGAGAGAGAGAGAGAGAGAGAGAGAGAGAGAGAGAGAGACAGAAACAGAGACTGTGGACAGCGAAACTCAAAACGAAAAGTCCGTTAAATATGAACCTTAGCATTTAAGATTAATATCTCTAAAGATGAGTAACGAATATTTTCCAGAAAGTTCTCCATCCCACGCTACCCTTTACATGGAAAAATTTTGAAAATTTTTATTTTCTCAGAAAAAGGCTTTAACGAACTTGATTAAAATATCGTATATTAAAGATATTTACATGACAAATAAAATGTAATTCTTAATATCCTGGAAATAGCTTCTGAAGTCCTCTTCATTTTGAGTAACATTTGCATAGTTGGTAAGAGATAAGCACAAAACGTCTAAAAGAAAAATTAGATCTCTCAAATCACAATTTATGTCCTTTAAATTGTTGTGAAAGCTAACTCTTTTCGAGATATGCCCTGTTATTGGTTTCTATTTATACATTTCTCAAACAGGAAGTCGTCCGTGTTTCTTTTGTCTTATTCCTGGCCATGGAAAGAAGCGAAGTTCAATGACAATCGCATAGCGATAGCTTTTAAATCATTTGACCATCGGTTTGGCATGAAGTAGAAAGAAGAGTAATAACTTGTAAGAAGTTTGGATGTAGAACAGGCACAGAAAGTCATATGAATGGAACACATCAATTTTTAAATGCACAATGTAGGTAAAGAAGGTTTTGCATATCACCTAATTATTCCATACAACGATTTCACCAGAAATACATGGTTTGAGGAGCCTCGAAATCCATTAAAGAAAGCATTTTTACTTTACCGAGTACAATATCGTACGTAAGGTGGACAAGGGGGAGCACTGATGTTACCGCCTGAGCAATGCCGCTCAGTCTTTGTGTGGTACATTTTTGTCTATCTCCTTATGATTTACAAGCTATGCAACATTCATTCATTCAGAGCGAAGATATCCTATCACAGGCTATTCATAAAAATGTCAACATACGCATTTTATTTGTCATGTAAATATCTTAGCTATAGGGTACTTTGGTCAAATTTGAGCCATTTTGAGAAAAAAAGAAAAGAACCATTTTCCATAAAAAGAATAGAGTGACGAATTTTCTTGAAAGAAATCGTATCACATCATTGAAAGACGATAAACATAAATGCTAGGTTTGGAATTTCATCAATCGTTTTTTGAGTTGTGCTATTCACAGAAAGAAACACAAACACAATCTCTCTCTCTCTCTCTCTCTCTCTCTCTCTCTCTCTCTCTCTCTCTCTCGCTATATATATACATATGCACGCGCGAATTTCTTCTTTTTTTTTTTCTTCTAAAAGTGCTGCCTTGTTTATTGACGGAGCCTCAAAATATGTACATTCGGTATTGAATTTTTGGATAGAAAGCCTTGTTACCATATTGTGGTTCATGCTGGCACAGCTCTTAATCTCAATTTGAGAGACGAGAGTTAAAAGCGGTATGATGATGATGATGATGATGATAATGATAATAATAATAACAATAATAATAATGATGATAATAACAATAACAATAATAATAACAGTAATATATTATTATTTTATACAGATGAAAAACTAAAAAGAGGAAAAGCAAAGAAAATAGAGATGTGAGGAAATTCTGAGATAGGTGAAAATAGAAAAAGAAATATAAAGGAAGGTCAACAATAAAAGTATGAGAAAACTAAAAAACAAAGATGAAAGTTGCAAATTGAAGAACGGGGGAAAGGGGGAAATAGATGAAATGAAAATGTCGGAAAAGGAAAAAAAAATATCGGCAAGAAAAAGAAAAGATAAGCGATGAGATGAAATGCAACTGGGCAAAAGACGACAGAAGTAAAGGAAAAAAGAGAAATGGGAACATAGGAGTAGAGAGAGAGAGAGAAACTAACAGAACAAGTTAGACATGATATATCAGGTATAAAGGGACCAGAAAGGAGGAGAGTTGGGAGATGAGATGACCGAGAGAGGAGAACTAGCAAGGAAAGGAATATTCTTTTGAATTGCAGCGGATTTTGAGCAGTCGAGGTTGGCAACAGTGCTGACAACCTCCACCTGTCTTGATACATTGGTCTGGTTGAGTTAGACCAAAGGCAACTTCCGTTACATGTTCACACAGATAATCAGTGCAGAAGAACGGCTGTCAATACCCCCACACAAGGCCTCCTGCAGCTTTAATCGAAGCAGTATTAAAGTTACCTTATTCCTGATGACGCGCAAGCTGTCCTTAGTTCTGCTCTGTTTTAATCAGGAGGTTTTTCAAGCTTCCTTTCTAGGAGACAGGTGTGTGAACTCCGACATGGTATTCTGAATTGATTTAACTGTCTGGGTATGCAGCATGTATGCTTCTGACAACTTTAGAATCATTATCATTCAACTTCATCGCTAATTACTTCAACAGTTATGCTAATTTGTTTCAAAATATTTGGACTATCTCTCAAAAGTATATCAAGGAAAGTTATCATGTCCTTTTTCAAAATAATGCTCCAATTTTGAGAAACAAATTATTAAATTATGAAAAATCAAGTACATTAAAGAGTACAAAAAATAATAATTGTTTTACAATAATTAGGGGTTAATACAAAAACTGTGATGTTAGATAATATGCATAAACTAAATTCTATAAACATAGCATTTTTATTTGAATATTGTTAGCAATTCATGTGTGGAGCATCTATATTGGAACAATTAATTTAGGCGTTAACATTTTTATTTAAATAACCATGCACGCTAGATTTTAGAAACTTGGCATAAATATCACTGTTATTGTGTGTAGTAACTTGTATTACATTTCAACATGTTATCTTACATATCGTGGTCTTTTCAAATTTCACGGATGCTTTGTCTTAATTATTTACATATTGGTCGCTACAAAATGCTTCGAAATTCCATTCTTTGTATGACCATAACAACAAAAGAATGCTTACCCGCTTCAAAAAATCTTATGTGTTCCATTCACATGACTTCCTCTACTAACAAATTATTGTTAAAAAAATCTATATCACGCTAATCAAGATAAACTTTAGCAGAAATTATTCTTATTGCTTGGTTCCTTGTAAGTAGAAGGGAAAAAAATCTAATGTGTTCCATTCACATTATGTCTTCTAGTTGTTTGGCAAACAAACATTTTATTCAAAAGATTATTCTTTTGTCTACATCATGCTAATCGAGATAAACATTAGCAGAATTAGTCTCATTACCAGCTTCCTTGCAAGTAGAAAGTAAATAAGAAAATGCACAGGCTAAAGCGATAACCTTGTTCTTTAAAAAGCAGTCGCTATGAGACTGAAATTGAAATTCCAATCCCTTTGCTTGCCAAGGAGTAAACAAACGAGAAACGAGAAGAAAGATGTCTTCCCGTTTGAGAAAAGTTTAAGTGGCTTAAAATTTAAACAAAATAATCCGGAATATCTCGAAAACGGTTAACTCTACAAAAAAATGTATAAATGGTGTGTTTTAACAAGATCTACATTTTTTGAGTAATAGCTTTTTGTATATCTCTTTACGGTTTGCCAGCTATATAAAAGTTATCCAGAATGAAGAGGTCTTCAGAGGATATTTCCAGAAAATTCAAGAGATGCATTCCGTTTGTCATAAAAATATCTTAAAGCTAAAATATTTTAATTAAAATCGTTAGAGGCATTTATGAGAAAATAAAATTTTTCGAAACATGTTATATGTAAATGTTAGTTGCGGTGGAGGGATTTTCTTGAAAATCTTCGTGTCGCATCCTTAGAAGAAACTCAAATTAAATACCAAGTTTTGTATTTAACCGATTTTTCCTTTTTGGGCTATACTGCCTACAGACACTTTTACATACACACATATGAAGTTTTTTTTCTAAAAATGCTGTTTTGGACTCAGGGGACCTCAAAGCATATATTTGCAGTGAAATCGCGGTATCGAATGTTTGGGTGTAATACAATACCTTCTTTATACACCATGTACTTAGTACGTCTAGGGAAAGTAAAAATTTGATGTACTCCATTCACAAGACTTTTTATAGTTGTTCCGAAATAAACTTTTCTTACAAAAGACTCTTCTCTTATCTATATCATGATAAACATAGGCAGAATTGCT
Source organism: Hymenopus coronatus (assembly GCA_030762935.1). NCBI lineage: Eukaryota > Metazoa > Arthropoda > Insecta > Mantodea > Hymenopodidae > Hymenopus > Hymenopus coronatus. Next base: position 124,749,623 of record CM060897.1, on the reverse strand, counting down.
ATGTTAATTCTTTGTAAGTAGATGGGAAATAAGGGAATGCACAGGCTAAATTGATTAATATTGAAATCTTTTAAACGCTGGTCGCTATGTCAAACTATTTAAATTTAGTTTTCTTGAAAATCTTCGTGTCGCAACATTGGAAGATACTGAACTTAAATACCAAGTTTGATATTTATACGACTTTTCCTTATTGAGCTACGTTGCCCAGGCGCACATACTTCTAAAGACAAACAGACACACACGGACATGTTTCTAAAAGGTTTGATTTTTTGATTCAAGGAATCTTAAGACATGTATTTCCAGTAAAATGGTGGTATCGAGTTTTGGGGTGGAATACAATACTCTCTATATAAATTGTAATATACATTGTACATAGTTGCTAGAGAAAGTAAAAATGTATCATGGATTTGAAAATTCAAAACAATAGCAACTTGAATCTAGGAAATTTTTAATACCTTAAAAATTTAAATTGCATGTTTTAACAAAATTTGTATGTACAATATGTTTTGTCTATGCTCTGTCATGTATATAACCGTATACAACATTCATTCAGAATGGGCCATGGTTGAGTGGTTAGAGCCAGTGTTTCCCAACCTTTTGAAGTTCACGGCACCCTTGGGAATAACATTAAACACCAGGGGCACCCTTCCTTGAATTAAAAGAAAATTAAGCTTAATATGTTAATTTATTGAAATATTATATAATAATAACGTACACCATAACATACTACAGTAAACTTTACTACAATCACTGAGTAAAAATACATCAATAAATTTTGTTCGATTAATGATTAATGTGAAACTTGTGATTGATGCTTAGAGCACAGATATGTGATGTCGGGTCTTACAGTTGACAGTGAAACACGCAAATCATCCTCAAGGTTATTCAGTCTATTTCTTGCTTTGCATGTTATTGTCACCATAGCAGAGAAGGCTTGCTCGCATAGATAGGATGTTGAAAAGGGCAAAAGTGCGTTAATTGCTTTCTTCATTAGGTTAGGGTACTCCTCTCTCCGTTGAAGCCAAAAACTAGCCACCGACGCCTCACTCTTGGTGAACTTACCTTTGAGTGTGGAATCAGCGCAAAGATCAATAAATTCATCTCGTTCGCAAGCAGTGAAATCTATTTCCTCTGCACTATCTACGAAATCAAATGGTGAGACAACCCAGTCGAGATTCGTAGTGGAAATAGTTGGAAAGGACGCATCTATTGCATCTTGCAATCTTGATAAGTGATCACAAATGCGGTCTTTCAGTTTACCCAGATCTTTATCTCCTGCCACATTAAGAAGAGGTGGAAAGTTCGACAAATCTCCTTTTTGAACTGCAGACTTCCAAGAACTAAGTTTTCTTTTAAAACCTTTCATTTTATTGGTTGAGGAGATTATTGTTTCATGTCGACCCTGCATCGAAACATTCAGTTCATTCAGCTTATGAAAAATATCTGCCAGATACGACAGTTCAAAACACCAAGAATCACTTAGTAAGAGCTCATGAAATGTGTCTTGATTTTCATCCTTAAAAAACGTTTTTAGCTGTTCATTAAGTTCGAGAAACCGGTTCAATACACGACCCCGCGACATCTTGCTTCTGTGTGAAGTAACAAAGAGGTATGAGCTGCATCCGTTGCGCGACATAACTGTTCAAAAATTCTGCACTTTAAAGGTCGAGACTTCATATAGTTCACCATTTTCACAACTTGGTTAAACACTTCAGCAAAATCTTCATTACACGCTTTCACGACTAATGCCTCTCTATGCAGAAAACAGTGAGTTATAATAATGGATGGATTTTCATTCAGAGCTCTGGCAGTAAAACCTTTAATTTTCCCAGACATAGATGGTGAACCATCTGCACATATACCACAACAGTCTTTCCATGAAAGATCATGGTCATTGAGATAGGAATTAATAGAAACGAAAATATCATGGCCTGTGGTTGTAGTCTCCAGCGGTCTACAGAACAGAAACTGTTCACTAATATCTTTTTCATCAATATATCTGATAAAACCAAGGAGTTGCGGTTTGTCACCAATATCGAGACTCTCATCTACTTGCAAAGCAAATGTTCTATAAGTTTTTATTTTCTCCGTGACTTGTTCGTTGATATTGCATGACATTTCAGATATCCTGCGGCTGATTGTGTTGTTGGACAGAGGTACTTTCGAAATTTGATTAGCTGCTCTTTCGCCAAGTATTGTTGAAACTATAACTTGACATGCAGGGCCAATGATTTCCTCTCCAAGAGTATGAGGTTTCTTTTTTTTAGCTATCAGTTCTACTACTTTAATTGAGGCTTCAAGAGCAGTATCACCTATGGTCATTCTCTTTACCATTCGCACAGCTGTTTTCTTCTCCCCTTCTAATATATGTGAAAAATACATTACACTTTTCTGTGACACACTAGGATGCTTTGTTGTAAGATGCCGCTTCAGTTTGCTAGGTACCATGGCCTCGTTGCTAAGTGTTTCGCCACAAACTAAACACACAGTTCCTTGTTGTTATTCCACTTAAATCCATACGCTAAGTAACTGTCGTGGTATATTCTTTTCTTTCGTTTGTCTTCTTTATGTGGTGAATTCGACTGTCCGGGAGAAACTGTAAGATTTGGCTTCTTAAAGCAAGCAGTAGGAGCCGACTGTTCACTTTCACTGTCCTGGCGTTTACGTTTAACAATGAACTTATCCATAGCTAAACATTGTGAATCAACGCGAGGAAGACAACTGAAAGCGCCAAGCGGCGTACACTTTTATATATTCATCTGTCGAAGTCTCGGAAATGTTCGTGAGGAAGCGAGTAGTCTCGGGAATGTTCGGCAGGGTATAGCTGTAATGCCATCTGTGGGATACTAGTATAACTGAATTATTGAAATGAATCGACCACTATCACCATCTGCCGTGCATGAGAGAAATTGATTTGGCTTATTTTATTTCAAGACCTTACAAGACTTAAGACTTCAGTAGAAGGTATTTTTTTTTTGTTTATCTCAATATCTCGCGGCACCCCTTAGCCAATCACACAGCACCCAAGGGTGCCGGGGCACACCGGTTGGAAACCGTTGGATTAGACCCTTCACCTCTCACCTGGGTTCGATCCCAGGCGAAGGCATGTGAGATTTGTGGTGGACAAGGCGGCGTGGGGGCGGGTTCTCCGGTTTCCCCCTCCACCTTCATCCATGTATCAACCGGTGTCATCGCCTGCGGTGGCATAGTAAAAGCGGGCATTCACTCAGAATGAAGATGAAAAGAGATTCAATATATACAATTTATTAGTTAGGAAAATATCTTAAAATATGCTACTTTAAGCTAAAATAATTAGAGCCAAAAGAATTAAAATGATACATACATGTATCTGGTCTTCAGATTTATTCGGTCTTTAGCGTCAGTGGATTTAAAAGCTTGACGTCATTATTAATTCAGTGAGCCTCTTGTCTCAAAGGGGAGGTATGGAATGGAACCTCTGACGCATGCAAGGCCAACTTTGTGAACAGGCTGATGTAATGGGCGGAGCTGAACAGTTTTTACCAGGACATTTTGTACGTCCTTTTTACGTAAGATGGAGTGACCATCGATCACAGAATTTGCATGGTTGAGTGCTACTTCCGAACTGAAAGAACACGTTACCTGTCAGCATAAATACTGCGATTGCAAGTTTACGAGACGCAAGCGAATATTCTAAATTAAATATTGGAAAGGACAATACAAGTCCCATTTCATTAAGGTGACCTCGAAACTGTTGACAACCAAGCCCCTTCCACTCATCGTTCGTTAGTCCTCTGCAAGGGAATGCGTCAAAAACTCGCTGCCTAGTATTGACGTAATGCGTGGGCAAACGGCTGACGGCAAAGACCGAATAAGTCTGAAGAGAGAGAATATATATACATATATCCAAATTTTGTAAATTATACTGCTGTCTCTTGCTCCCACTCTCTCTCTCTCATACATACACAAATACAAAAACATACATATTTTTCTAAATTGAGTTTTAGAGGGTTCAGCTGCTCTCAAAGCATTTAGGTATTTCAGTGAACCCTCAATATCAAATCTTTTGATAGAATAAGTATTTTCACCATATATCATATATACTGCCCCGTATTTGACGAATGCAGATATCCCTTCGTGCATTAAGAGTTGCAGAATTCAACGGAGCTATTTCTAGTTAAAATACGCCAGTGGAGAACTCGCAACAGCGACCTTCGCATTAGCCGTCTGCTTATCAGCGGAGACGGTGAGCGGATCACGCTCATTGCGAGGGGTAAAACAAAGGTGGCTCTCGCCAGTTCTGCACTGGCGGGTTTGACTGAAACATCCGCTGAGATCTGCAACCCTTTTAACGCACCAGGATATCTGCACACGTCAAACACGGGACAGTTAGGCCATCTAGTAATATAGGTACGAGTTAGAGAATGTAATAAAATGTATAAAGTCTTTAATGGTGCAAAGCGATATTAATATACATATTTTGTGCAGATTAATTAGACTTGAAAATCGACGAAGACTTGAATCAAGATTTTCGGCTCATGTGCCGAAGCTCTACTATTGAGCTAATGTGATCGGCATCTACGAAAGCGCAGTGAAACTGTCACGTGATTCATCTAGTATATCATTGATTATTTAGCTCTCCAATTTTTTTAATAAACCCAAGTTCAGTCTGAAACATCAATATAAACACTAAGAGTACATTAATAAACATTATAGTTTTCACACAAGCCGTGTGTAGGACAAGAGTTGGATAGGTAGAATCAGACTGGAAAATTCAATGCCACAGCCGGGATTTGAACCACAGATCTCTCTGTCTCTAGCCGGTCGCTCCATCACTGGGCTATCATGGCAGCATACCAACACCGCATTAAATTCCTCAACTGAGATGAAATTATTTTGAGATGACATATCCCAATGGCGCCTTAGTATGTTGTAAGTACTTTAAAAGTCAGGGGCTTCATAGTTTGGTCAATTCTTATGGCTAGAAAACGAGAGATCCGTGGTTCAAGCCCGACAATGGCATTGGATTTTTCAGTCTGACTCTACCTATCCAATAATAATTTGTATTTAAGATTTACATTATATAATAATAACAATAATAATAGTAATAATAATTATAAGAAGAAGAAGAAGAAGAAGAAGTTATAATAGAAGGGTTAAAAGTAGTGTTTGTATTTAGCGAATAGGAATGTGTGCAAAACGAAGACCATAGGCAGAGTTTAGCAACTCCATGAGCAAAATCAAACACTTCAACACTTTAGCATTCGATAGCAGATAGCATTCGAATTTGTAAAATATCAATAAAATTATATTGATTTCTGAAAGTGAGAAAATGGCATTTAGCATATCAACTCAGGTGTTCAGTGAGATGTCAGATATTTATTTATTTTATTTATTAATATATATATATATATATATATATATATATGTGTGTGTATTGTTAAGTTTAACGTCCTTTAACCTGATTGGTCATATCGGACGGTGAATGACATTGTTGAAATGATGCTCAAATGATCTCGGGGTCCAGGGAGCTTAAAGTTGCTCTCGACATTCGTCTTCTCAGGATAAGGGAAAACGCCGAAAAAAAAACCTTATCCGGGTACTCACCCTAAGCGAAATTCGAACTCATGACCTGTTGAATGTGAAGCAGACACGCTACCATCACACTATCCAGGCGGGCTTCGCTAGTAGTGCCCGAGCATATAAATTACTCAGCTAAGAAAGTATTTACCCACTAATATATTAATTATTCTCGGCATTAAGACAACGTTTAATCATGGAATGGTTGCCCCACAACTATGAATACTTCCAATGTTAATTATTTTCTCTAGCCCGCATGTACAATGTGCATTTTGGATAGAGAAGGTATTGCATTCCACCCAAAAATTCGATGTCGAGATTTCCGGAAAATATATGTTTTGAGGCCCCTGAGTCCGAAAGGAGCATTTTTAGAAAACGGTCCGTGTGTGTAAGTGTGTCTCTGTAGACAGCATAGATCAAAAAAGAAAAGACCATAAGACTTGGCATTTATCTTTAGTATCTTCCAAGGACGCGACACGAAGCTTTTCTAGAAAATCCCCCCATCCATTACCCGGTACATGGAATAAAAATTAAAATTTGTATTTTTCTCGAAAATGGCTCTAACATGAATAGCAAACCGAACTGAAATTATTTCACATAGGGCCAGCTTTTAAAAGATTTGACTATCGATTTAGCCTAGTGCATTCCCATATATCCCTTCTACTTACAAAGAAGCAAGTATATTTACCTTGATTATCATGCCATAGATAAAAGAAGAAGCTTTTGTAAGGAAAGTTGTTTGTGTAACAGCTAGAGAAAAGCATGCGAATAGAACACATGAGATTTGTTTCTTTTCAAAGTAAGCCAAGATCACATTGTTAGTGCAATTATTATGAACATATTTTGCCTTACACTGAAACGATTAAATGTTATTTCACGTTGCTTTCTAGATTTTTGGGTAGTAATTCTAGTGTTATACATTCTGTGGCTTGTGTGATTTCCCTTGGTTCTTCCATTTTATGTTCTTCTAAATTCATATTAGCCGCCATTTAACCTTACGTAGGCTATATTGGATAAGAGAATAACGTTTTACATCAAAGAAAGCAGAAGGTAGCCAATATAACATACAGGTTAAATTGATGCGATAAATTCAAGTAAGACGATTTGTATTGTGGACAGATAATGTGAACGCCATGAGAAATTAGTCATGTAAAGAGACACAATGAAAAGTAAAACCTAATCAAACCAAGTCGAATTATTTAACATGGGCTAATACAAAGGTAATTGCCATGTAATTGGATTGGAAACCAAAATTGGTCACAATGAAATGGTGAAATAGTCTAAAGCTTTTAATTCGTTGTAAAAGTTTTAGACCACGTGACTAAAAAAATATGATGTGTTCCATTTACATGACTTTTTCTACTTATTCTACAAACAGACCATTCATAAAGAAGATGATTTGTTATCTATAGCATGCTAATCAAGATAAACATTAGCAGAAATTGCTTTATTACTTGGTTCCTTATAAGTAATAAGGGGATACCTTAGGATAAAGCGGTAGTCAAATCTTCAAAAGCTGTTTGCTATGTGAAACAATTAAAATTATGATGTCTTTTCATAGCCAGGAGTAAAGCAAAAGAGATAAACGAAAGGTGATTTACAGTTTGAGAAAAGTTTAATTAGTTTAAAATTGAAACCAATAACAAGAAATATCTTGGGAGCGAACCAGTCTATAATAAGAGAGAGAGAGAGAGAGAGAGAGAGAGAGAGAGAGAGAGAGAGAGAGATAGATAGATAGATAGATATGTGTTATAATGAGCTCTACATTTTATCTGTAATATGTTTTTGTGCATCTTTTACCGTTTATGTGCTATACAAAAGTCATCCTGAATGAAGAGGTCTTAAGATCATATACCCAGAAAAATCAGAATATACATTTCTTTTGAGATTAAAATATCTTAAATATATGGTATTTTTATAAAAATTGATGGAGAAATTGTTTAGAAAATCAACATTTTCGAAAGTAGTGCTGCATTTAAGGGATATATAGTGTTGGGGAAATTTTCCTGAAATCTTGATGTCGCATCCTTGGAAGATACTGGTGTGGTATTTAACCCATTTTTCGTTTTTTGAATTGTACTGTCCACAGTCACATACGGACCTTTTTCTAATTTTTTTTCGGATTCAGGGGTCTTCAAAACATGTAATTCCGGTAAAATCTCGGTTTCGAATTTTTGGGTGGAATACCATATCTTCCCTATCTACTTTTTAGGTATATTTTATATACGTGCTAGAGAAAATAAACATTATTTCTTCTTATTTAGGGGGTCCTTTGCGCGGGGGCCACCAATATTTTAGAGCAGTGTTTCTCGTGCAGTAACGTTACAAAGTTTTTGCAAAAGGCAAAAGCATTTGCCGTAAAATTGATGTGAAATATAAGATCTACGAAACGTGGAGCTGTGTGATCGTATGGAACGATTTCTTTGTTCGTTTCCAGTGAATGCAGACCGTGTTTTGACCTTTAGAAGCTGTATACGGTGCTTGTCAACCGGAATGCTCCAGTCGGTAAATGGCGATATAGCAATCTTTCTTAAGACTGGTATAGCACGGTGGCCGTTCAGAGAAATCATCTCAAACCGGTCAATCTCGTTACACCACCCTCACAAAAAGGGTGGGTAACACACAAACCTCACATTCTACTTGCCTTCTTTCCTATAAAAAATAAAACGTCCTTAATTCAAAATTAAAACTATACGTTTTTAACAGAACTTGCAGTAGCGTTAAAATTTATTGTGTAAATCCCATAACCTGTAGATTTTTTTTTATTGAGGTTGGCACCGGTCATAGTGTCAGGACACAATTTTGCTTTTCATTTTCTCAGACTCCGGGCTGGCATGTAAATAAGCACACGCAGTGGTTAAAATTGTGTTTTTATGTTTTAACGCCTTAAACCACGGAATAAAACAGCAAAGCCTTACATGATTGGGATGAAATAATTACAAAAGTTTTAAAATGTTGTCTACATGAAATCAGCAACCCTCTTAGACTCATAATCATTCTCTTTTGTCAGAAATGTTTCCAGAAAAAATTAAGTACACCACTGTTAAGCCTTTATACAAAAAATGACTACCAATTATAAACCCATCTCACTTTTAACAGCCTTTTATAAAGTAATAGAGGATGCTGTATATAATCGGTTTCTATGATACAGGGAGTTAAACAATATTTTTTCATCATCCCAGTTTGGATTTAGGGAAAAATGTCAACTGTAAATGCCACATACATGCTAACTTCTGAATAACGGCCTTGGATAAGAAGGAATTGCCTTTAGGAGTATTCTGTGATTTAGCGACGGCTTTTGACAGCATTGCTCATAACCTATTATTGCTAAAGTTAAAATGTTATGGTTTTAGTGAGACCACAATAAATTGGTTCAGATCTTACCTAACAAATATAATTCAAAACCCATGGTAAATGCCTATGATTCTGAACCGGGTGTCATTACCAAAGGAGTCCCTTAAGGTTCTATACTTAGACCTTTATTGTTTTTAAAATGTATAAATGACCTGCCAAGTAGTACAGACGACACTAGTGTGCTTGTGTCTGAAAAATCACATCATTAGTTAAGATATTCTGTCAATAAAGCTTTTGAACAGCTCAACATTTGGTTTGAAACAAATATAATATCATTAAACTATGATAAAACAAGTTTTATTCGATTTAAACCTAAGCATAAGCAACTACAGGAATTGTCAATCAGATACAACAATTATACTACCTATAAGCAAAGTATTAGATACTACATTTCTAGGGCTCCAAATAGTGCTCAGCTGGAGAAATCAGATAAAAATAATGTTACCAAAACTTGGCAGTGCATACTTTGCATTAAGACATTTAAAGAAAGTGCTTAATGAAAACACCTTAAGCGCAGCATATTTTGCCTACTTCT